>JALKAD010000124.1:703973-716946 GCA_024500015.1 Ulva compressa | reverse complement strand
CAAAGTGCAACAGTGCGTCAAGGCAGCTTCGTACCTGCTGCTTACCATCCAATATCGCGGATATATTGATGGACCACTCCTTCAAGGCGAAAATAGAGCCGTTGCCGCCTGGCACGCTTCGTTGCGCACTTGCACGGAGTCGAGAAGCATCAAGAGGACGTACAGCATGGCGCTGCCTTCTTCGAATACACGGCACAGACGTGCCAGGAGGGCATCGGTTAATACACCCGTGCGGCGGTGTCACCATCGCATGGCTTCATAGGTAATATGCAAACCTTCGTGCTGTTCACAGTTGGTGGGGTCTGCTTCATCAGGAGGAGACCTCGCCTTATCCTCGAAGCTGTGATCACATGCGAGAAGGTATCACAACTGCACGATGCCGCATCCAGCATGAGGCTGCGGATGGCGCGGCCCGTACGGTACGCACGGGCCCGCGCGGCGCCGGCTTCATGGCTCCCGCGGATCCCGGGGCCCCGTTGTGAACAATGGATGCAAAAACCGAATCGGTCACGCGTTGCTGGAGCGATCGTCGCGCCCGCCCTGCTGACACCTGCCTTTGCAAAAGCTTTGTCAGCCGTGTGCAGCTCCGGCTTGATGCGGAAGGCAGTTGTTTGCACCTGGCACATCTTCTGACCCGAATGAAGGTAGCTTGGACGTGGCCGGGCAGCACTTGAAGTCGCTCAATCGGCGTAATTCCAAAAGATCACGTCAACTCGTGTGTCAATGACAGCTTCTAGAGACTAGCGGGCCATCTAGGTACGAATGACGCAGTTCGCCAGAAGACCGCAGTCCCAAGCGCCCCTGAGATTTGGGGTTTAGACACTGCGCAGCTCAGCTGGCTGTGAAAAGTCTTTGATGCACGCATCAACATTTCTGTGAACTCAGTTACGACTGTTCTGACCTGCCTGGCATACCGGCCCTTTTGGCTTTGTCGAACATCATGGCCCCTTCAGAGCAATTTCCCCGCCCGTCTTACAAGCAACTGGAGCATATGTATTCGCAACTTGTTGCTGAGAGGGATAGCCTGGTCCAAAAGCTCGCTCATACGCAGGAAGAGCTTGAGCAGGTGCGCGCCCGAACAGTCTGAGAGCTGGAAACAAGCCGATGATATGTACTTTGCCGACGCGTTCCCTGCCATACGTGACTGCTGCACGCTCATGAAGCCTATCAAAACGTTAAATCGCGGCGCGTTTTCAAATCATGGTCGTCGCAAGCTGTGGACGGGTGTGGGGCAGCCACATTAACAACCGTTAGTCATGACATGCTACAGGCCAACCAGCGCTGCGAAGAGTACGAGATTGAACAGCAATCGCAGATAGCGGCTGCAATGGAATTGCGCACTGCCCTGTCACAGTTTTTCGGTACAGCTCAACCTCAGGAACAGTCCACCCCCAAGCTGGGAGCGACATCGCTCAAAGAAGATAGCAGTTGGGGGGAACTGGAATCACAAGTCAGTAACTTGCGCAGTCTATGGTCTCCTGGCAAGGCTGCTCCTTTACCTGGACCTGGCATGGTGGAGCGCAGCTGCAGGTCGCCCTTGCGTCACTCTACAAATCGGCCTCGCCCCAGCGTTAACTTTGGTGCTCGGCGAGATCCGGTCGGCAGCATTGGTGAACTTGTTGCGAAAGCTGCCCGTGATCGATCTGCCAGGTTTGCCACTTGTTGCCATTTGTCCACCTACCTGCTGTTTTTTTGATAGACAGCCCTGCCAGCCTTTCTCAAAGAGGATGCTGTGTGCAGATGTAAAGCGAATCAGGAGAACACACCAGATCTAGCAGAGCATAAGTTGACGCCCACTAGGGGCGCTTTCCAGCGGCGACATTCGTCCATTGCAAGATCACCATTATCATCTATCACCAGTCAGGAGTATCCTGCGAGTGCCATTGCTGACCCAGAGAGTGGGTACATCTGCATGCACAGCAACATGCTGGCCTGGTCTGGCCGTGGGAGCTCAACTCCGTGCTTGAGTTCCAATCTGCCTGACCCAGATGTGATTGGTGGCGTGACGGCACACTTGGAGCCACATTTGGGCCGCAGTGATGATGAATGCCCAAAGACCCCAGACTCATGCCACAACGTCGCTAAGCAGGTGTGCTTTACCGTCTGTACATTGAGGTGTCACTGGTGAATGTTGCAGCAATGACCTGGAGTGTAGGTGCTGGATTCACTGCCACCCAAGGATGGTGACGTAGAGGGCATGGAAAGCATGCTTGCAGCCGTGATCAAGAATGCCAAGAAAAAGGCAGCTGAAGGGATTGCAGCCATGTCGATGGCAGACGACATGCAATTGCGAGGGAACGTGTGCGCATAGAATGACTCCCTCTTTCAAACTCATACTTTGTGTACAAAATTTTGTGTGGCCACATGGTCTACACACAGCTTACAGGGCCCTGCACATCTAACAAATTTTGGAGCTTGTGACATTCATTTGTCTTTCTTTTGCACTGGTAGCAGGTGGCGCCAGTGCTGGTAGCTGTCAGTAATTCAGGACCAGCCACTAGTTTGATTTCCTGACTAGAGGAGTGCAGTCATCGCTGGCTTTGCTTGTGCTGGTGGCAACTTGCGCGGTTGTGACCCACAGGTACCAGGTTAGACGGAGCTTGTCACTTACATGAGGATAGAGCAAGTCTGCAGTTTTGTGAACTCGCGCTGTGAGAGCACAATGGATATCAAGACATACTGTACCTCGTTCCATATTCTCCAAAGGCCTAGCCATTCCATTGCAACGGACATCCTTTGCTCGACCAGTATATCTCATGCCATCAAAAGGCTCACAAAACACCATCAACCAAACAGCAGTACCCATGTGATACAGCCAACTGCATGAAGACGTTCAGGAAGACCGAAACTTGCATCTGCTCTGGTTGTGAGGTCAAGTCGACAACAGACTGTGGTGCGGGGCAGAGATACCTCTGCACAGACAAAAGAATACCATAGCTCAGCAATTCTGCTCTGAAGCTGATGCAGTTTTGGCACTAGCTCATCGTGATTGTGATATAATTTGACCCTGCGTGGCATTATCTTGATTTCGCGCCGCAAAAGCCTGCAAGCTATCTCTGCTTCTGCGGCGCCCCATGGCCACAGCGCCACTGCCATGCATCCATGAGAGCAGCGCGGGTAGCCGTGCCTGCACTCCCTCAGACCCGCTGCGCCACCCCAGACCAACCACTGGCTCCCGATCCCGACCTGCAGCTTCATCTGAAGGTGTGGGGGTTAACCGTCGCCGAGGTGGTGACCTTGACCGAGTCTGCATGTCTGTCCCCACTTCGGCAAGGCCCTGCAGCCGCACCTGCAGCCTGGGTGGCACTGGCCGCAGGGTATGAGGAAGGCGGGGCTGTATGGACTGAGCTGCGATGATGAGAGGCGGTGGGCTGACACTGCTTGGGCGGCGCGGCTCTGGCTCACCTGTCCGCACTGACACCCAGGCAGCTGGGATAGGCAGAGCGCGGGCCCCGGTGCGCAGAGCTGTGGGCTGCCCTTGCGGTTCCAGAGAGGCGACCCCACCAGCAGCTCGCAGCGCCTGCAGGGCATGCATGTTTCCATTTGAGCTTCTGCTGGTTGATGCGGCAGCAGGGCTGCCTGAATTCTGGGCAGACTCTTCTTGCAAAGCGGATGTAGGTGAGGCGAGACTATCCTCACCGTTGAGGATATCACGGAAGAGTTCAGGCATGTGCATGCACGATGGGCCGGCGGCAGAAGGTTGGTGTAGTGGCATACAAGGCATCTCGTCTCCGCTGCAGTGCTTTGCCTGCACGCACAGCTTCGATTGAGCCTTACTCCTGACTAATCTAAAGCAAGCACGGGAGCAATCGATGATGCAGACGCTTTAAGCAAATCACCCGAATTCGTTTAACCGCGACTGAACAGCTCACCGGGCTATAACAGCGAACAAGACACTTTACCATCAGAGGGGAATGTGCCTGTGCGGTTGTCAGCAGTGAACCTGTTGCCTAGAACGTGAGAGCAAAGTGCAATGCACTTGTGCAGGTGCAAGGCGCCTACTCTGACGCAGCATTTCCTGAAGATCATGGTCTGTTTCGACAATACAGCGAAGCAAAACGTTGGCAGATGGCCGTAGTTTATGGTGATACTTGCGGCAGGATTGATCACGCCAGGCGCCACTCGCCAGCATTGAGCACTGTTCAAACGATAAGGATCTACAACCAGTATGCATACCTGCAGAGGTGTGCGCCCTGCATCATCTGGTTTGACGCTGATGTACGATCCCATGCGCCGATTGAGTTTCTCAGGAGTTGACAGATCCAGGGTGCTGCTGATCCACTCAAACAGCTGTGCCCACTGATCAAATGTTATCAGCCTGTCACCCCGAATGCCGGCATCAGTGTGAGCAAGCAAGACCTGCTTTATTTCATCCACAATCAGACTGGAATACCTGCACAACAACAAAAAAAACAGATGACCCATCATCAACCCGACAAAACGCATGCCTCAATCGTGGGCCTGTTGTCACAGAATGGCCTTGAATTTGGGGTCATCGCACCCAAAGGTATGCCGCAACATGGCACAAACATGATGTATGGGGCAAGCCCCGGCACTTCTTTGGCCCCTCGTGAATATCTTGAAGACGGTGTCAGATGTCCGTACCAACTGAAGTTTCCATCGCTCCATGGGGGTAAATGGTAGGCCCATTACTTGTGCATTGCTTAGCCTGACTAGACGGAACCCATCTATGTGCGCTCGTGATAGTATATGCTGCCGCACACCCACCAACTGCACATGCATCATGTGTCCAGTAACGCTAACCCTGGCGCTGTTGGCACATCACAGGTGCTTTGAAGGTTCAAGAACATCTATAGCAGCAACATCATGGGTTGGGAGCAAAATCCGGTCCCAAATGAAGAGGTCAGCATGTCAGTGCCAATCCTGGTATTGCTGTTGCAGAGACAATTTTCATTCTGCGGCACATGCATGAGGCCTGTGAAAATGTGTTGCCGCGGCATGCTGCAGATGTCTCCGCATGAGCTGTGTCCAGCACACAATCCACATGACACTTTCACCAGTGTTGCATCCTGTGCTTGCTAGCATGACAACGCTGTCATTGCACCAGTAGTGACAAACGACTGTCGCTAGGCCTAGCTAAGGCCATCAGGAACCCAGCGTCTACAACACCAGCGCCACACATGAAGATGTTCCAAAATGGACCTAACACGCCCATGTGCTATGCTGATCAGGGGCTGCCTGAGAATACGTGACTGAGAGCATGTTCGTCGCGGACAGGCAACACCAATAGAGAGGTGATACTCATTGGTAACCAGGCTGAGTAGGCCTGGTGCTAGCTGGTGGTAGCGAACATCCGGCATGGCGACTTCAAACTGTTTCTCAGCGTCTTGGGGGACATGGAGCTGATTTGTTCACGCTGCATGGGAGCTACGCGGTGCCTCAATTAATGAAAAAGCTTGTGCAAGAATGTATGTGTCTGTTGCGGAATGCTGTCGAGCGATTGCTTTGTTGCTGGAAACTCGACTGAAATCGACACGCGTGTGTGGGCCATACGAGTCCCTGCACGTGGGACCACACAACAGCCATGCCTCAGCAAAGAACAACACCGTGACAGATTGGGCTGCACTTTTTTAGTCAAGTGGGCTCCACTTGACTCGAGATTATGGCTGTGAGGCACCATGACTAGATTAGGGTAAGGTTGTGCAGATGTGTACATTGTGTCTTTCAGCACTGAAGCGCCTCCGGACAGTTGACGCCCGCACGCACCCTGAGAGCAGCTGGTTGCATGGCATACAAAATGATTGCACGAATAGCATGTATGAATATTGATTGTGGCTCTTGTGTTGATGGAGAGATGCGGCGGAAGAGGACAGCACACTAACCCGCATTGCACTGACTGTGGCCCAGTGACTAAGGAAGTAATCGTAGAAATTCGTGCATAGTTCTCGCCATGAAGACCCAGCAGCGGCAATTTATCCGAAGAAAATGTCTTACTGTGCCACTTTGAAATAAATTTCCGGAGTCGGACTGGGGCCGACAAAGTGCGAGGCTGACCCAGGTACTCTGCCATACAACGAGTCGACAGCACCGAGGATGCCGTCCACAGCCTGGCGACTAGTGCGCACCTTAAGCAAATCATCTAGCTCATTGGAAGAGTATTGCTCAAGAGACTTCGCGAGAGTCATTGCCTTTGCTTCCGCAGAGCTCTCCGTACGTCTGTAGCTAGCAGGTGATGCACTGCGTCCGTGCAGTAGAAAGCTCAGTCTTGCGCACAGTATGAAACAGAAATCCTGAATCTTGCACTGCTAGCAATTATGCATACCACAAGTCAGCCTTGGCTAACGAACTCAGCCCAGTACCTTTGGGCACGCGCATCCGTTGGTGTGAGCACCAGAGGTGAGCTTGCTCACCAGAATGTGTAGCAAACGGCCCAATCCGTCAGAGTGTTTACCTTGGCGCGGAGCAGGAGCACTGGCAAGGTGGGGGTGCAGGATTACCGCGCACTGTGCATTGGCACTTTGCGAACGAGTGGCACAGGTGTCCGGTGCGGCACCTTCCACCTGGAAGGTGTACCTTTTTCGTTCCACAGCACCATGCAGCATCACACGCAGGCACGCAATTCGGGAATACGAAATTAAGACTTTCCCTGGGCACCAATTGTGACGACGCTCATCATGATCGAATACTCCACTTCCATATCAGATATGTCTGAGTCACTGAGTACAAGTCGTGGTCATATTGCGACGACACGTGAAACGCGGGCGACTGCTGCGGCTGGCAATCTCAAGATACACACAGGTTGCTTGCCTCCTCTGCTGCTGCGTTGGGTAGAGCGGCAAGGGGCACCGTGTCCCCCATCTCTCCCTGCACGCCCAGAGCGTGGGCTTGAGCGTGGGTCACGCGGCGCTCAAACAGCGTTTGCACATCCGCGAGACTCAGGCCTTTGGTTTCTGGTACGAATACGTAGGACCACACTACGCCGCTAGCTGCTACCGCTGAAAAAAGGATGAATGTGCCCGATGCGGACACGGCTTGCGTCAGGAAGAGGAACAGCTGGCTGACTATGGCGTTTGCCACCCAGTTTGCCGTGCCTGCCACGCCGGATGCCAGACCTCTGATGTCCACTGGATAAATCTCGGCGTTGATCACCCACGGAAGTGGACCCATGCCCACTGAGAACGCCAGGAGATACATCATCAGGCAGCCCAGCAACGCACTGCTGTAAGGATTAGGACATGCCTCCTGATACTCTGCCATGCCATGTTGTTGACAAGTTCCTTGAAAGTCCGGCTCGATGCACCAGCCACCATTATCGCTGGCACCATCTGGGCTGCTGCAGAATGTGCAGAGAGCATCCAAGCAGCCATGGCATGATGTAATGTTTGGTGTGCTGCACATTTGCCCACTGTCTGGTGGAGGAATCGGAACGACTGTGGCTTTTCCTGATGCAGCAAAGGGAATGCTCAGAGCCAGGAGAGAAATAACAACACCAATCAGACTCCCCAAAAGCAGGCGACGGCGCCCCAATCGTTCCACCAATTGCATTCCTGCAGACGACTGCCACTCTCAACAACAGGTGCTTCCCTGCAAATGCTGGTCGTATCATGGTAAGAAAGGCACATATTGGCAGCTTTCCGCTGCTCAGTGGCTCACTCCGTTTGGCGACACCGCACACAATGGCAAAGTACAATCGCACCGATGATGGTGCCAGCAGTGTTGACCGCAGCTGGAAAGCACGACAGCAGAAGTGCTTGCTGCTTGTTATGGAAGCCTGCCATTTGCAGAATTACCGGCGTGAAGTACATCACCGTGTTGATGCCACACAGCTGCTGCAAAACCTGCACCACAAACCATGAAATGTGGTAGCAGGCATGTTGGACTCCACAAGACTTGCAACCACACAGTGTCGCAAACTACCAGCTAAAAATGGCGCTGTGTACCTCAGCAACCACACCCAACACGCAAGCATGACTGCTTGTTTCTATTTGCAGATGCTGCCCTCTCCAAACGCAGGATGCCAAACCAAGTCAGCACAGTCAGGCATGGGCAGTGTTAGGCAACAGGAGCTAGTGCACACTTGCAACGTCACGCCCACATGCAGTTGTGAACGGGCCAAAGGTCGCTTGAGCAGTGCGAGAGCACTGCTGTGCTGTTGTGCAGCCTCCTCAAACACCTCTGCATCCATTGATGCCATGACTTGGTCAACTTGAGATTCTTCAAACAGCTTTCTCGCCACTGACTTCGCCTCGGTGCGGCGATGCTGCATTGGCACACTCCTTCAGATTGAGCTATGTTGGAGGCCAGATCCAACATGTGACAGCCCAATCAGCATCATATAGCGCATGCAAGAAATCCACACACCACGCAGACACAAGGTGTGCCTGCAGTGAAATTTTATATCCAGGAGTGGCATCATGAGCTGTTTGCCCAAGACTGCGGAACATGCATAGCGACTGCAGGAACGATCCATGCTCATGTTTTCGACAACCGTGAGGTTTTTGAGGTGCATCCATGAAAAACTTTTAAAATGCAAGCCTTACTTGTATGCACAAGCCATCAACGCTCGACTTGTCATGCTGGAAAAGTTTGACAAATGTCCGTCGCTACAAAGCTGAAGGAAATTTAAGAAGCCCTGTGGTTTGTGAGCTTGAATGTTGACTCGCACACTGCGCCCTATGCATTTTCGTCTTGGTGCAGCCCAGCCATACGACAAGCACAGCAGGCCATGGCCATGCTTTGTGATGGGTGCGCGCTGGAACACCAGAATCTGATATTTTTGACAAGACTGGCATAGACGTGTCAGCAGCGCACCTTTCGCAACAGCCATCGAGGGGACTCTGGAACAATGAGCAATCCGACCAGCTGAATCATCGCTGGCAGCGCTGCAACCCCCAACATCCATCGCCATGTCCCAGGAACATGAGACAATGCAAAATTGATGATGTATGACAGCAGCTGGCCACCTGCGGCACGCATACATGTTGCACCACTGACTCTGTGCTTCGACGAATCGCTTGCCTGTGTACGGTGCTACGTATACCTAGGCCTCGGTGCACTATACTGAAGCAGATTCGCAGGAGCTCCAACTCTCGTCGCATGCCACCACATCAGCATGTCTGGTGGAAGGACAGGTCAGCACAGTCTGGCACCGAGCCTGTACTGCTGCTTTGCTCACATGACGCAGAAATGCCGCAGTGTCTCTCTTTGGCACAAAGCGGCCCTCGGTCACACGCGTGGTCCATGCGCCGTTGTGGCCATGTTTGGTCCAATGAGGTGCTCTGGCGGAGGAGCAGCAGTACTCAGCATCCGGTCACAGCTACAATCGACGGCTGAGCCTGACCAGTGTATGAGGGTTGCCTAGTTGATTGCAGTCATACAGGCAATACACACGCAGGGTGCTGTGCTTCATCGTGCAAGGCCAATTCTTTCCACAGCTGAGCCAGCCGTACAGCATGCATGCGAGCAGGCCATGAACCGCACCGGTGATGGCAAGGACATTGGCTGTGACAGCACTGGCACGGACACGAGCTGAGGAGACTTCAGCTATGAACACTGGCACAGTGACCGATGCAACGCCGATCCCCAGGCCGACCAGCACTCTGCCAAGCACCAGGATCAGCACAGATGGTGCTGCTGCCATGGAGAGGGAGCCAGCTGTGAAGAGCACATCAGCTAGGGCGAGGGATGCCCGCCTGCCGATTGTATCAGCTACACGGCCACCGACAACCGCTCCGACGGCGGCGCCCCAGATGGCAGCCGAAACTATTGCCTGCAGTGCAAGCGGATGTGTGGGGGACTGGGGGTGCAGTGGCCGAGTGCTAACACAGGTCCAGCTTTGCCGCACCCCAACGATATTGGCATCTGCTGTGGCTGATCCAGTGAGTAGGTCATCAGCGATGTATGGGATGGCTCCTGAGATCACACCAGTGTCATAGCCAAACAGCAGGCCACCGAAGCATGAAATGCACACAATCAACACCTGAAACTGGGCTGCTCCCATCTGATCTCGCGACCTGCATCGGCATTGGGCGTTACAGGGATACACATGTGCCAGGTGCGATTGCCGTCTTGCTCAGGCAATGCTGCATCTGCCCAGATGGCCATTTGTTCAGACGCGGCAGGACAGCGCGCGGCATGATCATTCTGATGGCTTCGACAGAGGGGAAACAAACCTCGCGCCGTGACTTGTAAACCCAGGTACCTTGGCAGGAAACCGAACATCAGGTTGACGCGTGCCACCTATCGGTGTGCGCCTTGCACCTTCTACCACCTTGTGGAGCATGACTCTGTACCGTATCTCTCCTTGCCGACGCCGGAAGCGGAGCCGTTGCTATTGACAGAGCGCAGCTCTGAACAGTATATCACCGGAGACCATACATATCTCAGCAATTCCACCGAAATGCTTATCTCGTGGCTGAACGACGTCCTGTCCTTGATAGGCCGCGCATTTTGCGGGACCTAAGTATCAAACCCCGTGCATTCCCTGAAACAATGCCTCAACTCTATCAATCGCGAGACGCCAGCTCTTCCGTAACAGACCGTCGCAGCGGCATGCGGACGTGCATCTAGGGCATCTTCTGACTGTGCATGGCGACGCAGGCGCGGTCCTGCCGAGCTTTGAGGGCTGAGCGCGGTGTCGATCTGGCGTCAAGCCGAAGGCCAGGCGTGGCCGGCATACGCAATCAAGCCCACAGGCAGGCCCGACGTGCAAACAGATCAGGCCTGCGCCGCATACACAATGAATTTGAAGCGTGCGCCTCCCCGGGCTGGCCGTCAGCCACGGCTGCCGGCGCACCGGCGTTGCCAGTTGCGCCACCGCTGCAGTTGGGGAAGCTGCACATCCAGACCCCTGTGCTGTTAGCTCCAATGGCAGGCATCACGAGCGCCCCATTCAGACAGCTCTGTGCTCAGTATGGTGCAGAACTGTGCGTTAGTGAGCTGATCATTGCCTCAACATTGTTGCAGCGCACATCTGCAGCACTCCAACTGGCGAGATGGGCGCAAGGTACGTGTGTGCCCTCTGACTCCGCTCTGCTGATCGCTGCCACCTTGCATGTGCATGTGGCATCGACGTCTGGTACTTGAAAACCTAATTGCTCTGCTCTCCGTACGGCTAGCCAACCTGTTCAGGCAGCAGTTTAAATAACGTCACGTCAGTTGGTCCCACAGCCAAGTCTACACCGGGTCGTTTGAGCGCTTTGCCAGAACCTGCTCGCTTCAAAACCATCTTGTGCAGGTGAGTGTGTGCGCTCTGCTCAGCTGTACGCCAGCCGCCCGAGCGACATGCAGCAAGCCACAGCTGCCCTTGCCCAAGACTATGGTGTCGCGCACGTGGACATCAACTTTGGCTGCCCTGTCCGCAAGATCACCTCGCGTGGAGGCGGTGCTGCCATGCCCCTGAAGCCAGACCTCTTTGCTTCGCTCGTGCGGGCCGCAGTTGCGGGTGCTGGCAGCGTCCCGGTCACTGTCAAGATGCGCCTGGGCGTGTCCCCAGACCTGGTGCGCCGGCTGAGGCCCCGCCAGCCTGGAGGGCCTGCCTACCTAGCGCCTGACTCCTTACCCTCTGTCATGCAATGGCTTATACACACGATGACGTCGACCCCGTTCAATACTGAAACATGCATGAAGGGCAGTCTGCCGGGCAGAAGCCCTCTTCACTCTCCGCACTGGCAGAGCACATCTGCATGCACGACTTCGCGAGGAACAGCGTGCACTGTAACCGCAGCGTGTACTCATTGTTTTGTCTGCACCATGCCTGTGGTTGGCTCCACACCTGCATGCTGTCGTGCAGTCTTCAGGAAGGCATGGTTTGTCTCTGCGCACACGCGAAACCACTCGAGCTTTGAATGTCAATGAGCTGTCACTGAGCACACAAAATTCACACATCGTGCAACATGCACATCTACTGACGCAGGAGTGCGCAGGTGCCACATGTTGTTGTGCATGTGGCACATTTCCCGCAGCAAGCTGGAGATCATGCCCCATCCCAGCGCGCTGCATCTCGTTCAGATCTGGTGCAGGAATCCTTCCGGGAGGCAGGCAGGATTGCAGCGGCAGAGGGCGCTGCGGCGGTCGTGCTGCACGCACGCTATGCTGAGCAGCTGTACGCGCCCCCTGTGCACTGGCAGGGAATTGCGGCGCTCGCAGAATCGCTGCCGGTGCCTGTGATAGGCAACGGGGACGTCTTCACAGCTGAAGATGCGCTCGCCATGCTGGCGACTACAGGGGCGCGTGGCGTGATGATAGGCCGCGCGTGCCTTGGCCGCCCCTGGGTACGCACGCCGCTCCACAGCGCTCTGGGTATTTATTGAGATCTCGGGTTTTGGCAGGGGAGCTGTTGTGTGCAATTGGCCAACTATTATTGCCTGCCAGGACCAGACAGGGGGTTGCCAGGAGCGTGCAGGCAGTGGAACGCAATCAACACAACCGACGCCAGCGGGATGACATCAAGTGCATGCAGGTGTTTGCGGAAGTTGCAGCGGCGATGAGGGGTGAGCCAGCGCCGCCCCGGGCGACGCTCGGGCAGGCCGTCGCAGACATGCATGCACACATGCGAGGACTGGCTGAATGGGAGGGCAGCGAGCGCAGTGCCACGCTCCAGATGAGGAAATTTGTGCCTCTATACCTGCATGGGTTTGCCTCGGCGAACGACCTTCAGTATGCGTTGATCCGTTGTGAAGACTTGGCGGGGTGGGACCGTGCCCTGCGGGCGTGCTCATATGATGCGAGTGAGCGCGCGGCGGCTGAGAGCGACAGGCTAGCGAGGCTCAAAGGGGGTAAGCATGGGGCGACGAAGCGTGTTGTGTTGCCCGACCGGTGGCTTGAAGCTGACTATGACCTTGGCAGCATCACAGACATAGCGTGCGAGGGATGATGCTGTTTGCTGAGCAGCCAATGCCAATCTGTGTGTGCCGGTGTGTTACAGGATGAGCAGCCAATGCCAATCTGTGTGTACCGGTGTGTTACAGGATGGATGTCGGTATGTGTGTGTGTGGTGCATCCAGTGCATCCT
>JALKAD010000124.1:667424-678200 GCA_024500015.1 Ulva compressa | reverse complement strand
TCAAGTCAGTGCTGCAAAATGGCGTCAAGAGTCTAAGCATGGGCGAGATGGTGTCTGTGCCAAACTTCAATCTGCATGAGGCAGTGTCTGCGGCAGAGATAGGGGACCCCAGGATGGATCCACCTCTGCAGCATGACATGCAGAAAGATAGTCTTGTCGAGCAAGGACGGCTCCAACTGGACCTCACGTTACCCCAGCAAGCTGCATTGCTCGATGAGCTGTTGATCAAGCTTGTGCAATGGTGGAAAGGGCATCACCCGTACTTGACGCTGTACACGTCATTGCACTTGGCAGCTAGGGACAAGATTCCGGAGGACAAGGTCGTCCTCCGTGCAACAGTGGACGTCGTGCAAGGCTTGATTGACCTGACACGGGACATTTACCATCTCAGTGGCGTAATTTCGGTGCGCATTCACACGCGCCATTGCCAGCACCAGCCTTTCATGGCTGCACCTTATTCCAGATGCCGACTGTCACACATCATAGGCATATCGTTGATTGTAGGATGAAGACACCCCAGTTGCGGGACTCGTGGACCATCCTGTCACAGATGCGCCGATGATCAACACATCAGTGCCAAGTTTCGCAGCTGCAGCAGAAGCTCTGCAAGGCGACGCAGATGCATCCGCACAGGCTGTGTCTTGCCGTCTGGAATTTCTGCACACCCTATTCTGTGTGCGATACTTGGCCATCTCCGAGGGCCCTGAAAATGATCTCCCAGTCCACGCAAGGGCCACAGCACCACCCCGTGACACTGCTCAGAGTTTTGTTCTCTGGACAATAAGTCAAACAGATAGGAATAGCATACTGCGTCACCCTTAACTGTGCGGCAGCCAAGGGTATCTGCCATGCGATTTTCCTGCCACATGCACAGACGACGCTCTTGCCTCCACTGACGCAACTCATAGTCTCACCGCAGTGCAGGTGCTGAACCTGTTCATCCAGGCCTCCCCCAAGTCCCTTGACAAGGCCCGTGCACAACTGCAACAGGCCAAGGCTGGGCTCGAAGCTATCAGCTCTACTCAAGCCGCTATAGCAGGCACTGAAGCGCCCTGCATGTACCCAGATCTATATCTCATGTACATGAATGCTCCAACACCGTCCGTCCAGCCCCTCACACATGAAGGTGCCTGCTGCACCATGCGGGCCTCGCTGGATTGCCTGCTGGAAGCATGCAACCTGCGCAATTTGACTGATTTTCGGGCAGTCATGCTGCTGGCAGAGCATGTTGTCGTGTCATGTGATCTCGCAGTCATGCGTGGCGCCCTCTCCACGCTGATCCTTCCCCCCATGGTGGACGACGATGATGAAATGCCGGACTGGTCACCCACACCGCGGCGGTTTGTGCAGCAGCTGCACCTGCCATTCTCCCTTACCTCTCAGGCATGCCCCGCCTTGCTTGTTGCCGTCATATGTCAAGTGCAATGCTCGAGCCTGGGACACTGTCACAGCTCAGGTGAGCGTCTGGCGCTTGTGCCAGGTGAGTGCGATTGTCGCAGGCAGTGCATTCATGTCAGATGTGCCGATTTGCATTCCTGCCCTGGCTGCAGCAGAGCCGCGGGCGAGAGTTATGTGTTATAAGCATGGCGCCACGCCAAAGCAAGCTTGCCATCTCTGTGAAACAATCGAATCTGGCTTTGCTGTGCAGGCACCTACCTTCAAACTCTTTCTAGATCAGGTGTCCATCGCCGTGTCCAACTACTTACAGTCCATCTGTAATAATCGATCGCGCATGCGGCGAAAACTCGAGGGGAACTTTCAGGACTGGAGCAGAATGGTTGCGCATGCACGCAATGCAGACGCAAGCGAAGAATTGAGGAGTCACCTCTTCTCAAAGAAGTCACAGTGGGAGTTGCATCCTAATGATGAAGGACCTTGCTCAGTACGCCTCCTTTCTGACACTTTCTGGCCTTTTCTGCATATAGATGGCATTCGGATGCCCAACTGAATTGCTCTCACAGCAATTTCATAATGTACCCGAGAGCGAGAGGTCCGGTATGAGAGATCCAGAATGACGGTGGCGTGTCATCTCGAGACATGCTGTGATGGTGGCATGGTCACAGTGGCTCCTGTCAGTGGTGCAGTCTGCCGCATTGCCTCTATTGGATCTTTCAAGATCAAGTGTGGGCCCTTTGAAAAGTACATCGTGACGCGAAAAGCGCAAAGACTGCAGATGTGGATCTGCCATCTGGCAAGTGCCGGCATGTTGCAATACCTGCTCCTTGGCTTTGAGCTGGAGCTGTACTCACCATCAGAGTTCATCGTGGTCTTCAGCTACTGCAAACGTGTGCTGGAGCTCCAAAGTGTGTCACTGCAGCGGATGACAAGCTGTCGCCCCAAGGAACTGAAGCCTCCACCCAAAAAGGGCAAGAATAAGGCTGCTGCTCACAGGCCCGAGATTACCCCTGGTATGCCGGGACTGGTATTATGTAGCCACATTGGTCGTATGATTGACTGCGCTGCTGGCATGACTCTGGCATGACGTGCAGGCGAGTATCAGCGGTTGTGCGTTGAGCGACACTACATTGCGGCTGCAGATGCCATGCGCGTTCTGTGCTCTGCATACATGCAGCTGTGCGCTGCTGTAGCAAAGATCGGCATGGTGAAGCATCCCGATCCTACATTCGGAAGCGATGAGCTAAGGTATCAGCAGAGATTCCAGTGCTTTGCAGTGTTTACGGCAACCCGCATTTATGTCCCGTATGAAATGATGAAAGCTGAGACCGATGCAACAGGTGCGATCGTGTATCTCAGCTGCGTCAGTGCCAAGGTGCCAGCCATGCGTAATTGCCACAGTGTTCTGTGTCTCGCAGGGCCCAGTGGGCTTGTACACCCGGCAGGCCTTGCTTGAGAATGGTGCTCGCTGCCCAATGCAGGCCCAGAGGCAGGTCGTCTCATCACGCTTATGCCTGCAGATTTCACCGTTGTGGAGCTGCTAGATCAAGCAAGGCTCCAGTTTCATGAAGCAGATGATCGTATCCGGTCCATGTTAGCACAGACCGCAAGCCAAAAATTGCAACTGCAGCATTGGGAAGAGGGCGACTGGAAGGCAACTGCACAAGTGGCCAAACGGAACTTTACGGCATGTGGCTTGTTGAAGATGAGCATCGACAATATCAGTGCATTCTCAGCATCGTGGGATCAGACAGCACACAAGCAGCTGCCGACATTGAGCATTAAGAGAGTATAGGCAGTCCATTCATGCGGTCGTCAGCATCTTGCAAGTTGAACGTTGAGCAGGAGCAATTCTGCCCATGTGCCTCCGCTCCGGCCATGGGTGGGCAATATGATGTCACCTATCGGCTACTTCACTCATCATCTCTAGTCTTTCGTAACACAGCCATGAGCTGATCGGATGTAAGACATTCCTGCCCTTCTGGGATTGCCACCTTGCACTTAGTCATCTTTTTGGAAATACTGAATTGCATGTCGAAGTCCTCCAGCGCAGCGTCCAACTTGCCAGGTTGAGCTCCGCTTTTGACAAGGGTTTCAGCTACCTCTTTTGTTACGCGTTTTCCAGTGTTTTTCCTCATCTTGACAAACTCCAAGCAGCACTTGCAGTACTCCTGGAAGTCAAGGAGGCCTGTAGAGTCGACATCTGCATCGGCCGTGATACAGTAAAACTTCTCGTTGGTCAAAGGAGCCTTTGCGATGGTTTCCAAAATGTCTCGCAATGCCTTGAAAGTGATGGTCCCAGTCTTTCGGCGATCTGCTGCCTTGAACGCCTACATCTCCACGGTAGTATCAGACCTTCACGGATGCCCGCGTGCAAAACCAATGGTTGCAGATCTTGGCCAACAGTAGTAGGCCACAGGCTAGCCAAGCCAATAATTGCCTGCCTATTGCCAGCCCGATGCCACCATTCACCGCATCGTGATCTCAAGTACAGCACCGCGGTAAATTGCGCCTCTTCGTCCGCATTCAAAGCTGCACTCATCCTCGCCCCGTTGACCACTTGGCTCGGCCGTGCACAGTGGAAATGAAGGAGTTTGCAGATCACGTTTGGTGAAGGTGCATGCGAGATGCTGTGTTCGCTGCTATAGTACGAGCACTACGTAATTTTCACGAGAACGTATCCACTTTTCACGAGGCTGCGCAGAGACAATTGTCGGCGCGGAGGCACCACTGTTGCAGGGCATCATCATGTACTTGATTAAGTGTCGCGACGTGACATTGGTGAGTGTACGCCAAGGCCTTGCAAGGCACGTTTGGCGGTCCAAATTGCGAGTTTGCGCACCTGTAGCTACTGTGTAGTGCGCTCCCCATGGGCCCCAGCTGAACCCAGCGCTCCCAAGAGCCGGACAGCGGGCTGTCCACCATTGAACCGTGCTGCGTCTTCTGCGTTCATGGTACGAGATCCTGTTGGAGCGGCATACACATGTTCGGACGGCGTAAGGCGCAAGTAGTGCAAGTGCTGCCACTAGCAGTGTTATGTACTCACTGTATCCATGAGGACATTGACACCTCCGACAGTGCTATTACACGGAGAGCAACGCAAGATCCCGGCAGCGAGGGCAACAGCAAGCAAATGCCGCTACTGTGCAAGTCGGAGAACCTCAGTGCCTCCAGACTCAGGAGGACCTCCATGGCACTGCAACCTGTGCCAAATGGCAGCGGCTGGGTTGGACCAATGCTGATGCATGATTCCGAAACCATCCAGATTCTCACTGCATGATTATTCTGCATTGGAGGTAGACATCACCTGTGGCATCTGAGCAGACAGTCTTTCCAGCATGCTGCCAAGCACGAAGCCATGGTGCAGGGGTGTGGAGCCATGGACCTCAAGCTTGTGGTGCATGCATACGAGACTGTGAGCCAGAAACTTGGAAACTGCAAGATATCATCATGCTGCCTGCTGCTTGCAGACTGGCATGTTGCAACCCGGCAGTTATTACCTATGCGTTCTGTTCCAGTGCTCTCCCACAATTCAGCGCACGCCCCTGCCCCTGCCCCTGCCCCTGCGATGGTCTCCCCAACGTCAAACCTCTGCACCTGTCTGCAGCTGCACATGCGTGCACATGACACCTGCACCAGGCTGTGCTACTGTGTTACACTCATAGATAGATCAGGGCCTCAGCAGGCAGAGGGAAGGAAGCAAGTGACACAACAAACATCACAAGCAGCACGGACTCCCAACATGCTGTCATGAACCGCACTCACAAGAACACGGCATGAGGAGTACCTGCGGAAGGACCCAGAGTCCTCACCTAGCACAATAGAGACGAATCTACACGTAAGCACCAGGCTGCTGGTTATGATGGCGATGTCGCAGCGGAGCAATGCGGCCAGCCAAGAACACAACCTCAGGCCACAGCATACCAATGGCCACCTGCACGCAGACCGGCCTGGCCAGGCGGTGCTACTGTGCCACTGTGTGCCGCACTTCACTTTTTTGATTTAGTTCGGGGACGGCGCTCACCGTTGTGCCACAACACCGTGGAACCAAAAAATCTCTGCGTTACACTGTGATAGATCAAGGCCTCAACAGCGCCGAGGGAACCAAGCGGGGAACAAAACAATCAAAACAAATGAACAATCATAAGGAGCACGGTCACTGTCCGTACCAGCACGATCCACAGTGGTGACTCCGTGTCAATCGCGGCATCATTGGTTCCACAGGTCAACATACCCTCGGCGTCCACGGGTTCCTCATGTTCTGGGCCGCCTACCATCGGAGCGCTGGGTCGGCTCTCCCCGCTTCCAGCCCCCACTGCGTTCGAGCCACCCGCAACTGCCTTGTCCACACCCACAGCATCTGCATCCTCCTCAGCTTCGGCTTCAGTGAGCGCGACACCGATCTCTGTGAGCCGTTTCCATTCACTCGCACCTACACATGCCCACAGGCAGCCCCTCCCTCCAGTCCCCTCCCTGCCCAGGCCCCCTCCTGCACCCTGCTGCGCAAACATGCACTTTATCCCGTAGCATTGCTGCATGCTGCCACCCGAAAATGGAAAAAGAAACAAGCATAATCGAGCATCATGCCTCACTCAAACGGGCAGTATTGGGCACCCCTACACATCGGGGCGGACGAGAATCCAATGTCTGCCACCCAAGCCAGCTCGTGTCACTCCTCCAGGCCCCACAGCACCGCCCCAGGATCAGCTCTCGCCCACCTTGCCCCTCCTAAGCCATGCTGCATGCAACTCCACCTGAAGACACCAGCATCGGCACACCTGCACCCAGCCCCGCCAGAACTCGCATGCCAGCCCCTACAACACCCATGCGAGCCCGGGGGCGCACGTCCGCCCGTGTGTATGCTTGGGTGCTACACCATGAGATAGATCACAGCCTCAATGGCGCTGAGATCGCTGGCCAGTGCATGTGCCCCTTGTAGCAGAGTTGGGAACCTATTGTGGAACTCCAATCGTGTCAGAGCCTGTGTCCATGTCCTCTTCTTTATCTCCCGCACCCATCAGGGATGGAGTGTGCTGTATACATGCGCAATGGCTGATGATGTTGGGTAGGACTCAGCTGAGAATCTTCCGCGTGCTAGGACTTCATGCCGGCGTTCCATATTCCCTAGATTTTGTAGATGTAGATAATTCGTTTTGTAGATGATGAACGCATGCATGCAGGCCTCCGTTCATATGCTCTGCACGCATGAATGCGCTCACTGCTTATGCTGACGCGACAAGGTGACGCGGCTGCGAGCAGCCATCCCAGTTCCGTGAGGCACTCGTGAGTGAACAGCCGGGCACTCACGACTGAGATGACACCAGGCTAGTGCACGGCAGATGAGTGGGTTGACACTCCGGCAACACGACGAGATGATCATTTCGCGTGGCTGACACAGGTCCGCAAGTGCTCAAGCTTTGAACAAAAGCTCGCTCGGCGCGTACCAACGAGCAATCACAGCTTTGACGCCTGTAAAGGTGTCATTTTCCTCTACATATCAACCTCATCTGAGTTACCTTTTGCCGACATGTCTCGAGCGGAGGTGTTGACGAACAGCCTGGGCCAGGAATCGATGGTGCGTAATGTACGCACTAAATCATGTTCGAACTTCTGCATCAACAATCTGAGTGCTAAAAATCTTGGTTGCTGGTACCATAACAGTTCAATAACGCGTTGCGCATCTCAGCTTCCTTTTGCACAGGTCACTCTGGTGCGGCAAGACTGCCGAGCGGACGCCAGCCGCCCAGCACCAGGTGGTGGTTCCGGTACACTTCACGTCACTGATGCTAGGACTGGTAAGGCCTATGAGGTGCGAGCCTGTTGCAACACCCCCACGCCAGCGAACTGTTGGCGTGTCCGTCAGCCCGTGTCTGTTCGCGGTGCAGATCCCCGTGAGCGAAGGAGGGACAATCAGAGGCACCGACGTGGGCAAGATCAAGGCAGGAGGTGATGGAGTGGGCCTTCGTATGTATGATCCTGGGTACATCAACACAGCCGCGGTCGTCTCAAGAATTTGCTTCATCGATGGTGCCAAGGGAATACTGCGGTATCGAGGTTATCCCATCGAACAGGTCAGATGCTCAAATTGAATTCCCTGTCAACAAACGTAGTGGCCTTTTGAGATGTCTGGCTCAGGGATCGTCAGTAAACAGGGGACATGCTACCAGTCAGAAGGCATCTTTGTCACGCTTGCACAAGCTGCATCCTATGTACCACCGACCACCGGTGGTTAAATCAACGCCTGCGTGCCATCTTGCAGATTGCTCTCAAGTCTAATTTCTTGGATGTGGCGCACTGCTTGCTCTACGGCGAGCTCCCCAGCAAAGGCCAGGCGACGAAATGGCATGAATCTGTGATGCGAGAGGCTCGGCTCCCACAAGCTGTTGTAAACGCCATGGAAGCTCTTCCAGACAATGCTCATCCCATGTCGGTCGTGATGACCGGCGTCACAGCGCTGGGATCCCTCCATCCAGAGCAGAACCCAGCACTTGCAGGCCAGAGCATCTACAACAGTCAGGCAGTGCAGGACGCACAGATCGTCCGGCTGCTGGGTGCTGTCCCAACAATAGCAGCATATTCCTACTACAGGTAACGCACCGTGCTCAGCATCTTCGCCGTAGGTGCTCACGCTTCAGCGCGCCACAAGGTCCCCGCATACTCGTACAGACCAGCTGCGGACGGATCCGGCCTACACATTCTGGGAGAACTGCTCCCTTGCAGTTCCCGCGATTTGCATTACACCACATCCTATAGCCGGTATCAGGGCTGGCGACAGTGGCGGAGACAATGCTGCATCTCAATTCGCTGGTACACAGGTTGCCAGCCCGGCTGGAAGTCTGGTGACCGCATGATTCTCAAACTGCCACGTGCACGCTGCTCCACAACCCCATCATATGTGGCCACACGTACCAGCAGCAACACTGTACTCAGCATACTGTTCTCGGCCTGCCATTACACAGATTTCAGCTGAACCGGGTCAGCACGCGTGCATGCATGCAGGCGACTCGGCCGGCGGCCAGCGGCTCCCAGCGAGCGCCTCGGCTATGCGGACAACTTCCTCTACATGCTTGACTCGATGGGCAGCACAGGCTACCGGCCCCACCCCGTGCTTGGCCGCGCTTTGGACGTGCTCTTCACGCTGCACGCTGAGCATGAGATGAACTGCTCCACCGCCGCCGTCCGCCACCTCGCGTCCTCCGGAGTCGACGTCTACACCGCTGTCACAGGTGCGCACAGCACGCACACAAGGTCGCTTGCACCTGCAGCCGCCTTGGTTCGGTGCCCTGGTACAGTGTACTTTGGCGGCTCGGGTGCGCATGTGTCAAATCCACATGACGGCCGCGATGGGTACAGGAGGCATTGGGGCGTTGTACGGCCCGCTGCATGGCGGTGCCAATGAGGCGGTCATTAAGATGCTGATCCGCCTCAAGTCGCCGGACAACATCCCAGCCTTCCTCGAGGCTGTCAAGGACAAGAAGGAGAAGCTCTTCGGCTTCGGCCACCGCGTGTACAAGAACTTTGATCCACGAGCAAAGCTCATTCAGCAGCTTGCCACCGACGTGCGCTGTCCGACTGACGCCACCTTCCACGACCCCGCCTGCACATGTGCCCTGCCTGCAGCCTTGCACAATCTGCAGCAGCTCTGCCTCCCTGCGCACCATGGATGGTGGGTGGACACGCCAAGCAGTTACAGCAGACACATTTTGGCATACATGCTGCCCCAGTTTGCACAGGACGTACACTCAACCGCAGGCTGTGGTGGTCGCCAACTGCTTCCTTTGTCCTGTGAGGGCCTTGGGTGTCGGAATGCTGTATGATTAAACATCTATTAGCCATTCAGGGGGTGCGTGCAGGTCTTTGCGGTGACAGGGAAAGACCCGCTGATCGATCTCGCGGTGAAGCTTCTAGAAGCGGCGCGTGCAGACGATTACTTTGTGTCGCGCAAGCTCTACCCAAACGTCGACTTCTTCTCGGGCCTCGTGTACCGGGCAATGGGCTTCGACCCTTCGTTCTTCACCGTGCTCTTTGCTGTGCCGCGTGTCGCAGGTTACCTTGCACACTGGCGGGAGAGCCTGCGGGACCCGGACGGCCGAATCGCGCGGCCGCAGCAGGACTACCGCGGCGTGTGGCTGCGCGACTTCCCGGCGGACAGCGCACGGCCGGCAGTGCAAGGGCCGGAAGGCCTGGTGCAGTCGAATGAGCACAAGCGCAAAGTGGCTGGAGAAGCGTGGATCTGACCGCGCCCGGCTGCGGGATCCACAACTGCAAGTCGTCCATGTGCAGGTCGGCAGGACTGACCCGTACAACCAGCATGTAATGTGTTGTGGTGAGATTGATTTCGGAGGGATTGGTTTGAGATGGATTGGCCGCCTGCCAGTGTTCTGAGAATTAGGTGTAGAAGAGTTTGCGGTGGATGTGGTTGCATGGTTGCGCCATTTGTTGCTTGTGTGATCAAGGACATATCACACCGTTTACTGTCGCCACTTCTGTGTCCTGCAAGCAACGTGGCATGCTCAGCTTGCAACCGCACACTTCATGTCAAATGTTATACGGCACGAAACACACAGCCCCCTCAAGCAGTGTTGATTTGCCCAAGGCATACCAGACTCATGAATGGTCCAAAACACAGCAGTTTGTGGGCGAGTGAGAGCTGTGCGAACGTCACCTTGACACAGTGAAGCCTGTGGATCGTGACAACTAATGCTAACACCCCAAATCTCTGATGCCAACTGCAACGGCGACATGTGCAAATTCCGAGCTGTGAACCACGAAACCGTTCGACACAAGAGCCATTGGCCATGCTGGATCAGAATATTGACCAAATGGTGCCACCTGAGGCAAAGATTTACCGACAAAGGCTGCCAGGCCCGCACAGCAATGTAAAGAGCAATGATCACCAAGTCTTTGTTACATGTGGTCATACCGCACGCTTGGAGTACATCACGACATTGCCCGCGATATTCCACAACACTGTACAGCCGGCAATGTGCTGCAGAAGGGCACTGCTACAACCAAGGTCAGATGTCTACTGCTAGTTCACAGGCAATACAGATGTGGTGCTGCACACGCAAAGCCACAAGCTATGCAATTGGGCGCCTGCTGCCGCCACCCCTGCAAACAGCAGGACACCGGGATGGCGGGGCACCGCTGCATCCTCAGGCTGGCCTAACAGCCAGCGTCTGCTGATGCCTCGATGCGACGCACGCTAATGATTGTACGAATGGTGAAGTGCAAACCAGTACGTTCGCCTCCTGTACAGGCCCTGGCAAGTGCCACCCTGCCAGATCCCGTTCGCAACCCCCCACACGGGCAAAAAATATAGTAACACCTGGCACTCGCAAATTACCACCCTGACGACAGCCTCAGAAGTACGTGTATATA
>JALKAD010000124.1:653409-667324 GCA_024500015.1 Ulva compressa | reverse complement strand
CCTTTGTCCTGTGAGGGCCTTGGGTGTCGGAATGCTGTATGATTAAACATCTATTAGCCATTCAGGGGGTGCGTGCAGGTCTTTGCGGTGACAGGGAAAGACCCGCTGATCGATCTCGCGGTGAAGCTTCTAGAAGCGGCGCGTGCAGACGATTACTTTGTGTCGCGCAAGCTCTACCCAAACGTCGACTTCTTCTCGGGCCTCGTGTACCGGGCAATGGGCTTCGACCCTTCGTTCTTCACCGTGCTCTTTGCTGTGCCGCGTGTCGCAGGTTACCTTGCACACTGGCGGGAGAGCCTGCGGGACCCGGACGGCCGAATCGCGCGGCCGCAGCAGGACTACCGCGGCGTGTGGCTGCGCGACTTCCCGGCGGACAGCGCACGGCCGGCAGTGCAAGGGCCGGAAGGCCTGGTGCAGTCGAATGAGCACAAGCGCAAAGTGGCTGGAGAAGCGTGGATCTGACCGCGCCCGGCTGCGGGATCCACAACTGCAAGTCGTCCATGTGCAGGTCGGCAGGACTGACCCGTACAACCAGCATGTAATGTGTTGTGGTGAGATTGATTTCGGAGGGATTGGTTTGAGATGGATTGGCCGCCTGCCAGTGTTCTGAGAATTAGGTGTAGAAGAGTTTGCGGTGGATGTGGTTGCATGGTTGCGCCATTTGTTGCTTGTGTGATCAAGGACATATCACACCGTTTACTGTCGCCACTTCTGTGTCCTGCAAGCAACGTGGCATGCTCAGCTTGCAACCGCACACTTCATGTCAAATGTTATACGGCACGAAACACACAGCCCCCTCAAGCAGTGTTGATTTGCCCAAGGCATACCAGACTCATGAATGGTCCAAAACACAGCAGTTTGTGGGCGAGTGAGAGCTGTGCGAACGTCACCTTGACACAGTGAAGCCTGTGGATCGTGACAACTAATGCTAACACCCCAAATCTCTGATGCCAACTGCAACGGCGACATGTGCAAATTCCGAGCTGTGAACCACGAAACCGTTCGACACAAGAGCCATTGGCCATGCTGGATCAGAATATTGACCAAATGGTGCCACCTGAGGCAAAGATTTACCGACAAAGGCTGCCAGGCCCGCACAGCAATGTAAAGAGCAATGATCACCAAGTCTTTGTTACATGTGGTCATACCGCACGCTTGGAGTACATCACGACATTGCCCGCGATATTCCACAACACTGTACAGCCGGCAATGTGCTGCAGAAGGGCACTGCTACAACCAAGGTCAGATGTCTACTGCTAGTTCACAGGCAATACAGATGTGGTGCTGCACACGCAAAGCCACAAGCTATGCAATTGGGCGCCTGCTGCCGCCACCCCTGCAAACAGCAGGACACCGGGATGGCGGGGCACCGCTGCATCCTCAGGCTGGCCTAACAGCCAGCGTCTGCTGATGCCTCGATGCGACGCACGCTAATGATTGTACGAATGGTGAAGTGCAAACCAGTACGTTCGCCTCCTGTACAGGCCCTGGCAAGTGCCACCCTGCCAGATCCCGTTCGCAACCCCCCACACGGGCAAAAAATATAGTAACACCTGGCACTCGCAAATTACCACCCTGACGACAGCCTCAGAAGTACGTGTATATATACACCAACTATGAACACTTTGCCTATCACCGGCTCCTAGTCCATCGACGCCAAGCGGTCTCTACTTATATACGTAGGTGACATCACTGCCCCATCAGAACGCTCGATTTGAGTAAGAAAGCACGTCATGGAAACGAGCACGTATCGCCCTCACGCCCTACCCTAACCCTGACAGCGCCGGCTGCCCTGCACCCGCATGCAGCACACCCTGCCCACCAGGGCTGCTGCGACAGCCTGCAGCGCGGCACAGCGCGGCCGGCCCCACCCTGCGCCGCTCACACGGCGCCCTGCAGCTGCTGCAGGATGCGCTTGCCGTGCTGCAGCGACTTGAGGCAGGCCATGTGGGGCTTGATCGCCGCGACGAGGCGGCCGTGCAGGTCGCCGCTCGTCACGCGCAGCGCGCTCTGCAGCACGTAGTTGCCGAACTGGTCCTTGAGGAGGTCGGCGTGGTCGGGCGCGTCGATGAGCTCCTGCACGATGATCGCACGCCAGTGCTCCATGCCGACGGTGGTCAGCTTGAGCGCCTTCTCAACGACGTTGGACGCAAACTTCTGGCAGCTGAGGTACGCAAAGCGGCCCTGCAGCTGCTGGAGGATGCTGTCGCACGCGTCCACCATGCCCGTGTCCAGGATGTACTGCAGCCACACCACACGCAAGTCGCTCGCCTGGCCTGGCAGCCCTTACACCCTGGCAGCATGTTAGAGTATGCATTCTTGTCAGCTCCGTAATAGTCCGTCGCCTACGGTCCTCCCCACTGCCAAGGGATTGACTGAGAAAAGCAAGTGCTTGCTTGCACTTGCTGCATGGAAAGCGGGCATCGGGACTGACCACACGATGCAGACTCATAGAGCACACAGGCAGGGGGGCGGAGGCGAGCGAGGGTGGCGGGAGTGACAGGCAGGGGGGGGGCACCTGGACGACATAGTTGCCAAAGGCGTTCTGGCTGAGATCGAGGCCGTGCTGGGACACACGCAGCACGAGATCACGCTTGCGCTCTGGCGCAGCGTAGTCCATGCAGCGCTGCAGCACGCAGCAGCCGTGGCGGTGGCGCGCGACGTCATGGCAATGCGCCGCGACGGTGTCCATGATGTCCACCGTGTGCGCCGCGTCAAACTTCTGCAGGCAGCGCTGCACGACGTGGTTGCTGTTGCCGTCCAGGATGAGGCGCAGGCACTGCGGCCGCAGCTGCGCGATGAACATCGACGCCTCCTCCGGTGTCTCGATCTGCACAGCACGAGCAGCGTGAGCGCTCGAACTCGCCATCGCCGAATCCGAGTGGCACCCCTGCCGCCGCATACCTGTGCAGTGGCTACATGGTGGCCCACGCTGCCGCCCAGACATGCTCGCACAGCAGCCACAGCACAAGCAAGCCCATACGGGTACACATCGGGCGAGCAATCCCACGCCGCCGGGTCGACTGCGGTTGTGAGGGACAGCAAATGACGGCCGGAAGCCTGAGGCGCCGCCAGTAGCACTGCTGGGGCAGGAGGACGCGGGCGGCGCACCGACTCGACGAGCTTCTGTGCGGCGCGGGTGCCATGCGTGTTGCGCGTGATCTCCGGCAGCCCGCCGGGCGCAGCGCAGGCACGCTCCAGCACGGCGAGGCGCTGCGGCGGCGTGCAGACGTCAAGCACCTTCTGCACGAGGTAGTTGCCGAAGGGGTCGACCATCAGGGTGCCGATGTGCGGCAGCACCTCGTCCAGCAGCAGCTGCACCTCCGGCGGAGGCGCAGCGCCCAGCAGGCGCTGCAGGTAGCGGCAGCCGTGCTGCTCCTTCGCCATGTCGAGTATCTGCACAGAGCGCGCGCCCGTAATGGCCTGTTGCACGTGTGCATAAGGTCCACGTGTGAGGCTGCAGAGACGCAGCGTACTGTGTTGCCGTGGGTGCACGCACGGCTCGGTGCATGTGGATTGTGATTCTGTCGGGTGCAAGGCGATGTTCTGCGTGCAATGCGGGTGGGTCAACGGAAGTACTGGGGTTGATCGCGGCGACGGACCAATGTGTTAGCTAATGCATAGGATCATAATTGTTTCTATCGGCGATGCACATGCACTATAATTATTTTCTGTTATAGGCGTAACCGATAGGTTAGTCAAGGCGTGAATTTCCCTGTCGTCGGTGATTTTATTGCCACGATGTACTTGCGGAGCAAGCGGATTGCAATTGGCCGCCTGTCGACCCTTCTTCTTCTTCTCCGCGGTTCGTTCCAGGGCATCAGCATCTTCAGCAGCATCAGCAACCTCTGCTAACGCTTCATCCCCAGCATGTTCATCATGAGGATCTGCGCGGACCTCCGCTGGTGCAGCTGCTAGCTTCTCTATGCGAGGTCGCCCTACTTGCCGCTTGCCCACGCGAACTGCTACTGCGTCTTTGTCAATTGCGGCTAAAGCGCCAGAAGATGATGCAAACAACGAAATTATCCTCTTGACTTTGATGCTGTCGTCTGCGTAAGTGGGTGCAGCTTTGCTGGGCCCTGCCCCACTGGCACTAGGACCTGCTGGTGCTTGCCTGGGCTCGTTGTCACTATCCATCACAATATCCATTGGAACGCAAGGCACCTAATTGGTAACGGTAGTCTCAGTGCACCTATGTACGCAGCTATAGCGCCACCTTGGCGGGCGTTGTTACGGCTGCATGTGCGCAGCGCCCCAGGCATGGCGGCTTTGTGCCGAGTGGCTTGGCCACCAAGCAGTTGCTTGTCCACCGTTTGCGACGGGCAAGCCCGTCGCGAACCGATTCACTGTCACAGCAATAGGTTTTGTATCGGCTAGCTACCGACTTCGCGGTGCCATAATTATATTTTCCATCGGTAGAGATACCGATTTCAGGCCTCAGAAAAATAATTTTAACCGAGAAAAAATCCAATAAAATTTTTTTTTTTTCGATTCTAAGCGCCCTGTTCGCAGGGCCGTTGTGGCCGAGGCCCGTCCGGGTGTGGCGTGATGTCCGAATTTTTGCTATAGCTAACACATTGCGACGGACGCACGCAATCTACAGCAGCACCCCGGACTGCGTGGCCCTTTTGCTGTGTGAACAAATTGTGGATAGCTGTCAATTCATGTGCGGAAGGATTTGTGGCCTGGGCGCCACCGCGACTAGGCGTGGAACATCTCACATGCTGTGAGATGTAAGATCTCAACAAGCCCATGATCAACTCTCCAAGCGATGGTCCAGCGACCAGAGGAGATCTCCTGGATCGCAGAAGCAGGACCTGCGGGCACTAGCCACAAGGAGCTACGCACCCGGCCTGACAGCTCCGGCAGGGTCAGATCCATCTGTGCCCCGGCATCAAACACGGGCCGGTCGCGGCGGCCAGCATCGCGCCGCGGTGGCTTGCCGCGGTCACGCGCCAGGCCTCCGCCACCCCCTCTGCCACCCCCACGCCCACCCTGAGGGGCAAGCTCATCCATGTGTGGGGGCGGTCCACCGGGGCCCATACCCATGCCCGGGTATTGGTGGCGGCCTGGGCCGCGGCCAGGCATGCCACCAGCCCCGGCAGGGCGCGGCTCCATGTAGGGGGGATGCAGGGAGGAGGGGATTGCACCAGGTGCAGGAGGCATCACGAACCCATGCTGCCTGTCTGGCAGCGCCACCTCAGGCGGTAGGGGCGGGTCATTGGTACGCATACCATAGGGTACATCGCGCACGGGAACGATGTGTCCCGCCGCGTCCATGACAACAGGGGGACCGGGCGGACCCTGGGGGGCAGCACCGGAGGACTGCTGCGCCAGGCAGGCCGCGTAGTACGCCGCGTTGAACGTGCTCTGGAAGGAGGACGGAGCTGGAGGGGGGCCAGGGAGCGGGGGTGCACCTGGGGGGGTCGGGCGGGGGCCACTGTTGTGGTAGCCCAGCTGTGACATGTTGGGATGGGCCGGCAGCGTGGGACCGCCGTGGAGGTCTGCGCGCAGACGAGGGTTGATGTCAGGCATCTGGTTCGAGGGGGGGAAGGACGAAGGGTATGGTGGCAGAGCTGAAGATGCCACCTGCGCGCTCCCCTGGAGGAAGGACGCGGGGGGGGGTGCGTCGGATGCATGGACGTCATGGATATCTTGACCATACAGCCTCGGGTCTGTTTGTGGCATCGGCGACTGTCTGCCAGAGTGAGGTGCAGGAGATAGCTGTGACCGGTATGGGCCTGGAGAGGCAGTGTACTGGGCCAGGTTGGGCGGGGGAGTGCCATTGCGGGAGAGCGATGCTGCAGCTTCCAAGTTAGCAATGCGCATCTGAGCCAGCCCTGCACACGAAGCAACAACTTGAATTCCTGACCGTATACGGCACGCATTGTGGCAACGCATGGCCAATTCGCTGTGCACAGCACAGTTCACATATCACACGGTCGGTCAGCTGGCAAGGTGACGGCATGCGGCAGCGCACCGTCCGCAAGAGAGTTCTGGACATCATGGGGTGCCACCGGTGTTTGTGCCTTTGAACGCGCTTCCTGAAGACCTGCAGCAGGTCGAGGAGAGCTAACGGACAGCTCCGCGGCAGCGTCCAAAACATCGCAGCGTCCGCACACACCTTGCAAGGCGTGGAACAGCTGCTGCACGTTCTGGCCGGCGCCCATGTCTTGTCGAGAAGAAGACCTTGCCTTTTCGTCCAACCATTGCCGCGCTATGTTGCTGAACAGTGTCGTTGTGTCCAGCGGCGAAGGAAGCTGGGCGTTCACTCCCTGATGCTCTCTATAAAACTCGGGATAGGCGTAATCAAGCCGAACATCGTTTCCAGCGTCGAACAAATCTTCCAAAAGCGTTCCCTGCACGAATACTGCACTGCATAACTCTTCATGTAGCGAGCGCCACTCAGTTTGGTGGCTTACTAACTGACAGGCGTGGCCGTTCGGGCTGCGGATACCGACACTGCGGTGCGCGCAGACTGGGATTCGAGAGTCAACAAGCGTGCGCAAAGGCAGCAGACGTTCAGTCTCACGCATTAAGCATGTTCGCCTTTACCTGCGGAGGAGGTGCAGTTTGTGCCCTGGGCGGCACTAGGGACGGAACGTCACTCAGAACATCTTCCAGGCTGCGTTCAATCCTATCGCTGAGAAGATTCCTGCAAAGTCTGCTGGCGTCAGCGGATAGAATCGTCGGGCTAGCTTATCAAGGCTAGATTTAACGACAGACGCACCAGCGCGGGCTTGAGCCCAGAGCGTTCAGGCCTGCCGCCTGTGATGTCATGATTTATTCCAGCATGTGAAATAAGGGCAATTGAGCAGGCGAATGCGTTGCTATTCAGCAATCACCCAACCACCAGCTCTTGCCACCCGCAAAGCGCATGCTGGTCAGACGACCTCACTGTAAAGTTGTTTAGGCTGTCAACATATTCAAGTTGCAATTGGCTTGCAAAACTCACCGCAGCGCAGTTGAAAGTACACCCGTCTCCATGCATGCACGCACACTGTGTAATCACACACAGCGCAATGCAGCAGCACCAGTCCTTTCGCGGCAGATAGTATAATAGTAGCAACCTCAGCTTCCGCACTGCTAAATCTGCAGTATCACGAGAGCAGCAACCACTGGAGCTAAAATGAAACCCAGGGTGTCGTGATACCGCTGTTCTGCATCCGCTCCGAGTACTAGTCCTGCCTGCCAGAGATCAAGGATTGTATGTTGCAGATTGCAGATTTCCCTCGGGTCTTCCACACGCATGTTGCGCGATTTGCCATCCCGGCGGTATATACCGTTGTGTCGCGTCCGCGCATCAGACAGCGGAGATCCAAGAAAACATCATCACTCACCACTGCGCACGTCCGTATCGGGTCATAAACCAGAAATTCTCTCACGCCAACATGACGTCACCTGAGCACAATTTTGTCCAAGGCTATACTGGCAGGAACGTTGCAGCGCAGATGTGAGCGAGCATCGTGTGCTGTGCTGGTGTGCGCAGATATCGATGTCACATCTGCGATGACAACTTCGGTCATGCCAACACAAGCATCAAAACAGCCATCATGCTGTCGTTAGCAGACTGGTTGCTCCCCGATGATCACTCCCATTGTCTTGCCTGTCGTATATCTCGGATGGTGTGATGCAGCTCCAAGCCCACATCGGAATTCCTTGTCACGGCAGATATCTTCTCCTGTACTGACCCTGTGATAGCAAGCCTGACACATCGGCCGTTAGACATGCATACACCACAGTACCTCTCACTCTAGCAGGGCTGCTTTCGTGGAACGCGCTCCGTGGCCATTGATGAGCATACAAGCAGGGGTGCTAATATCCTGCATGTCTCAGTGTCAAGCGTGTGGGTGGCATCACAGCTGGGCAGGACTCAGAGCCGGGACATGGCAATCCTTTTCACGACCTCATTCACTCCACTATGCTAGCCACGACTACTTTGGTGAACACCTCATTCACTCCACAATGTGGGCCGACCAGATGGTGCCATTCCAGATGATGTCAGCTGAGCACCCTGGGCACGAAAGCTACATCGCGTATCACCATCCGGTCCACACGCACGGCCCGTCATATCACCCGTCATATCACGCCGACTGTTTTGGCCGTTTGTTTGGCTTGGCCGCTCTGTGTATCCAGGTTTGTTACTGAGCAAGTTTTCATGCGATCGGCTTAAACCCCCCCAGATAGCGCAACCCCCCAACATGCAGGCCTATGCACCATCCGCATGTGGTGTACGGGCATCATAGCAGCACATGGCAATCAGCTCCAGCCGTTATCAAGAGGCGGTTGGCAGCAGCCGGCCTGAGAGACAGGCTCGCCTATGATCAAGCAGGCTGACCCCGTTGCGCACCCCGTTGGGCGCCCTTCTCCACCCGTCCATGGGTCACAATCGACAAGGAGATCCACAGTGTAGGGCATGTCCCGATTGGGGTGTGTTGGGCTGCACAGGCAGCACAGTTTGGACGGCTGTCATACCTCTTGCTGTGGGCAGGCGGGTTTGTCTCCTCGGGCAGATGTTTGGTTTGGATGTGTTGCTTGATCCGTTTCTTTTTGGCCAAAACATTTCCTCCAGGTTTTGGCTCCAAACACAGCACACGAATGGGACGCATGGCAAAATCAAACGCCCTCAATCAGGGATCGGCCTCTGTACCGCTGTGAACAGGGCCGCGAGAACGAACAACACACACCACTGCATCAGGCACCACCGCAGCAGACACGAATCGCGAATACCCCCCGGTCACGCTCATTCGAATTGAGGTCTACGGCTGAGGGCAGCATGTGGGGATCCTTCAAATTGGCCTTTCTGCTGGGCATCTTTCTAGACGTCTTGCTTGGTTGATTGTTGCCAGGGTGCCAACAGGTCCCTACCATGGGCCCATACTGCATGCCTGCGGCGGTCCTGCATGTCACCATGTGGAACACTCGAGCATGGTTTTGACTGGCTCTTAGCTCCACTGTGCCGCGCTGTGTACCGTTGGGGGTAAGGGGCCAAGAGTCTACGGCTCGCCGCAACTCGGCATAACCCAAGATGACAATTGCAGCTATGGCATCAATCGATTGCAGGGCGACCACAGTGAAATCATGCCTCCAGTGCTGCATGCAATGCCCCAAACGCATTCCACTTGATCACCTATCCTCCCTGCTTCACCCGCCCTGGAGCCGCCGTGGGCCAGAAAATAAAAATTGCGACAGGGGCTGCGCACCTCTGGACATCCAAGCTTATCTGCCATCGGGGTCCTGAATGACTCCGCATCCCGCATGTAATGATCTGAAGCATTGGACGGATGCCAAAATAGGGTGAGAATGCACCGAACTCGCTAGGTGCTCATGCTGGGGCGGAAAGGTTGTTGCGCTGCATCTGTTAATTCCAGGGTGTGTGGCTGTGGTCAGCGTTGTTGGAGAGGTTTATACGACACGGAGCGGCGAGAGAGCGTTGAAGGTTTCGTCACTCTATGGCATTCGGCGGTCGAAGCTCCATCACAAATTGAGACACTTTTTTGCTTGTAGACGTGCACGCCAGCAGACTTGCTGTGCTTGTATATCGTCGTGGCCAGAGCAGCGTTTCCGCTGGCGCAGTATCAGGTCAGCCAAGCCGGTGATTCAGCAACACCAAGATGCATCACAACACCGTGTCCCGGAACAGTGTAGCTCGCTCCGTATCACGACCACTTTTACCCAGACGCAAGGGACCGATCGCTCAGGCTGCAACCGAGCAAGCGATGGACTGGGCAAGCTTGCAGGCGCAGGTAGAGCAGGCGAAACAGGCAGCAGGTAACCTCACGCGGATCGACCAAGTATGCTAGCAATAGCAAACTGTTCAAGCTATGTAGTGCAATCAAAACCTCGCCTTGCTGCTTTCCACATCAAGAGTCGTTCACCTGCTCCTTGGCGTACTGTGGTGCTTGTGCTGACACCTGCTAGTCGCAGCTGCACGCTTGTGCAGATGTGCACAAGCTGCACCAGACCGTTCAAGCTACCATCCAGTCTATTATGCATAACTTCCATTCGCTGTAGCGTCGCAGATTTCCAGAATTAATTGCAGGCATCCAGGAAGTTGCAGACCCAGCCAACGGACCCACCAATCCCAACGTCCACAAGCGTTTATTCGGCAAGTCAGATGCAGATGTGCGAGTGCACTTGTACCGGGATCATGCCGCATGGTGCCCTTACTGCCAAAGGGTGTGCCACCTGTTCCAGATGTCGAGCCAGTGTGAATGTGCACCCGCCGTGTCCGGCCGCCCCGTGTTCCACGTGTGTGCATTAACTGGTGGAACTCCTGCGTTCGTCAGCAATGGCCATGCATTGATAGGCATAAGTCTATGGCAAGGGTGTATTTCAGCTGGCCGTAAGTAAAACGAGCAGGTGCGGGGTGCACAGGGCATTCGTCATGTACAGCTGTCCTGCTTTGTGCCTCTGGCCCAAACCACAGCGGTGGCCATCCGTGCCAATGACCTGCTCCAAGCCGCGGCAGTGTGCACAAGGGTGCTGCCAGACACTCGAGGAGCCCATCGGACAGCCGTGTCTTGTTTGCAGCTGCCAAGGCCGTGCCTGATAAGTCTGTGGCTGTACCTGTCCGACCGCCGTCTTTCTCTGAGATCAACACATGTGTGAGGCGGCGGCCCTTGGCCGGCGCATTTAAAACACACTGCACAGACCACCAGCGCACAACGGCTGCTGCTGGTCTGAAACAGGCGCCTGCCACGCAGATCTGGTGGCTGCTGGAGGAAAAGCGCATTCCGTACACGATGGAGAAGATCAACATGCGCTCGTACGGGGACAAACCTCGCTCATTCCTGGACAAGGTTCCCAACGGGCTGCTGCCCGTGATTGAGCTGGACGGCCGCGTCTACACCGAGTCTATGGACATCATGATGCTGCTGGAAAAGGTGCGCTGCTCTCACTCAGCACGCTCTTGCGTACAGCTCACCCGTCTGTGCATTACACCGGGCATGCAGTAGCACGGGGACACACCCTCACGGCTACATGTGCATCGGCCTCCGTGTCCGCTTGCCACTGCAGCAGTTCTGCACAGCTGTGGTCCCCACAGATGAGGAGGGGTATGCATGCATGTTCTCTCCGATGGAGAGGGATTCAAGCATCACAGAGCTGCCACTGCAAGCAAGCGGCTAGACTGCCGCACCTGCATGTGCACGGGCCGCACGTAGTTGCATCGGGGCCCGCTGTGCAGACGTTCCCCGAGCGCCGGATGCTGCCGCCGGCATCACCGCTACAGCCCCTGCTGGCTGCGGGGGCGGCTGCAGTGCGCTCCACCACTGCCCGCCTCACCGACACCCCGGTATGGCACTCCACACACCACCACCTGCCCGCCTCATCCACCCGACTCCCGCGCTACACGCTGGCAGCCTTCCAGTCGCTGTGCATCTGCCCTTTGCTCTGGGTTCCGTTATGCCCGCGATGACCTTGCTGTCCATGCACGCCATGCAACCACCAGTTCCCGACCACAAGAGCACCCTCTGTGCTCCTGTCAGCATGAGATCACCCACTCTCTCGACCGCCACACGCCAGTTTCGCAGGGTGTGTCAGGATGCTACGATTGCGGGTGGTTGCCTGCCTTCGAGCTGAGTTTGATGGGCGGGGGCAACGGGGCGGTCTGTGTGTCACAAGGTGTTGCTATGCACTAGCCTAGCCAGTAGCACATCAGGGGATGCAGGCTGGGTGACTGGGGCTGGACGCCGCCTGTGTTCGTGAATGAGTTCGTGAATGTGTGACTGCTGTGTGCATGTAGGAGTTCACCGAGGTGGGCATGCTGCCGGGGGAGGGCCGCCTGCGCGAGGCGGCGGGCGCGCTGCTGCAGCTGGAGCGCGACGTGTTTGCGCTGTGGTGCCGCTGGCTGTTCCGGCCGCTGGACGACGCGGGGGAGCAGCGGGCGCGTGCGGCCTTCTGCACGGCGATGGACTCTGTGGACTCGGCTCTGGCGGCGATTGGCGGTGGCGGGCCGTTCTTCCTCGGAGAGGAGCTCAGCATTGTGGACGTTGTGTGGGCGCCCTTCCTGGAGCGGCAGAACGCGAGCCTGCTCTTCTGGAAGGGCTTCAAGCTGCGCAACGGCGGCTGGGACAACATTGACCGGTGAGCTCCCGCCCCGCCACCAGTCACACCGGGCACGGCACCCGTACCGGCCGGGCAGCTACTCAGGTGTCACAATTGATGGGTCCAAACATCCCAGCAGGGCCCGCTTGAACTGGGTGCCATGTCAGGGCGGGCTGCAAGATACGGCGGACTGGAGCTTGCGTGACGCGTGCATGAAGTGGGCGGCTCGACATGCTCAGTGTCGCGCAAACAGAAGTAGGGGCTCACAGAATCTGCGGCCGCAATGTGGTCTCACAGAATCTATGCGGTCAGCTGCTGCTGCCAGCACGCCACAGCACTGTGTTGCCGGTTGTCGTGCTGGCATGTGCACACGTGGTGTTCTGCGTGCACTGGAACCCTTGTTCCCACTTGCTCGATCGAGAGTCGGGAGCGCCCTGCACAGACTCGAGCATGGGACGTGGAGCTAGATACGCGTGTGCAGGTGGTTTGAGGCACTGGAAGCACGGAGCACGTACAGCGCAACACAATCGGACCACTACACGCACTGCTATGATATTCCCCCTCAGTGCGAGCCTCCTCTACCCCACACATGTACATCCAAGTCGGGAAATCTCACCATTCATGCATGTCATGCTATCGTCCTGCTGTTCAACCATGTCAACACGGAGACCACGTCGCTGTGACGTTGAGGCTGGCACGGTCTCTGACAACATCCTGACAGTGGACGTAAATGTAGTGCGTTTGCGTGGCTGGCATGCATGTGTGAGCGTTGCATGAGGCTGTGCACAGCTGCTCTCAGATATACAGAGTGGCCCCTTTGGTGTAGGTATGGCACCTGCTGGCCGGCACCTAACACCGAGGATATTGCCTGTGCCATTAATGGCACAGACGGAAGGAGCTGGAAGCTTCCTTTGCCACCGATTACGGCCAACTCACAGGAACCACGGACCAATGTCGTTGAAGGTGGCCTGGTGTGCTCTGCCTGACCCAGAATGACTGTGTATACATGCTGCTGCGTGGGTCAATTGCCTGCCTTGTTTATGGCAGTTGAGTTTGCGCTGCAGAACTCCAGGCTGACCACAATGCTCTCGAACCGTGCAGGCTGAGCGCTATCGTGTAGAGGCCGCTGCAAAGCTGGCATCCAACCGTAGTGCGGTGGCCAAGTTTGCCCTTCGTGCTGTCGGGTCACCCGGGAAGCACTTCTCTGCTCCTCTGGCAGACCCGAATGCCAAGCCAGACCTCAGCTTCGTTGAGCCTGTGGAGGCTGCACTGGCATGCACGGTGCATGCACTGCTGCATGGTACTGAATCCGCGCAAGAGGTTTTCGGGGATGGCGCTTGGCTCGGGGGGGATCGGGCCAAGCACGCAGAGGTGGTGGAGAAGAGCCTGGGGTATCTACGGGACCGTGTGGGTGTGCCTCGTGACATGCAGTTCGCAGCCGCCCGCCAGCTAAGAGCCCATCTCAACTTCACCATAGACCTTGCTAACGAGGTGGCAGGGGCCACGGCATGAGCGGTGTGGGGACCTAGGTGCAAAGCTGAAGCTGGTGCCTGACAACCACTCCACGACACATGCCAGTCTACATTAGCGGAGCCTGTCAAGCATGGCCTGTGCAAAACTAGCTGTTCTCCTGTAATCATATCACACGCGCTCTACTGCCATTTGCACCTTGATCGGTCTGATTGAGAGAGGTTTCAGCCAGCAATCACCCAATCAATTGGCTTCCGTTGGTGATGCATGCGGATCACGTGGACGAGGAATTCCTATGATTCCGAGCTGCCGCGGTCGGAGTGCCGTCCCGCCTGGTTCAAGCGTCTGTGCAACACGAGCCAATATGGAACTATATGGTTTTGCTGCTTGTTACAGC
>JALKAD010000124.1:625204-636956 GCA_024500015.1 Ulva compressa | reverse complement strand
TATCAGTACCTGTTTGGTCTGCACGAGTCCTGATGCTTGCCATGTCGCTAAGTGCGCAGTCTGTTTCTCAAAGCCCATGTGCCAGAAATGGGAAAGTGGTACTGCTAACACATGGGCACAGGTTTAAGATTCCAGGGGATGCGGAAGCAACCGGGGTCCATAGAGAGCCTGCTTGTGGTACATCTCACTGTTTTGTATCATACAGGAGTGCCTGGAGATGCGCCACTTGCAGCAGCCAGAACTAGCTTCAGATGTTCCACCAGAAGTCGCGTTGCTAGATCCGCCGATACTACGGCGTCAAGTCCTCCTCCGCCTGCATAGCCAGCCTGGCAATGACTGCGATGCTGCACCTCTGGTCTATGCTGCGTCTTGGTGGAATGCCACAGCAGTGGAAAGCTACTTGAAGGACAGCAGTTTGCCCATATGGGCTAGCCTGAGCAGAGAGCGACTGGAGCTCTTCCGTGACATTCGGGATGTGTACTTGGGGCATTGTCCGGACTTGGAAGACGTGTTCCAGGCTAAAGGTCCATTCTGGGGTAGGGATTATGTTTTCTGGCACAACAAAGAGCCACTGACTGTGATTCACGAGGTTTTTTCCAGCTCCTTGTCACAGTACCTGGGGAGCATGGGGGCAGATAGTTTGGGCAGCTCAGTTTAGGCACCATGGCCGTGCACGAGTGTACATGTTGACAATTCATGCTCGTGCCACGTATACCCATGGGCTGCCGAATGTCGGTACTGTGCGCATCTCCAAAATATCATACACCATGTCTTGCGACATGGTGCACGTGGTTCCTTGCATGTTTGCTGATCAGAGATTTCTCATCAAGGAAATCCATCATGCCATGGCACGCCGCCACCCGGCAGATGAAGCATTGCATCTGCAGTGTGCGTGTAACAGAAGAAGCATGGATGCCCAAGGTATGGTGATAATGACTGCACTACGTAACAGGTCATCCTGCGAGCCGTTGTCTGGGGCACACGACTCAGGCAAGTCTAGTTGATGACGGCCACATCATAAGTACATCAAATTTGCGAATGGGTAAGCTGTGGGCTTCTGTATGGCATGGCATGCATATCTCCTCAATCAGACAGCGTACATGCTTGGTCGTTGCGCGCAGCGACCATCACATCCGTCAGGCATCCTGTTGTTTGTGTCGCATAAGGTGGAACACACCGCCACACGACGCTGTAACGGTGCGGAAAGTCGAGGATGCACAGTGTGGCCACACATGTGGGTGTGAACACGTAAGGAAAACGTTGAGTTCGTTGTGTCTAACGCATCATAGATGTATATTCCTTGGACGATGGGTTGGATTTTACACATGGTTCATCAGTGTCCGTCATGCATGCGCATGCATTCTCGACGTGCAATTGAGCACCCTGTATAACTCTGAATGCGTAATAGAGGTTGAATAGGAGCAATGTAGCAACACATCGCGGCATACAAGTTAGGGACGCGCTCTCTTGATTGTTCATGTAGTAGCGGTGCATTTTGGGCTATGTACAGCGCTTTCATGGTCACCAGCCCCCATGTGACCTCACGCGGCGACTATCAACGCAGCGCGTAAGCCCGTTGTTCTATGCGCTTGTGCAGCCAGGCATGCTAAATGTCATGGAGCGAGCTGCCAGCACATTCTAGCGCTTCATTCATGTTTCTGTGTAGAACGTATGGCGGAAGCAAGTAGCAGCAAGTGTCATCTTGAGGCGCTCAGGCTCGTCGTGCAATGCTCTCGCATTCGGTAGTCGCGCTACAGCCAGCATCACAGTCTATCATAATGAGCAAGGGTCAAGGCTGCAAGGTTTTTGTTGGGGGCCTAGTGCGCTGCTGCCTCATGCGTGTTCACGAATACAATCCCGCTCGGCTTCCTGTGATGCTCAAAGATACCGCTTCCTGTCAGGTTGATAAAACATGCTGTTATTATTCCTTTCGGAATGACAATCTGCGCCCCTGCTGCCGGTGCATTCGATCCAGTGCCAGGCTTGTCATACGCATACAGTCGCCGCTTGCCGTGAGCCTGCTTTCTGACGGGGTCGTTGGTTGCCCTCGTTGTTTTCATTGCAAGGCAATATTCATTTGGCTTATCCTGCATGCGAAGTGCGTGCGACTCATTTGAACCTCTTGTAGCTCAGGCGCCAATGACTTGGTGCATGCTGTACGCTCCGACAATGGCACTGCTTTGCCGAGACATATGTGAGCTTAGTTTCTCATTATAACATACGCCATTTTTATATTTAAGGGCGCGAACTTGAGTTGAAATCCGTTTTGCAGAGTTGGGACACCAACGATGTCAAGCTGCGGACATACTTTGAAAATTATGGCGCAGTCAAGGAGGCCTTCGTCAGTTATGCTAGAGATGGGAAGCCTCGTGGATTCGGCTTCGTAGTGTTCGAGTCCAGCGCAGTTGCGGATCGTGTCGTGAGGAACAAGCATACGATCGACCGGCGAGAGGTTCGTCGCCCTTCCAGCGGCTACATATTTGCTATATAGCAGCTCCTTAAGCCGGACATGGTTGTTGTTCACGGTTTCTGCTTTCTTGACATTGCGTGCACTTATGCCTGGGTTACTCAGCCACTGCAAGGCTCTGCAGGTGGACGCCAAACATGCAATGCCACGGACTGAATCGACGGGCTACAAAGCAACAAATCAATTCCCTGAAAGCGTCGCCCAGGCAGGCATGAGAAAGATTTTTGTCGGGGGCCTTCCGCCAGGTGTCGCAGACGTCGTCTTGAGGACCCATTTTGAACAGTACGGTGAAGTAGAAGATGCTGTGGTCATGATGGACCATCACAGCAAGCGTTCTCGTGGCTTCGGTTTTGTTACTTTCAAAGACGAAGCCACTGTAGATCAGATCATGCATACGGACAGCAGGCCAGTACTGTTCGGCAAGGCTGTCGAGGTGAAGCGGGCCGTTCCACGCGAGCAGCTGCAAAATGGTGCCATGATGCAACGTCGTAGACCGCCTACGTCGTTCTATCCTGGCCCTGCTGGGTATGGGCCAGTGGCAGGGCAGCAGTTCACTATATACCAGCAGCAGCAGTCGCTGCCATACCCAGCCAACCTGCAACCGCAGCCTGGAGTGCTGAACACTGCTATGCACCCATATTACTTGCAGCAGGAACATGATGTGCGTACGCACCAGGGGTATGCTGCGCCTCCAGCAGTTCATGTAGCCTCTAGCAGTGAGCCGATGTGGGGTCTCAGTGAGCAGGCACGGACGGCATCAGCCAACGCCATGGATCCAAAAGCAGACATTCGCTGGCAGCCTGATGCACGCACCAGCAGTCCCATCCCCCCCATCCAAAACGTAAGCAATCTCCCACAGTTCGGATCATACCCGCCCAGGCCGGCTCAAGACCACTTCTATGATGACCTGGATACCAAAGCTCGTGCAGCATTCCCTGGCAGCAAAGCAGAGCCCCATGCAGGCTCCCCGGGTCATGGAGCGGACTCATTTGAAAATTTTGCTTCGAGTCTGGGGGCGGCACTGCCGCCAGGAGGGGGTTTCATGCACAGCTAGATGTGGGGTCGGGCTCGACAGGGCTACCAACGCTGCATACTTGCCAACCCACAGGTGTTGTATGCAGCGCTCAAAAGCCTCCTACTGTCACAATAGGACAAGGTGCTGTTCCAGTAGGTGCGTGGGGGAACAGAGTCTGACCGATGCTGCAGATGCAGCACGGGAATCGATGAAGCCATTGCCTAGTCCGTCGGCGCATCACAAGGATGCACTCCCGCCTCGAGGCCTAGCGTACTACAGGCAAGTTTAGCCTGGCATCTGCAGTCAAGCTCATAGACACTAGAGCGGATGTTGAGCAAGGTGCTGTCACCAAATTATGTGACGTTGCAAGTAGATTCCTTTCCACCGCATGATTGCGCCCAGGTTGTGTGTGGTGCGCTGCCAGGCGCTGTCGATCGTGATGTCATGCTCTGTGTAGAAGTCAGGGGCTCGCTTATTGTAGCCGGCTGCTCAGTGCTCTCGCACGCACACAGGTGTGGGGAGCATTTGCGCAGTCAAGTTAGCATAGCGTATGAGCATGAGCATATGAGGCAGTTTACATTTCCTTTGGCAATAAGGCAGGTCGGTGTAAGCTTTGCATATCTTGCTAGCAGCTGTAAATACAACGATACCCACAACGATACCCACATGTGACGACAGTTGGTGCATCAATCCTACATCTAATTGTACAAAACGCAGTGCAGAGCTGCTCATACACAGCATCCCCCATCAATTTCTGCAGTACTGCTTGTATCCTAGAGACTCTTCATACAACTGGAGCAGCCAGCACGACACTGGTGACTGCACATGTAAGCAGTGTCAACAGCCCGTGTTCCGCCATGAGGCGCACATCCGACTGGCTCTGCTCCAGCGGCGCAGGTGCCCGCTCACCCTGCATGTCACTGCCCTTCCCTTCCTGTCCGTCCAGGCGCTGGCTCTTGCCTGCAGCACTCGTCCGTGATCTCGATACATCAATCACCTGCAGTTTTGCACGATCATCCGGCACACTGGATGCAGCAGCTGCTGGCATGACGTCCCCCGACTGGTGTTGCCGGACCCCAACACCACCCACATGGCCCAAGATGAATGGTTGAATTGCTTTCCCCATCTGGCGCCACCTCTGCTCCGCTCGCCGAGGCAAAGCTGATCTCGTGCCAAGCACAACACCATCTGGTAGGCCGTTGCTCGCTGCAGCGACGAGGGCATGTTGAACTGGCTGGTAGCCCACAACAGCCTCAGCATCATAACTGCGGCACAGGTCCATCAGGCGATGTGTCATCGCTGTTCGCTCCCGAGATGACCACTGCGCTTCTTGCAGTCCCTCGGATGGCTCAGGCAGCACCGCAGCATGTGCGACTGGGGCAGGCACGCTGGCTGGCCGCAGCTGGGTATCCTCGAATTTTTCAGCAAGGGCGCGGGGGGACCGAACGCCTGTGCCATTGGAGGCTGAACGTGCATCATGCTTTGCAGCAACGCTGGTGCTCGCCCGCCAGGAGATTTGCATCATACGGCCATCACTGCTCGGGAATGCACCAGGAGAACGAGCGCCCTGTGTATGTGGCTTCGGCCGTTTGTCGTCTGCTTGACTGCGGGCTTGGGTGGCCACCGGTACACGAGGGCTGCCAGCGGTGTCGCTGTCCGCAGCAGTGTGGATGGCATGGGCTGCAGTGGCATCGGTGCTGACTTCTTCGTGGTGAGCGGGGGCGCTGACACTAACCTTGTCGCGGCTGCTGGCATCGTTGAACTCGCTTCTGATGCTGCTGCAGCTCCGCTCATCAGGGCGTGTCGCAGCCTCTTTTGCGCAGCTGCTTGCAGCAAGAGCTGGCGACGGCATGACTGGGGTAGGCTGAACAGTGGGGTGATAACTGGCTTCAGCCATGCTCGGCCCACCCTCGCTGTGAGCGGCATCAACATTCGCAGTTGTGGGGCTATCACCAGAGCGATCCTTCACTTGCTGCAGTTCATCTTCCAGAACGCGCACGCGTGTGTTCAGCAACTTGATGGGCGGCGTGATCACCTGCAATTGGCGGGTCCATGTCAGCAAAAACCAGCCATCAGCACTGTCCAACTCCCAAGGTACCGGCGCAATGACCTAGTTCGCTGGATTGCCGGGTCTGTTACATACCTCTATCTGCTTGACCACGACGTCCTGCAGTGAGCTGAGGACACGCTGCAGGGAATTAGCCTGCTCCTGCACCTCAGCTAGAGCAGTGCCATGCTGTGCCAGGACCTCGTTCGTTGCCAGCCGCGACTCATCGGTTGCACGCCTGATCAGCCGGAACTGCTCAGCACAGATCATGACGCGGGACTGCATTTTGCTCAACTGCCGCTCAACATGCCTCAGGGACTCTTTGAGGTGGACCGAGTCTGCCTTCTGCCGCAGATCCTGAGACGCCACACCCTTGGCTTGAATTTCTAGCTTCCTACAACCCAAATAACCCAAGTATGTGTAGATGCCTTTGTGCAGAATGTAAATCGTGCACGACTACCCACACTTCGGTCGGCAACTTCAATTCACAAGCAGGTTTGCAAGCACTGGCTGAAGGCAGTGGGGGCACCGTCCACGGCAAAGATTATACCAGAACAGAACCCGGAGATGTTTCTTCGACGACAATTCTGCATGATTCTATGAGATCGGGCCCCGCCAACGCATTGATAAAGACATGGACGTGACCGCGGTTGGCGCCATAGCGGACATGGCGGGATGGCAGCACCTGGGAGCGAACACCCTTGCAAACAGTGCGCATGCCAGCGCCCACGCCAAGAATAGAGGCTGATGTTCCGATAAGGACACAAGCGGATCGATGGGACTTGCAATTTGTTGGGAGATCTTCATAGTCGGCTTCGCCTCACTTACCCTCTGCTTCCGGACGATCAGACCAATCTGAATTGCCATCACCACAAAAACACTCAAAGCTTGAGTCATATCGATGACCGCGATCAGCTTCGACGGGGGCTGGGTGGGAACGGCCTCAAAAACAGCCCTGCCTTCATCTCGTGTTCGGAACGACACCGCAATGTGCCGTCTGCTCTTTAAGCTGAGCCCATTCCCCAGACCAAGCCGAGACTCACGTACATGTTTGACAGTTTTGGATAGTACAGGACCTGTGCCACAGGCAGCTTGAGCAGCAGCGTGCACGGGGCCACACGGCGCCATGGACCTTAACCTGTGAGATGGGTAAAGACAGTTCCCGCCTGTTGAGTACACGATGTGATGAGTTGTCGTTACACAGTCCAATTTATATCAAAGGCTGGTGACTGTCTGGTTGATAGTTCGAACCATCGCGACGCGCGTGCAGTCGTGGCCATGCATTAAGCAACATTTGAACACTGTTTCCCTTCCAACGCAGTTCTGGGCTAGGCTCTAGGATGCCGTTTCTAGCTTTACCCTGCCGTAATACTATCGGCAGCATTTACATACGCCTGGCTACTTCCTTGCGTGACCTTGCCGGATCGCAGCGACTACATGTATTGTTTGGCTCGTTATGTTTCGGCATGCATGCTCGATTGCTGCATTATCGTCAAAGTGCCAGATTGGTAGTCGAAGCTTAACATTAGATGCTCTGGTGACGGCAGACACAATTGCTCTGCGCGGTTTACAGTTTTACGGCTTTCATGGCGCGTTTCCAGAGGTGCACGGCCCCGACGCGTCCATACGCCGGTCCACTTGATCGTATCACTTCAGATTCGTGACGTACGCCATCTCATACAGGAGAATAAACTAGGCCAAAAGTTCAGGGTAACGGCTGTTCTGTACTGTGGTCACAAGGGGCTTGCGGTCGCAGGCACATCGGACGACCTGAACAACTCGGTCAATTACGCCGAAGCGTACGAGTGCGTCACAGCCACAAATTGTACAACGAGCCCTTGGCTGATCTCGTCTTGATGCGTTAGTCGTCTTCACTATTGTTCGGTGCTGCAGTAGCATCAAAACCATCATGGAGGGCGAGCCTCGCAAGCTCATCGAGGCTGTCGCGGAGGACATTGCAGCGACACTGTTGGCTCGCTTCCCACAAATTCATGCTACGCGAATCTGTGTTGCAAAGCCGCATGTGCCTATCAATGGCATCCTTGACTCTGTTGAAGTGGAAATTCTCAGAATGAATGATTCTGTTTGACTGACATGGTGTATGGTGTGTACAAGGCTTCGTTACAGCACTTTAATGCGCTCGTGTAAACCAGTCGATTAAATTTACGGTGCTCTTGCCTCACTGCAAATCCTTGTCCATGCTGGCACAGCCTTTTGAGGGTTCCTCATCTGCAGTAGGCCACTGGTTTCATGCTACACACACTGTCGACTGTCCCGTTGATCACCAAGACGTGTTGTTTATGTGCCCGTTTTATAGGCTCTTCCATCTCCCAAATTCATCTTCTGAACAGTAATCGTGCATACCGTTATTGTACCTTGGCGTCGAGGCCTCTCAAGGGGAGCAAGGGGTGCAATTCATGTTATACATGCATCTGAACAGCCGAGCTATAGACTCACATTGTCAAGACAGTCAGTCAGCAGCAAATATGTGACCTAGCAATTGCCAAGTTCGAATTGGAAACCTGTAAGTCGTGTTCCGGGTACCTTGTGATGCAATTGATGATTTGAAATCAAACCAAGCACATCAATCCATGGTCTGCCCCCATCCAGCCAATGGGCATGTGCTCTCCTGCACCGGTTTCGGGCGAGTTTGAGCAGGAAATGCCATGTTATCACAGCCGTCACACACGATGGAACAACTGGTTCGCCAGCATGACCAGTGGTGTCGCATATATAAGGGGCTCCTGGTGGTACTACATCACTCGCACCGGGCTTTGCCATGGATGAATCTGGGTGGCCGTGGTGATTGGTAATTACCCATTTTGCATCCCATTCAGCCCTTGTGTACACAGCAGACATGAGATCGAAGCAATGAGACCCATGAATCCGGGGCAGGCATGCAAAACGCACACGTGGACACAGCGTCAACGAATCCAGACTTTGAAGGCTGAACAGCAACACTCAAACTGAAACAACTCATATGGAGGCACCGAACTTGCCGTGTTTCAGGGGGGAGACGTTTACGCAATACCTGCACATAGGTAGTTCAGAGTGAATCGCGTTAACGTTGCGCAGTCCCCAGGTATCTGTCACGTCGCCGACGATCCACAAACGATGATCTCCCTCAGTGCACGCTGCGCGTCGTTACAACCAGCGCACGCGCATGGTCTGCGGCTAAAAGCAGCACATGTGTCGCCTGCGCGATCGTTGCTCAGGAGCGCAGCTGGGCCTGGTGGGATGTTTGATGAGGCTCCTACAGAGCCAATCACCACAGAACAGCGACAAATTAGCGAAGAGCTCATGGACTCGATGAAATCAAAGATAGAAACAGCTCTAGAAGCAGAAAGGGTAGATGTGAAGGACGTATATGGTGACCACCAGCACGTCAGCATTGAGGTTGTCAGTGCACAATTTGAGGACAAGACAACTGTCCAGCGGCAACGCATGGTCTATAAGGTGTGCGCATGTGGCATTGAAGCTGCTTGCATGTCTGTATTTCTTGTCGTTTGGTCACCCCGTCTCTACAACGTCTCTACAAACGAATGCTACCTGATTGTATGCCAGTAGCTCCAAATCGCACACTTGCTGGCTGATCCCCGCACACCCGCCCGGAACCGGAGGACGATATGAGCTATCATGTAGGCGATATGGCAGGAGCTCCAGGATACAGTGCATGCTGTCGATGAGATGAAAACCAAGACGCCCGCAGAAGCTGCTAGCTGAGTGCAATAGGAGACGCATCGAAGTCATGCAACAAGCCGGGGATCAGCCAGGATTCGATGCATGTTAATCAGGGTGATATGTGCTATGGTGCTTGTGACAGTCAATGACCACAATCACAAGCCCGCGCTGCCCAGTACGACCTGTAAGGAGCCTGCTATGACAGCTGCGATGCAGATCTGTATGACATTCACCACATCATTCGTCAGCCACGCCATTTTGCCCTGCGATGTAGCTCCAATGTAACTCTCCATCACGTTTGCAATGGTGGCTGCCACAGTGCAGATTACGGCACCTTGCACAGTCACTTGGCCCACTGCAAGAGCAAGCACTGCATAGGCCAGTGCTGCAGCTATGCCGGCCGCTGTGCCTTCTGCACTGACAGCGCCCTCCGTGCCGGGTGGTACTCTCTGGAGTGTGGATATGAGGTAAGTTGTCTTCCCGAAGCCTTTGCCGACTTCGCTGGAGACTGTGTCAGACAATTTGCTGCAGAAGCTGGCAACAAACGCAGCTTGGAAGATGGTGTACTGGCCGATTGCAAGCGCCCCCAGTGCGCAAAGCATACCCGCAAAGCCTGAACCGACCACACTACCCTGCAGGATTACCACGCACTGCTGACGACAGTTGCTATAAATCTCGCATCAAGGCAGACATGTGCAAGACAAAGCATGTGGTTAATAACATGGGGATTTGGAGAAAGCGCGAGCAGTCTAGAGTTATGTCACTGCTGCAGTTGTCAATCAAATGCATACTCAGAATTTGAAGCTGCCCTGTCAGTGAAGGCTATCAGAGAATCAAATTTCAGCCGCGGATTGCGTTTTGCATTTAGCTGTTCACTGCAGGAAGTGCGCACTGGTCCTCGTCGCCCCGATCGTTTCTCAGCTATCCCCTTTTCTTCTTTCTCCTTCAGTCTGAATTTTGTGGCTGCAGACCCCAGGATGAAGTATGCGCATACTAAGGAAAACCCTCCTACTCCGAACGCAGAGAATATGCTGCTTCCTAGGAGCCAGGAGCATGCTACTCCTGATGGAGTCAATCCGGACAACAGTACCGGCATACCGGCCACGAAGACGGCCGTGGTTGCAGAGAAGCCAGTCACGGCGCCCGGATGAGGTGTTTGCATGACTTGAACAAATCCTTGTACTGGAGTGGGGACACTTGCAACTTGGTGCTTTGGAGCCCGGACATCCCCCCGGGCGCCGCACGGCAGCCTGAGGCACTGAGTCAGAGCCATGCCACCTTACACTTAATCCTGACTTAACATGTGTATGGTGGTGTGCGCCGACGATTGCTACGAGCGGATCCGCATCTTTCGCATTCGTTTTAAATCGGCACCGCTGTCGCTGCGCGCTTCGTCAGCACGCCCTCCTGTCTGGAACAGGCCTAATACGTACTGGTGCGACTGAAGTGCCTTTGACACATCCTCGTACCTAGCTACGCGTAACGTGCTTGCTTATCATGTAGCTGAGTGCAGGAAGCACTCGTAGACATCAGACAGCATGTCTAATACAAGTGCCTGGCCGCGATGCGGAGTGTGGACCCAAGGCTGATCGACCCTATAACGCACAGTATGTACGACGTTGTCCCTTGTATACAGCAGCGAGATGACGTTGTGTCGCATCTTTGGCCAGTCATAGCGATTGCGCTGCAACACAATTTGAATGTTGATGGCGGCACAGCACGACATCGAACAGCAATGCTTGGACTGGTTGACTATTCTAGCTCAGGAGACAATTCAGATGTCCCTCTCGAGCCACTTCCTGCAGCACCTGAGGCGGTTGAGCATGATTCGGCTGGCCCCTTAGTCGAGGGAGATACTGCAGCGAACTCGGCAGCCAACACCTCTGCGGTGGACCAAATCTCAGGAACAGAAGACTCACAGCCGTGTGGAGCACGGCAGTTTGATCATGCTCCAGGGCAGTGGGCCATCACAGTCCTGTTGACAGGTACAGCACCTGCATGACAACTAGTATACGGCACCCACCATCTGGAAGTATTCGTGTATACTTATCATTTTGTGCTGTATGCAGTCAAACCCATGCCAGCACCTGACATTCTGGACACTTTCCGTGCACAGGCATCAGCACTTGTGAACGCCACTGCATATTTCTGTGTTCCGTCAGCTTGCGACGATGCGGGGCAAGCCCAGCAGGAGAACTGCAGGCGCTCCGGGAAGGACTGCTACCACGTGAGCTTGTCTCGCACACAGCCAGGCACATTTTCGCAGCGCAGAACGTTGCTACATGGCCTTCAGCAGGCGGCAGCAGGCTGGCATGCGCAGCAGATGCGGCTCAGCTCACTGCAGGTATGGCACTTTGACCGACCGACCATCAAACACCATGTGGTCAGCAGCTTTTGCAACAAGCCATCACTGTCTGGTGCAACTGAGTCCAGCATCCCGCAGACAGTACTTGTGGATTCCTTCCAGGCAACCAGTGTTGGTCCCTTTCATCGACGGCATGTGGTAATTGTTCCAGGCATTCCAGACAGCATCCGTGCATAA
>JALKAD010000124.1:606776-624804 GCA_024500015.1 Ulva compressa | reverse complement strand
CAGCCGTTCTACGATAACCCGCAGCCGCATGTCTCGCTTCTGTGGTGGTCTGGGGACATGCGGGAGTCCGTTCAGAATCACCTGCCCCGTCTGCAAGGCTTGTGGTCGTCTCTGGTGGGGGCGTGGCAGTGCCAGGTATGCCATACTCCACATGCAACCTCTAATTCTTACTCATGGACAGAACAAGAATCTGGGAACGCAGGAATCTGAGCCTGGTGCACACGGTCCAGTTCTGGCAGTGGTCTGTGTGCAGCATTGTCGCGGTATGATAGCTGGTGCACCATGGTGTGATACCATCTTGCAAGATTTTGCTCAGGTTGGCAACCGTCATGCATGATGTATGCTATATATGTTTACACAATCACAAGTTTGAAGTGTGCTGACAGTGTTGACGTCCAGCCTGTCAAGCACGGCTTCTGAAGCAAAACTGACTTCCAATTTCAGCACATGACCGCCACGAGCCGCATTTCGGCGGAGTGCCCCGGGGACGTGCGGTGTATATGTCACAGATTGCATGGCGTCAATACTGTCGCGGCAAAGTTCGCATCACTCAGGTTGTCCAAGATTGCAATGTGTCTGAAGCTTGGACAACGACATGTCGCGACATGCGTGCACTCGCGTCCAGCTGCAGCTGCATGCAGTCGATTGCGCCCGAACGCCTTTCTGGTGCACTGCCCTGAAGGTGCATGAAAGTGGGGCGCTGCAAGACGCTTGCATGAAGAGCTGGCTGACAGTGGCGTCAGGGTTCTTGCGCACCTGCTGACCGACCGTGTGTGCAGGCATCCGACATTGTGCTTCAATTTGGACATGAACGCCACTTCATCTCATGAATGTATGGAAGCTAGTGTATTGCAAGTGTTCCCAGCGAAATGGAGCCCAGATCGATCCCATCTCAAATGGCGACAGTTGGCCGATGACTTGTGATGACACCGAAGCTCTTACGGTGGTATGAACTGCGCGCGCCTCTCGTCGATTGTCGATGTGCCTCACAATCTATAGATCACCGCGACCGTACGCTTGTGCATGCAATTGTGGCCTGCGCGCGCGTACCTTACGGGCTCATACATGGCGGATTCACAGGTGTCATAACCTCTCGAGGCGTCGGCGGCACACTGCCGCGCGCGTCGTTGTGTCGTGCTGAGCTATATATAGCATGGCTCGGCATCTGATCAAGTGTTCCAAGGCACGTCAGCCTTATCCTGACCGGCTATGAAGTGACGAGCCTGTGTACGGGAACAACTTTTATACGGAATTTGCTTCAACCGTAATTACGACCTTCTTGTGGCCAACACTGTGTTGGAGATCTTTCAGCGCAGACCATACAATGTGTTGTGTGGCGCACAGTCTTCTTGCATACATGTCAGCAAGGCCTTGTCAGACGTTGTTGAAAATCCGAGCTGTAAATACAGCTCAAGGCCAACAAATTCAGGATGCATTCCTCTGAGCACACCAAGGTCGCGCCATAATGTGCTTGCAGTCCTGTGATCACGGCCTTTCGTATGCACATGTGAATCCTGAGTGGCCAATCCTGAGTGGCTGAGCTGCAACCACTGGTGCCACAAGTTGGATCCACCAGTTGGGTACGACCTGTTTTTATTTCTGGTGTTGGGGAGGGGGTGGAACGAAATAAGCGTGGTGTTATTTCCTAGTTGCCTGCTGCCTGCTGCCCAAAACCTCTCTCTGGCTGTGAGAGTTCAGTGCCATGTCTTGTCACCCCCTGTCCTGCTGGCCAGTGCTGCAAACTCCAGGGTCTGCCACCATATACAAACGTGAAGCTTCATATTGGCGTGATGCTGCAGGTGTTCTTGCTCTATGATGCTCACGGACTAGCCCGGATTACCCAGCTGCTAGCCTAGGCAGCTGTGTTACACAAGGATCAATACAGCAGCCCAGCAGCAAGGGCAATTGCAAGCAAGCAGCCTGATTCCAGCCACCGCATAGTAGCAAGCAGGAGTACGCCATATCCCACACGCTACAGGCAATTGACACAAGCGCACACCCGCAAACACCAGCACCCCACACCCATGCATGGCCCCTCAGCCACGCACCAGCAAGCCCCCAAAGCCACCCACGACCAGGCCACGTAGAGCCCCTCCCACTTGCACCGGAACGATGCCATGGACATGTGGACATCACAAGGCCACAGCTCAACGCCCTGCATATATAGCAAGATCTCAGCCAAATCTGTAATCGTCTGTGGATGGTGTCCCGCGCATTGGTGACCAACGTGTGCTGTGTTTCATATGAGAGATGTGCCAGGTTTTGATTTATCTTCCATACTGCACAACCCGGCGGCACAAGTGCGCGATCCACATACAGGAAACGACAGCAGATAGCTATGAGCCTGTACTCCTGCTCGTGTTTGGCGTGTTAGGCTGGACGGGGCACGGCAAGGTGACTGGTGCACCAGCTTCGCTGACTCGGGGCTCTCGTGACACCAGCTCCGACAGCGTCCCACGGATTAAGAGCCCGAGAGTCCCAGGAAATACACCAGATGTTGCCCTGATGACGACAGCATACTGCAGCTGGCTGCCTGGGAGCCGGACTTCAGCCTGTGCTGGAATCCCGTGTCTCATGTAGTGTACATGTAGTGTGCCATGGCATGTGACATTGCTCCACAGTTGCCCTTGCATCACCTTGCAAAGAGCATCGCAACAGGCACCACAGCTGGCTCAGGCAGCGTCTTCCGCGGCATGTCCCCCGTGGGACAACAGCGCTTGTGTAGCAGGTATGTGTTCATGAGCCCGGCAGCACTCAGGAACAGAACATGTTCAGAGGACGCGCACCTCACAATTTGTCTTCCAGCGTGGGCAGCATACCAGCTTCCAGTGTGTGGCAACGTGAAGTCTTTCACTTTGGGCCAGATGCAGCGTCTGTGCCATGATCTCATTGCAGGCTCTGCTGGCAGGGGATGCAGTATGAAGTGACGTTCAAGCGGACTAGTGCGAGTCAACCGACAAGCTAGAGCGGCCAGCACAGATGTAGGATACATGCAATGAGGCCTGCCATCTGCCTGTGCCATGTGTCTTGGGTGCCAGCATGTCTGTGACCCCCAGGCGCCATGTGTTGCTGGCACAAAGGTCATGAGAGAGACAAGAGCTGCAATCACGCTGGCATGCAGCTGACGTTTACTCGCCCATTGCATGCATCGAGGTTGTAGTGGGCATGTGGCTGACACACCATGTCAGGGAAATCCGTGAGAAAGAGCCAGTGCCAGATGACACCGAATGTATGTGCCGCCACAGCATCCCGGAGGTGTGGTGATGCCACAGTGGCAGATGCACTGGCCCCGAGAGACCTACATCTTCACATGCAGCGATCATACACACCTCGTACAAACAAATACATGTGACAGTGCTGCAGCAACAGCAACCCCAACAGCCTTTCTTATCACGAGCCCGTTTGCACGTGCAGACCGAGTGTCATGTGCCGGACGTATGTGGTGGCTGGACATGCGCCATGGGCTCGTACAAGTTGCACACTGCTCGCAACACCGTCTGAGTTACAGGAGCACCCCAGATAGACATGTCCACGGATGTATTTTCCGAGGCGCATGCTCTGTAACGACATGCGTGCGTTCTGTCCAACACAAAACAAAAAATAACATCTGACGGTAGCTACTGCCTATCCAAAAAGAGGAGCCGGCCTCCCCAAGAATGAAAACGCGCTGAACATCATGACAACGGCTTGACCGTTACGTTTGCGTTCTTCTGCAAAAACTCCATTGTCGCCATCTGTTCAAACTCGCTGCTCACAAACTCTTTGACTTGATCCATCTGCAACCACCCCATCTCAGATCACCAGCAGCTCGCAGCACGGCCTGGTTGTTTGCTTGTGCTAGCGCAACAACACAACCTCCCAAGACATGCTTCAACACACCAGACAAAAGCACGTCTGTACCACTGCCATATTGCCGCAACGCTGCACTGGGGCGCTGCAGGGGGGGGCAGTCCCAGCACACATCACTCTCTCTCTATCTCACACACAGGACGCCCGACCAGGAGGCGCACCGTGACGATCTTGCCAGACTTTTTGAAGTCCTCCCGCCGGCTCTCGAGCTGCTCCGTGATGGCGGCCTCGTCCGCCTGCAGCCCCTCCCGCTTGAAGATCTCGTCCACCGCGAGCAGCACCGTGAACTCCTTCTCGAGCGACGGCCGGTTCGCCTGGATGTACCCGCGCACCGCCGCCTCCTCCGTGTACTCCTTCAGCTCCTCCTGCTTCATGAACCCGTTCTCCACCGCCTCCTGCAGCCGCGACTCGTACCGCCCCATCGCAAACCGCTCAAAGGGGTCCTCCGGGATGCGGGCCAGCTGCGCCACCCCTGCCAAGCCCTCTAGAATTTTGCTGTGTATCCGCGCCTGCACACACGCCCACCGATTGACACAGTTGCCCCAACACGTGCACCAAATCACGCACACGCGTGCACCCAATGAACGCTCTAATCGCCATAGCCAGCGATGCAACGTCTGCAGCGGTCGTAAGAGCAAGGCGGTCGGCGTTGGCTGTGGCGTGAGGCCACAGGGCACACCTGCAGCTCCTCTGCCGCCTCCAGCCGCACTGCCTCCCGCAGGTCACTCTTGAACTGCTCAATGCTCTCCACATCCTCCTTCACGGACTTGCAGATCTCCAGCGTCAGCTCCGGAAGGTTCCACTCCAGCACCTCCCTCAACTTGACTTTCACCTGCACAGTCGCTAGCAGGCGTATGAGGTCACCTGCCGCGCCAGCTCCAGCCGCCTTTGCTGCGGTTGCAACCGCCTGGCAGCCGGCAACGCCAACGGGGCCACCGCTGATGCGATGTTTCAAGTGGATTCATGTGGATGTTTCAAGTGGACCAGCCGCACACGCATGATCCTCCCATGCGCCGGCACGCATGACGGCCGCACACGACCCCGCACAGCACCCCTGCGAGCCGCTCGGGCGGACAGCTCACGTTGTCACACACAGGCATGCGGAGGCCACCCGCAGCAGCCCCAAAGGCGGCACAGGAGACGCATGCAGCCAGGACCGCACCGTGGCGGCGAGCCCAGCGTATTGCTCGGGTTCCCAGGGGTCCGGGAAGGTGAAGTCAAAGTTGCGGATCTCGCCGACCTGCATTCCCATCATCTCCGGCATCACGCCAGGCAGGAAGTTGCTCTCTGAGATGCAGTCCAGCTCGTGCCGCTCACGCTCCATGCCCTCGATCTTGTTGCCGGATTCCTGCTCCGACACGTCAAAGTCGATGATCAGCGTGTCCCCCATGCGCGCGCCCCGCTGCGCCACCGACAAGTCCCCGCCCCGCTCCCGCAGCAGCCTGCAAACATGTGCTGCACAGTCAGTGGCAGTCTGCGGCATGTCACCTGCTTGAGCGCCCCCGGCACCCAGAGACGTGGTCACACGTTCAGCAGAGCAGTGTGCAGGGGAGCGCAGCCCCATGCTGGTAGAAAGTACATTTCTGGCCGCATGGGCCGGATGCAGCGCGGCATCGTGGGACCACATGGCCAGCTGCGCTCCTGGGCCTTGTTATGCCGAGCATGCAGCACACCATGTGCATAACCGCTTACAGATGCAGCTTTGGACAGCGCGTTGCCTCAGTAGTTTGCTATGGTGTCCTCATGAGGATCGGATCTCAAAGATATTAAACACCATCATTGGCAGCGCGCGATGCAGCTTCATGCTCAGGCTACCAAACTGCGACTGATGATCTATCAATTCTGCTAATTCACTAGCAATCGATGCCAACGGCTGCAACCGCGTGCAAGGGCTGGCTGTGCAATGTGCACAGACCACATGACTCTGGGGCTTCAGAATTGCTTGCTAGATTGTCCTCCTGTGGATCGGATCTCAAAGATTTCAAAGCCATCACCAGCCACACAGAGTCAAGACCGTGCATGTAAGGACAGCAATGAGGTGAGCATGAAAGCATTTTGAACATGGCATGAGTGCAGCCTTACCACACAACAACTGCAAGTGTTGGTGGCCTGCTTGCAATCAAGCATGCAAGACCCTGGTTGCCGCTACATATTGCACAGAAGGCCGCACTCAGCGCCTCTGCAGCGATGGCACTCAGAGTAGCATACAAAACAGCTCAGTGAAAAGAGCTGTACCCGACTCGACGAGTGCTGGCTGACTGGCCAGGGCCACCGGACGTATCAACTCTGATACATACACTGGAGACAGGCGATCAGTTGTCACTCATATCGCACCTATCAATGGCATTTTCAACACGAGTGTCCTCTGTATTCTGATCCAGTACAGCATCCACCTCGATGTCGAGACCTGTGTAGGGCGACGTGAACTCCAGGCCCAGGTTGCCAGCCTCGGCCCTCACAACATACTGGAGGCTGTCACCTGGCGTGAACTCTTCAACTAGTTTCTCTGCGTCAGACTCGACGCGCATGGACCCGTCAATCACCTGGTCAGGACACTCCTTGAACGCCTGAAAGTGTCAAGGACTGCGTCAGTCCATCTGCGTGCATGACAAAGAGTATGGTACCGACAAAAACATTGTGCAGCAAGTGCACAGACAAGATACCAGGACGTCTCAGTGGCCCTGCAAAGAGAGAAGCAGCATTTGGCGAAGTTGCGTTTGCGGCTACGAGGCCGTACCTCTTCAATGGTGCTGTTCATGACCTCCTCTACGCAAGCAAAGTTGAACTGTTTCTCGCCACCTGCGGCTTGAACAAGCATGTCGATTGGGACTTTCTCATTGTTTCGGAAGCCCGGCACATTGTAGTCCTTGCGCAGTGCGGCGACAATCTTCGAATGCGCAGCTTCCGTCCGTTCCGCTGGAACCGTGATCACAAGACGCACGATATTGTCTTCCGGGCGTGAAAATTCTACCTGCAGACATGCGGTGGTTCAAGTGTCGGCGAGGGAAGCCCCTGCTCCGCATCCCGCCGTGACATGTCGGGCAGCTGGCCGTGATCATGTTTATAATGAGATAGCGAGTCTTGCGCACAGATCTACCAACACCAGATGATAAATAAGCAAGTACTGATTGCCTGATTGCAACTGCTGCAGAAAAACTGTAGACGGCGGCACTTACTTGCAGTGGCGGTGGAGGCTTGATGATCTCGTCAGGCGCTCGGGCATGCAATCTCGCTCCCCTCACCTGCATTAAATCTTCGTAATTGTGTCTCTGTTGTATATGTATTGGTATGGTAGTGGATTTGCAGACACGCGGATTGCCACACACGCATTCCTTCGCGAAACAACGTGACATGGCGGTACGGAACAAAGGCACCAAGATCACTAAAACCAACGCAGAAGGGCCTGCGGCATTACTTCAATATGTATGCGACCATTTGTGTGTGCGGAGGCGCGGAGGCAGGAACGCACCAAAGCCGGCGTGCGTTCACGGCAGCCAAACCGGGACAACTGGACGGACGACATTCGGCTTTTCGACGGGCAGCGGTGCTGCTGTAATTGGGATGCTTGACATACATGCGCCCTTCGGACTGAGCCCATCACTCGCATGGCTGCGCCAAGCATCATATGTTTGAACTGGCAAGACTCGCAACAGGCGTCGTTCAGCAATTCTGTATCACGGCAGCGCAACGATAAACACGGATACTTGGCACAGAGCACATGTACTGTTGCGTTGAAGTTGGTCTTTGATGCCAGTCGTGATCGACACAGCTGCACAGGGAACCATGCTCGCGAATTGCTCAAGCGCACCCCTGTGGCCATGCATGTGACACTGGTCGGACCTTGGGCAGTTTTTGTGGCCATGCTGGTTGAAACATGGCAAGCAGCAGGCAGTCGCCCGTCACCAGTGCGAACACGTGAACCAGCTGTGTAGCTGCTCTGGCATGGTATGTCGCGTGCACTGAAGAACTCAGCCGTCCATCGGAAGCGCGGGTCCGGTTTGAGTCTGTAGTGCTGTTTTGGGCATCATGCGAGGCGTGTGTCATATGCAGCGCAGACTTCTAAGCCCAAGTGTGCATAAACAGTTTGTGTCTCATGTCGTTCAGCCTTGCGTGAACAGATTGCGCCGGTTCCCTGAACCGGCTTCACATGCATCGGTACGATTCAGGTGCCTGCAGAGGCACGGTAGAGTGATGCACTCAGCGCACAATGCTGAAATTTTCATCACAGCTGACCAATGTTGGTGCTGCTATACATGAGCGAAGAATCGCGATTGCTTGCATTGTGTGAGCGACAGTGTCTGAGGAGCACTGCTCACACGCTTCCACAAGAGAACACAGACAAAGCTTCCATCCGAGTGTGGCAAATTACGATGAGAACATAGTCGCCCATGTCTCATGCAGGGTCGGGGCCGGGTATATGCGAGCTCGTCAGACGTTGGCGCGGTGTCTCCTGTGGTGCAGGGGGCAAACGGAGACTCGCCAGCCGTGGCATTCAGACCCCGCTTGCGGGTCGCGAAGATCAAGGTATGCAGCGTTCTCGTTTCGATCACACGGCGTAGCGCATGAGAGGACAAGGAATGATACCATTCAGACTCTTGTACATAAGTCTGTGCTGAACTGTGTGTGCTATGGTGCAACACCCTTGCCCTGGCGATGGAAGCGTCTGATCAGCGCCATCATCAACTCATATGGCATTCAATCAACTTCGTGATGGTCAGTGTGCTGCTGGGCAAGCCTCGAGTCACATTTGATCCGCCGAAGCACGAAAGCACCGCACGTAGCACAAAAGCACCGCACATGGCACGAAATACGACACGCTCAATGCAGGAGAACAAGGCCCTAGTCGGAGAGAACATCGAAGTCCGGGGATGGGTGCGAACCGTGCGAGCTCAGAAGACATTCGCGTTTCTGGAGGTGAATGATGGCTCCAGCCTGGCGGGCCTGCAAGTGGTGGTGGCGGAGGACGCGGAAGGGCACTCCCTTGTGCAGGATGGTGACATCACCACCGGCTGCTCCGTGGCTGCCTTCGGCGAGCTCGTCGAGTCTCCCGGCGGGAAGCAGGTCGTTGAGCTGAAGGCATCAGCTCTCAGGCTCGTTGGTGTGTCCACAGGCCCACCAGCCACACAGCTGCCCCCACAGCCGTCCCACCACCCCCACTGTCACTGCAGCAGTTAGCCAGCATCGCCCGTCTCCCACCGCACGCACAGCACGCCTTGCTCTGAACCACCTGACTCCATTGCTTTCCATGATGCTGACCCGTGATCAGCCCGATTGCACGTGCCTCCCCAGGCAACAGGACCAGCCTGCGCTGCAGACGAATCCACCTGCCAACACGCGACCACCGCGCAGCACGCATGAGGCGCATGCATGCAGGCTCATGCGACTCGGGGACGTACCCGCTGCAGAAGAAGCGGCACACGCTGGAGTTCCTGCGGGGCATCGCGCACCTGCGCGCCCGCACCAACACGATCAGCGCGGTGGCCCGCGTGCGCTCGGCGCTCGCGCAAGCCACGCATGACTTTTTCTGCGCACAGGGCTTCCTGTACGTGCACACTCCCATCATCTCGACGTCCGACTGCGAAGGCGCCGGCGAGATGTTCCAGGTGCGGCTCAGCCGGCGCCGCCTCCGCGGTGACATGACCTGGCGAGCAATCATGCCGCACAGTGTCCGAAGTGCCGCGTGCGGCCCTGCTGTGTGGCACGCTGTCATCTGGCATGCATGAGTTGGCGGGGTGTCAGACGCCGCGGCGCGCCCGTGATCACCAGTGCACAGGGTCAAGGCTGTGGCATGGGGTGGAGATCTGTGCCCCAGCGTGATCGGTAGGGTTTGAGCAGGACAGAGCCGTGCAGCCTCCCCAGGGGAACACGGCTGCGCCGATGCTGTGGCATGCGAGATGCGCAGGGATCTCAGCACAGCATGGCCGAGGCCGGTGAGCCCATGGTAGATGAGCTGCATGCATGCGGCGTTCCTTGGAGGGCGCAGCTGCAAGCCTGAGGCTGTGTTGCGGATCGGGGACCATGGGGCGGGTGTAGTGTGAGCTGTGCCGCTGTTTCCATGCCCAGGCAGTGCATGTGAAGCACTGACGGCTGCCGCTGTGCAGGTGACGACACTGCTGTCTGAGATGGAGGCCAGCGCAGCAGACGCAGCAGCGCCGCCACCGATGTCCAAGGCTGAGCTGGAGGAGGCGGTCGCGGCGCAGGGCGCGGTCGTCAAGGCGGCCAAGGCCGCGGCCAAGGAGACAGGCGCAGAGGCCGACGCGCAGGCGGCGCAGGCCGAGGTGGCGGCGCTGCTACAGCTCAAGGCGCAGGCCGAGGCCGCTGTGGAGCCGGCTGTCGCGGCCGACGGCGCCGTGGACTATGGCCGCGACTTTTTCGGGCAGCGCGCCTACCTCACCGTCTCTGGGCAGCTCAACGGTGGGTCTTCACAATTTGCACGGGCGGAGGTGGGCTTGGTGTCATGCTGTGCGCGCTGTGCGCTGGGCGTGCTGTGTGATGTTCGTGGATGCCGATGTGGTCTTGTGCATGGCTCAACTTGGGTACGCTGTGACACGAGAGTTTGGGCCGCCGCAGCCGAGGACCCATGCAAACACGCTGCTTGAAACGGGCCATGTTGCACGCAGCCGTGCAGGTCACCAGCTCAGCCTGGACCCTCGAACCATGTGCTCATGCTGCGCCTGCGACAGCCGCTGCTGCGGGTGCAGGTGAGATGTACGCGTGCGCCATGGGCGACATCTACACCTTTGGCCCGACCTTCCGGGCCGAGAACTCCAACACCTCGCGCCACCTCGCCGAGTTCTGGATGATCGAACCCGAGCTCGCGTTTGCGGACCTCGCCGACAACGTCGCCTGCGCCGAGGCCTACCTGCAGCACTGCGTGCGCCACGTGCTGGAGCACTGCGCCGAGGACCTCGCCTTTTTCGACGCGCGTGTGGAGAAGGGCCTCCTCGCGCGGCTCCGCGCCGTCGCGGCGCAGCCCTTCGCGCGCATTACGTACACGGACGCCGTCGAGCGGCTGCGCGCGAGCGGCGCGAAGTTCGAGTACCCGGTGGAGTGGGGCTGCGACCTGCAGTCGGAGCACGAGCGGTGGCTGACGGAGGTTGCGTTCGAGGGCGTGCCGGTGGCGGTGACGGACTACCCGAAGGACATCAAGGCGTTCTACATGCGGCTGAACGACGACGGGCGCACGGTTGCGGCGGTCGACGTGCTGGTGCCTCGCGTCGGGGAGCTCATCGGCGGCGCGCAGCGCGAGGACCGCATCGAGGTGCTGCTGGACCGCATGCAGAAGGTGCGTGCGACCCACCCCCCACCACCGCGCTGACGGCTGTCACGAATTTTTGATGGCGTTGCTGTCCACCCAAAGCGGTCAGAGGTGCCCAAGCACGTCTTGTGATCCAGGATTCTTTCATCGAAAGCAACTGGGGGGAGTGTTGAGTCTGGGGCGTGGTGCATTCTCTTGCTGTGTTTCTGAAACTGCTTCGCGCATGTTGAATTTTAATCAATCGGAATCTTGGGTGGGACACACCATATGGGTGCTTTCAGAGCATCGGCCACTTCCACTGTGCAGCCTGATCGAGTGGCTGATCGAGAGCGACACGCATGTGGCTGTGTAAGCTAGTGGACATCACAGCCAGGTCAACGCCAAGTGAGTCAACGCCAAGTGAGTCTTGAAGTGACACACTGCTAGCTTGTCCTTATACATGTTTCTCTACTGTTGACGTCTGGTCTATGGATGGCAGTGAGCAGTTGCAGTACTCTGTTGCGTCTGAGATCAGGCATTATGTGCATCTGCAGACATTACATCATGAAAAATTCATCTTTCCGTTTGCCCATGCTTGCTCTATAGTCTTGGTTTGGCCAAATCAACAGCATTCCAGTGTTTTCTAGTATCAGTGCGCCAAGCAGTGGTGTGAGTTCATGCAGGCTGATCTAGATCCTGAGGACTACAAAGCCTACCTGGACCTGAGGAGATATGGCTCAGTGCCCCATGCAGGCTTTGGCCTCGGCTTTGAGCGACTCGTTCAATTTGCGACTGGCGTAGAGAACATCCGAGATGTGATTCCGTTCCCTCGGTATCCAGGGCATGCAGAGTTCTAGCAGCGGGACCTCGCAATGGTCAGCTGCTTTATTGGCCAACAACAGGGCTGATGTGGGCATCGCAGCTAGAGATGCACAGGGAGTCCGCACGAGCCTAGATGGGACACTGGATAGAGGTGCTGATAGGTAGAGGCAGCGATACCAGCAGCCTGCCTCTCGATTCATGGGAGTCATTCAATCGAGTAATTGCTGTCACATATGTCAGTCAATTCGCAGCGGTGCTGCTGATGCTGAATGAAAGCAAGCTACAGCAGTACCAGAGCCACCTGCTGGGATACCATAGCAAAACAAATACAGCAATGTATGCTGTGACTGCTGCGCCCTCTGATGCGCCTTCAGATCGCAGCGTAGGTGTAAAAGGAGTCGATCTGCAGGATTGTTTGGGCACCTGCATCACAACAAAACAAATTGCACCATGCATCAACTTGCATCATCATGCATCAGGCATCTCGTAGTAGCCCACGAGCACGCAATGCTTACCGCTTGCAAGGCGCAGAACGCTTGGGTCTTGAAACTTGTGCTTTCAAGGGATCGATGTTCCTGGGAGTTGTGAGTAGTGCACCTGCAGTGGCACATGCATGCCTTGGCCTGCCAAGCGCCTCGCACTGCGCCTGCAGGCCGGCTGTCGATGCTAACTGCAGTCGACTGGTTGCGCCCAAAGACAGTATCTGCAGGAGCACACCTTCTCCAGTCTTGGGCTCATGCCAAGCGCTTGTTGCAACTTATGCAGAGGCTGGATGCTGCAGTGCTGTGTGGCTGATGGCAGTCTATATCTGTCCCGCACATCTGCGCAGTGCGCCACAACAGACGGCCATCACCGAGAGACTGCTTCCAGACCGCATGCCTCGGGTGGACAGGTGCCTTCAGCCCAAATTACGAATCACAAGCGCTGGCAAGCCTCCGGCATCTTGTGTATAGAATTGCAGCACGTCCCGTGCCAGTGGCATGAATCAAGTCAACATTTGCCGCACACGGCGTGAGATCGTCCACAGTTTTAGTCTGGCCTCAAGACTGCATGATATCACCCTCCATGTCCATACATCAACCAGTCATGCCTGAGACCGCTGACTCGCGGCGGTGAGCGCCGCCACAGCAAGCTCCTGGCCACTGTAAGCTAGCCTTCAGGGCGGGGATAGGGCACTGTCATCACGCTCTTCCCAGGACGGGAATTGATGATCCTTGCTCCCCATCAGCTGCTGACAGAAGCCCTGCACACATCTTCACATGGTCTAAATCAGCTGTGTATGCGCGTCAGAGGGCTGTGATGATTTTCAGCGCCGACGCACTGGTTCGCACCGGATGCGCCGATCCAAGCAAATGTTTGGCTTATGCCACGTGTCAGCCATGTATGGCGTCAGACGAGCAGCGGGGCACATGCATAGCAGCAGCTGTGCAGTTGACAATGGGGGGTGCTCAGGCAGCCACAGCGCGGGCCATGCGCGATTCAAACCAAGTAAGCACATGCGGTAGTATAGGCACGTCGGGCCTGGATTGGGAGACACTCTGGGCACACAAAAACCAGCCACATACATCAGAGCTTGTTGGCTTGTGCGAGTGCAGGGCTGTAGGAGTGGCAGGCAGCGGCCAGGGCGCACGTGTGTGTCCTCTGGAAGCTCTGCCACGTCAGAGTCCACGCTCCCAACAACACCGGCCACGGCCACATCGGCACCGGCCGCTTCCCCATCGGAGCCGGACACGTCTTCCAGGCGCACATCATAGCGGCTGCGGCTTTCAAGGTTGCCAGTCGCACTCCCTTCTCGCACGCGCTTGCCCACGATGGCCTCCATGCTGCGCCCCCTGACTTCCCCGTCGAAGTTGCTCGGTTCTACGCTACTGAGTAGCGCCAGCTCGCCATAATCAGCACCTGCACTGACTTGAGGCGGCCAGTGGTCATGCTGCACACCCGCCTGTCCGCCCGTTGTCTCCGCGGCGGCACCGCTTGGCAAGTTTGCAGAGCCACAGCTGATGTTCGCGCCGTAAAACGAGACTCTGCCACACATCCCAGGTGCGCGACCGCCTCCGCGATCATCTAGTGCACTGTACGAGGTGCTCGGCACGGCGGCAGCCCCTCCAAAGACTTGTGCCGGTGCCTGCGGCACGTGTCGGTCCGGCGCAGGTGCGTGGCGGGCAGGCGCTATAAGATCGGGTTCAAGGCTGTGCAATTTCCAGTTGGCAGGGCCGGCGTTGGACATGGTTGCGGGCAGGTAGGAGCCGGTTTTAGGCTGGTGCGAGCGGCCACCGCGATGCGAGCCGCCAGCGCGTGCGCGACTGGCGCTGGAGCCGGTACCACTGCCGCAGGCCGTTGGAGCTGCATCAGAAAGCCCGTGGCTGCAGGCAGCACCGCCACCAGCCTGCACTGCTGCAGGCGGGCCATTGTGACCATGGCCTGGGTGTTGGACACGGGGCCCTGGGCGTGACAGTCCTGTCCGAGGTGGCGTGGTGGGGGGAACGGCACCGCTCTGTGCGCGTGCACCCGCCTGGGCAGATGTGGAGCTGGCATGGCTCCCAGATCTGAATGTAGGCAAATGCTGCAAGACGCTGCCGTATCCAAGCGTCCCCTGCGCCCTTGATTTCTTCGCTACGCTTGCCCCTTTGCTGATGCACACCGTTTCCGGCAGAAACAGCACTGCAGCGATCTCTTCGGAGTGCTCCATTTTCAGTGCAAACAGGATGCGCACAGGCTTCTGCAATATAGAGCACATGAATGCAAACGCGTTTTGCCGGCGGCAAACGGGAGGGATGGACAGAAAGTATTTTGCACCAACACATTCAGCGCAGCAGATCGAATTCGGTAGGCTTGATCGGAAAGAAACAGTTGAGGACGCTGAGGATCAGAGGATGATGTGCTGCTACTGACTGCTCAAGAGCTTCGGTGCTTGCATGTACATCACTGACATCGCAGGTCAAGCCAAATAGCAGCAGGTTAATCCCCACGCCGTCCATGGTGTAGGCAGAGCAAGCAACGCATCAGCTTTTCATGTCAGACGAGACGGGTAAGGAACAAACGTGGCGATTTCCACCAGCTCAATCTGCAGGACGCTCAGGCTAACGGAAACAGGCGATTTACTGCCCCAGTGCCGTTTGTGCACGACCGACCATGGCATGAACTTGACTGAAAGTGACAGAGTCAGCTGCTGCTGGCAGCACCACAAGGCAAGGTCCCAGCCACTGCCATTAAGGCACTTGGGATGGTGCTGCGCACGTTTCGGGATGGATTACTGAGCTTGAGCTGTTCGAACACAACACACTCTGTCCTCTCTTGCCCCTGTACACACTCACGTTTCGAATCTCGTGTGCCTGCAAGGCCGTCTTTTGCAGATGTGCAGATTGGACAGCAACAACAAAGTTGGTTGAGAGCAGTTCACGCTTGAGTAAAAATTTGCGTAGCTAGCAGTCGCATCACAAATGCCGCGGGGTTTGTTTCAGCCTTTGGCATTGGCAATGGTGCAGGCAAGCCAAGACAGTGCAGCAAGCCTGGAAGCGCTGCATCAAGTTGATGCCACATGCCCTGTACCACAGGTCTTTGCAACGCCGCCGGACCACTGCCCTGGTTGCAGATGTATAAACAACAGAGGGGCGGAAGTGACGCACCGCATGAACATAATAAGATCTATATTGCTTTGCACGTGGAAGGCTGAGCGTTGCATCGACAGGCCTGGTAGCTGGTAATTCGTTGTCAACCATAACTTTCTTCACATTGTGTGGCATTTTCCCATCCTCGTATTCAGATTTGTTACTCTCGTGAAGCAAGCAAGGTTGTACAGTGTACGAGATGTCAGTTGAGCAGTCTGTCTTGGTCATCACCTGCAACATGGCGCGCATCTACAGCTTTGGCTGGAGAGTCAATGCGACCTGTGCACGAGGCTTGGCCCAAGCTTGACCGCCGTGTCCAGCGGGTGTGACATCCAGTGAATTCCACCAGTGAAACTCACCTCCAATTCGAAGTCAGGTGATAAGAGTTTGTCTTTCTGCACTGGCCCACACCATTCTGAGGGGGCGGCAACAATCTTCATATGTATCCAAATGGTACCATCGCTACGTTCGGGAAGCTGTGTTTTCAATGGTTGATTGGGCTCAATCCTGTATGGCTGAAAGTCCGCGCTTTTGTAGCAAGCCCACAATCGCTGATGCATGTCCACCTCTGCACTCCAGGCTTTCGTTTATGTTGCGCAGTTCATGTCTTCGTGGCCTAACAAGGTCTGATGCGAAAGCGAAATTCTAGCAGCGGGCCTGAGCATCTCAAGCTGATGACCTATGTGGTCGTGGGATCGAGATGTCGCGACGTGAGACAGCGGACGTTGTCACGAATGCACCCAGAGTTGGACGACGTACGCCAGCAATAACAGATACCGGAATGTCGCGCGATGCATGGGAATCCCGTATGGACCGCAAGTATCGGCAGTGTCGTGGGATCGCACAACCGAGGCGCGGGTGGCCTATCTTCGCCACGGTGCTTGCGCGTTGGAAGATATTGCAAACGTGGGATATGCGACTGTACACTCTTGCATCGCAGCGTGTGATAACACTCCGCGCACCTGGCAGCTCCCCCATCATCGGTTGTGTCCGCAAGTCTCGTCGAATCACAGGATCAATTTGGACCACCGTGTCAGAGCGTAGCCGGATGTCTTGGGGGTCAACGTAATATTCAAGAGATTTGTGTGTACATATGGAATTGCTGCCTTTCAACGTCAGCCGTGGCCTCTGAGTCTGCTGTGTTGCATAAATATGGCGATGCGAATGCCTGGAAGCGATCACGCGACGTCAACACTGCGTAAATCCGTCATCACGTATTTGACGGCATCAAAGTTGGGTTGTGGGTTCAGTTGTGGGTACTCCGGGATCGGCCAGGCGCCACCTCGGGGCCATCCTAACACGTTATCCGCGTAAAAAGTTCATAGGTCGTATGCATGGGCCCCATGCATGCGCGATCACTATTCTCTGTTTTACAAACTGACTACAGTGTGAAAAGCTGAATGTACCCATCATTTTGAACTACCAATGCATGGAGATGGACAGTATCCATAGGCCTCCCAATCATTTGGTCCGTGCGGGTGTGCATCGATCACGGCCAAGACGCTGCCAGCAGTGCTAATGGGCAACCGTTTGGTGACCAAACCGGGGTTGAAAATGAACGTGAGCTCGGCCGCTTTGCTGCGGCACAAGCATAAGGATGTCAGCATCACCGGCACGAGCCAATCTGAGCAAGCAATGGCCCGTCTGAGGAGGCGCGGCAATAGCAAGTAAGCAAGCAAGCAAGCACCTACACCCCGGCGAGCGGCTGGCAGCAAGCAGCATCATGCAAGGTTCCACAAGCAACGACGCACCGCAACTGTCGCGCACCAGCGCAGCCCACACCATCCACGCACAGCCATGCGCGCGGCGCCAACCCGGCCTCTCCACGCACCACCGCCCACCAGCACACACCCACGGATCATGCTGGTACAGACGGTGGCTGTGCTGCTTGTTCTGATTTGTTTTTGGTTGTGCTGTTTCCTTTTCCTTTTTTCCTCGGCGCTGCTGAGGCCTTGATCTATCCAAGTCACAGTGTAACACACCCACAGTGACATCCAGCCTAGGAATAGACAGCCCCGCCCACGGACAACAGTATCTGCACCACTGTAATTACAATTACATTCACATTCACATTCACTGCTAGGAGTGATGCACCCAGCCCCACCCACGATTCCGCATGCCCGCCCCAACAAACCCTATGCAAACCCTATGCAAGCCCGGTGCGGGAAGCACGGTCCCCTCGACTGGGGCCCAGCACATGTGCCGGATCGGAGATGCGTCGCATCCCCCGCCCTCTCATACAGCTCAAGAACAGCTGCGGCGCAACACCTGCTGGCATGCATACGTTGATGCACTCAAGTGTTGGACAGCTACTTCCCTGTACGACGAGTGCACCATCGCAGACGTGCACTTTCCGTCAGCTTCTCAAGTGCCCTGATGAGGGCATTGCAAGGGCTCGATGTCATGATCCTGGGCAATCGTGGGTTGGTACTAGTGCCTGGGGCATGTGGGGTCCCGTGTGAGGACAGTCAATCCTGTCCGACAGCCAATGTCATCCCCTGGGCAGGCTTTA
>JALKAD010000124.1:588651-600519 GCA_024500015.1 Ulva compressa | reverse complement strand
CAATGTTCGTCAAAGTTACCTTTTTGGATCCAAATCCACTGCGAGTTGTCCCAAAGCCCATACAAAACCTTAGAATCACTATTCTTGGACCTCAGGAGGTGAGGTGGGTGCCGTTGTGGTCAGACATCTAGCTATAGTGTTGCTTCGAGGCGGTTCGCGGACGTCACGCCGCAGTCAACAGCCCGCGTGACCTCACCCATGAGCAGTTCAGGCCGCTTCGATCGCATTTGAATATTGTAGATATTATCTACAGTGCCTTGGATGCCCCGTTGTCCAAAGATCATCTGCGGGAGAGTCCTGCTAGCGGACATGTCTACGCCCACAGCCGGAGTCAAGGCTGCCTCAAACATAACAGAATCATACTGATCAGGTGCGTCATGCACAGCTGGCACCCCGGGCCCGTGGGCTGGATGGGCATACCAAAATGACCCCCCAAAAAAAAATACTTCAATCGGGCATCACGCCACACCCAAACGGGCATCGGCCACACCACCCCGGCGGACAGGGGCGGAAGATCGGTCAAAACGCACAAACACAGCAGACAGGGTAGCAGAGGGGGGCACGTGCAAGCTCAAGCAATGCGTACAACTCAGACGACCATACACGCCACGCAGTAGGGCCCAACGCTGCAGCCACACAGGCGGCACAGCAACGGGCGCGCACAAGGCAGAAATCCGGGAAGCCGTGCCTGCCAGGCAAGCGGCTGTCATGGCTTACATGTGTAACTGAGCCGTGCTGATTGCCCGTAGCAGCCACACATGGTCACAGTGCACCACACAGGCCGCATGCATTCTCAGTGCATGACATGCATGCATGCAGCACCCTGTGGCGTTCGCCGGATCTGCTCAGCGCCGTCAATCGCTGATCCGCTCTGCTCCGCACTCAGCCGCACTGAGGCAGGCTGCGCACTGCTGTTGACCGGGTTTGTTGGGCAACAAAACAATCTGTTTAGCAGTTATCAATTGATCTTCCATTCAGTTCAAGTGCGACAGTAGTCCTGGTGTTTGCTAGAGATGTAGTCGAGGTTTTTGAGAGACAGCCTGAGGATAGCCTGAGCGAAGACGTCGTTAGTGAGGAAGTGTGAAGGGAGCGTGAGCGAAGAAATACAGAATGCAGAGAAGCACAGGTCCATAGAGTACCTCGTGCAAGTGAGAGATTCAAGACAAGACTCAAGGCACCCGGCCCATTACCATGGAGGTCCGAGGTGCGCCAGACCCATTACCATTGAGGTCCATGGCGAGACAAGTTCAAGTACAAGATTCATTCAAGACAAGTGAATTACTAGCGGACCAATGACTAGCATTGCGATCGCTCTCCCTGTGGCTACAGCATCCCTAGTTTATCCCCATTTTTAGGACCATTTACAACTGGCCTTGGGCCAATATACATGCCCTAGGATCATACACCTGCCTTAGGAATTCCCTTGGAACCACTCTGGTTCAAGGCATTTGTAGGATCATGACACGGCCACAAGGCGACAGCAGAGGCCACGAGCGGGCTGGGCGACACACGAAGGTAGGGCAGCCTCAGGGTCAACGAGGAAAGGAACAGTGCGCGCAGTCAAAACACCATCACACTCGGTTGCAGGTGGGAAAGCACGGTTGATGATGGCACGTGCAGCCGCATCCCCAGCCACAGCGCGAACGAGATCAGACCGGAGACAGGTAACGCCACGTCAAGCCCCGCGGGGGTGAACACAAGGGCATGACAGAAGGAGATGTTCGATGTGGCGCCATGGCCACCTGTCAAACACACAACATGTCAGGAGGGTCATAATTGACCGCACCGGGCGGGTGGTCCGCATCAGCGATGGGGCTTGGCTCCGCCGGACCCACGGATCCAGCTATATATGCCAGCACAAACTTCCCGGCCCCCCCTCTCTTTCTCTCATGTATCACACAGGAAGAATCCTTAACAACCCACCGATGCTTGTAGTAAGACTGGTGTGCACACGGTGTAACAGCGCTGTAGCTGAGTGACGTAAATCACATAACGTAACAACTTGAAAGACTGAAGGCGTATGGTGTACATGCTGGCTCCCCGTACTGGACCTAGCATCCAACACCTGGCACTAGTGCTTATATACACGTGCATGCACCCGGGTCCACCCTTAAGAAGAATTCATGTGCCGGCCTACCACAGTCAAGTCAAATAGACTGCGAAGTCTCCAGTGGAGACTCTCCACAGACATGGCGGCTATCTTACATTGTCCCCCGCAGATTGGGTTGTAATGATTTACAGAACACATGCACTCAAAATACTGATGACAGTGCTGCACCTTCTAGTTCTCCAATGACTCGACGGGTCTTGCCAAGCATGCTCGTATAGTTAAAAGCATGTCTACTCACTATCCTACACACGCATGCTGGTGTCCGAGGGGCTCACCCAGCAGTTTATCAGTGTGTAACACAGTCGGTGTCATGATTGCAGTGTTGTATGACCACGTGTTCCGCTCACCCTCCAGCTTGCACCAGTCCAACATGCGGTAGCTAATGGAAAGGCCGAGATTTCGTGCTGACAGAATTCCCGAGAACCGTTACAAAGCAGTGCGCAGTGGCACGATTTGTCTGTTTGCCTGTTCACTGCTCGGTCGCCTCGGCGCTGCCGAGTCCTAGATCTATCACAGTGTTACACGGAGATCTATCACAGTGCAATACAGTGGCATGGTAGCGGATCAAAGCCTGATGTTAATCTAAACGATGAACTCATTGTTGCAGAACATTACGCGACACTCTCTGAATCCTCAAGGTCTGTGACTACAACACACTTTACACACCAATCGCTCGGGACATACACAGTCATAAATAGAACTCACGCCTCGGTCCGCCCAGCCTGCAGGGACAATGTGATGTGGTGCTGCCAGCATGCCCAGCCCCAAATATGCCCGGATACAACAACAGTGCCCGCAGCAGCTTACCAAATGCCTATCCCTCCCCTCACCATGCATGCTGCGCGCGCCCGGATGCACACTCCCAGTCACAAACCTTCCACATCGCAATTTTAATGGTCAATGTCAACACACTTCCATCACCCCTCTGACCGCAGTAAGTCCACTAAGACCTCACCACCGCCTCCAGACCAACTTAAGGCTGGATGGTGTAACGAGAGCGTGTGGCCCTTGAAGAACCTTCTAGGTTAGAAGGGCGCAACGGCCACATAAGAGATGCCACCATTGGTGCACCCTCTGCACCCATGCATGAGTAGTAAGCCTCACATAAGAGGGGCGCAACGGCCACATGAGGAGTCTCACCACCATCTCCGGATCAACCTGGATGATGTAATGACAGCGTGCGGCCCTAGAACTTAGAAGTTAGAAGAGAGATGCAATGGTCCCAGAGAAGGGGTGCAGCTGCGCTAGAAGAGGGGCGCAACCGCGCGCTCGATGCCGTTCACCGGCATGAGCGCGTCCTGCTCGCCCTCGCACCACCGCACCCGCTCCTCGCTCACCTCGGCCACCTTGCCCTTCAGGTCCGGCGTCAGCGGCTCGTGCACCACATCTGCCAGGGCATGCATGTACGCCACGTCCACCGCCGCATACACGACCTGCATGCATACCACTGGCATGACGCCACTGACAGACCCAGCTGCCGACGTGCGGATGCTGACAGGTCAGGCGGACGATGCAAGGTCTGGGATAAATGCTATCAGTTCGTTGCGCCACAAATTCTGCAGAGCGTTCTGCAGAACACTCTGCAAAGCTAGCTCTGATCTCCGATGCAAGCATGCATGCCGGCTTTTCCAACCGTGCCATGAATACCATATATATGGATGCGTGTGCATGCATGGGAACCATTTAATTGTGAGGCGTTCGGGCAAAGCATGCAGATAGTCCCCATGGGGGTTGCTATAGTGAGGAGTGGACGCGGGCGAGGTAGGGAAGAGTGGTGGAGGGGGGGGGGGGGGGGGTGGGTTATAGATGGTCAGGCCTGTAGTGAGATACGTTACAGAGCTGCGCTCCACAAGGTGGTAGAACACACGGACAAGCAAGCATGGTAATCCACCAGACTCATAAAGTATAGGCAACATTGGAATTGGAGTTTCTGTAGGCAACGGTGGAGGAGCCTCACGTGAGGAGGGTCGCACATGCTTGGGCGGAAGGGGCCGCGCCTCCCACGCGCGGGGGTCTGCCTCGAAGCCGGCTTTGACGCTGGCGGTGGTGGTGCGGAAGGGCAGCATCTCCTGGATGGCCGGGAAGGGCAGGTACTTGTCCAGCATGTGCCGCAGCCCCGCCACCCGCGGCGCCGGCTCCGAATTCATCCTGCATCCACCTATGTTTGACATACAGTGCATTGTACAACTGTACTGTTGAGAGTTGTACTGTTGAGAGGAGGTTCCGCGGCATGCATCTATGGAGAAGCTCGTGTATGCATCTGTTAGACTGCTACTCGCATAACTTGGGAGCCGTGGTGGTATTTAAAAGGTTCCCTCGCTGAAAAACCTAAACCAATTCAAAGAACATCATGCCACACCCGGACGTCCACCGGACACTCTGCCCCTTCCAGCAGTGGCGGGGGCAGGAACAACATGGGCCGCGTGCGACACAGCCATCGGATCAGCAGGATCAGTAGCACCAGCAACGCGGGCACTCGAGCAGCACGCCGAGACTGAAACCACAACCATGAGCGACAGCACCGCCACCGCCACCGCAACACACTGAATAGCACACATCTACAAAACACCGTGCTTTTGACCCTTTGGATGGACTTGCACTGTTAACGTTGCTCATGATGGCGTTTGAACTGCACCATCGTTGCATGCCATGCATATGCAGGCGCACATGTACAGAGACGTTGTCAGCCAGTGGCTGCACAGCGGACCGTGAATGCATGCCTGCATATGCATGGCTTGGGCGCCTCATGAACATCCAAGTGCAACAGTAAATATGATTTGATAAACGCCAGCAGCCAGCAGAACGGCAGCGAACCGAGCACCACTTGATCATGACTCTGCTTGATGCTGCCCGATGCTGCTGTGCGGTGCAACTACTGCATGCACAGATCGCACAGCATGTGCCACCCTGTGCTACACTGTGATAGATCTACCAACCTGTGGCAACATGTGCTGTATGCCATGCCTGCTGCATGCCATGCCTGCTGCATGCCATGCCTGCTGCATGCCATGCCTGCTGCATGCCATGCCTGCTGCATGCCATGCCTGCTGCATGCTTGGCAGCCATATACCTTCTGAGCGGGCTCTGGTGCATCATATGATATGATGAATATTGTGAGCATCGCGATCAGACGTAGCTCAAGTTCGACTATATGCCTGACACCATGTAGCGCCCACAGAGTCAGACACACTCTGTGAGCAAGATTCACGGGGTAATAAATGTTCCCTCCTTCACGCTGGATACGGTGCAGCGTTTCACCGCTCGCATATGCATGGAGTAGATGTGAGATTGAGAGGGGACTAGTCGCGGACATCAACCCTGCCCCTCCCTGCCTCGTGAAGTTGAGACTCTGTGCAGACTTTGTGCACCATTTCTCGAGGCTGCCACGCGGCTGGTGACTAAGCATAGCCTATGCCTTGCCCTACGCCGGAGCATCTGGCTCAGACCTCACTACAGAGTTGCGCCCGCGGTAAAGCTACCTGCCAACCGCAGCAGAACTACCAACGGCTCGATGCATCACGTGACGTATGCCACAGAGCCCCAAATACGTCGGGGTACGGTGTACGTAGAAATACTCACACGGAACAGGCGAAGCTGCGGCGGAGGCGGTGCGGCGCACCTGCGGAATGCCACCTCAGCCACCTGCAAGTCGACGACTCCTCGCAGGCGCACGCCGTGCTGGTGGAACAGCGCGTCGCTGTCCTTGCGGCAGTCGCATGCATACTTGACCACACGCGGATCCTCGAGAATGCTGCCCAGGCTCGGGCTGTCTGCGTCTTCACGGAACTGGAACGCCTGCACACACCAGGCTGGCCCGTCACAAGTAGCTGCGGTCGTTGGTGCGATGAGCTGCGGTCTTGCACGACCGGCTCTGGGGAGGTCAGCGATTGCATGTACGTGAAGATCAAGGCTGTTTGCATATGATGCCTTGACTTTGAAACTGGTGCTGCATCGGCGAGGCCGTTCTGAAGAGGATGGAAGTTGTGAAACACGGAATGTAGGGCTGGGAATGTGCTTGGAACATGATCCGTACCACTGGCAGACCTAGGGTACGTGACACGAAAAAGCTTTCCCCTGTACAACTGAAATGCGTATATTATTTACTTGCTGAAAGGCACCCAGTCAAGCGCATGCCTGTGGTGCACGGCGAAGATGGCGCAAATGGCGACATTGACGGTGATAAACACATGCTCCGGCGTCGGCGCTGGGAGTGAGTCGCAACGTGCAGGCTCCCATAATATAGAGAGAAACGAGACAGGTGTGCTCCACAGGGTGGTAGAGCACTGAGGCAGGCAAGCATGGCAACTCACCAAACATGCAACCATGGCCGAGTGCCCTACACAAGCTGAAGCCCATGACTGGTCTGTTGTCTCGGCAATGCTGGGTCCTAGGTCTATCACTGTGTAACACAAGCTGAAGCCCATAATGTGAGAAGGTGACCAAGAAGCCACGTGCAGGTTCTGCGCTGAAGAGCTGCTCAACAGGGCATTCTGCACAGCGCCCCAGCACCGCCTAACGCCCATGTCGGAAGCAGAGACGTCTGCTACCAGAAATGGACACCAGGCAGTGATGGGATGCCTGTACGATCCCTTGGCCTCAGATGCCTGTGTGTACTGACCGGGTGCACAAGTCAGATGGGAATTGCTATTGACACCGTGCGCTGCAGTGCTAGATTCACATGGGAGTTGCCGTTGATGATAATACTAGCATCACACGTGAACTTCGAGACCGACCGTAAGCTGTGAGTACTACCTGCTGCGCTCTCGCTGGAACTGACAGCGAGTCATGCAGAGGGAGCACTGGCAAGCCCTCAACCAACGCTGCATGTGTCAACCTGCCATAGAGCAAGGCCTCAGCGGGCAAGGGGGAAACACGCATGTAGCAAAACAAACAATCGCACGAATGGTCACACGACACGCTGCATGTGCACCAAGTAGGAGGTCGTGTCAAGCAACCAGGCACGTTGGCTGGCTTGCAGTCGCACTGGAGTATGACTGCAATCGCAAAACATTGTGGAAAGTTGCCTATGCGAGTAGGTCGGACACCCATTGCGCGCTATGACCCCACCTCCGAGTCACAGTGCACAGTGCTGCCTCTGCCCAGTGCCCAAGAAGCAGCGCGCTGCAGCGCAGGCCCGCGGACCGAAGCTTCATTGAGGTCAAATCTTTGAGAAGTCTGGGGCCGTTGTAAAGAGGGTGGGTTGGTATCAGCTGCAAAAGAGGCACGAAGTGTGGCTTGACAGCATTTGCTGCCACGCTCGAGCACTTTGGCGCTAATGCTCCGAACAAGAGCTGACGTATTTAGGAAGACTACAAGCCGGAATCTGATTGAAGGTAAGACGTGCCTGAGTGCCCAGTGCGATCACGTCTATCACATACACGTCCTCGGGAATGGGCATCCACCTTGGAACGCCAATCTGAAGCACGCAGAGCTTGCCATGCCGGCTGAGACAAGTCCCTGCACGTAAGCGCGATCTGTGACACGCAGGTTGGATCTACGGGTGACTAGATGTGGTTCTCCTCTGAATACAAGCGGCATGGTTTGGGAAGGGAAGTCACAAAGGGGTTTCGGTTGCCGGGTCTGTACAACTGCAGGGCAAAGTTTCGCCGCTGCTACAATGCACAGAGTATGATCAGACACATGTAAATGGCAAACATGCGCTCGAGTAAGCGGCTGTATAGCCGACATCCAGATGAGAGGGTGGACCGTTCAAATTGGCCCATGGCCTTGCGCCACGACCAAGCCACAACGCAATTGCGAGCAATCAGGCCCGCCACGCGGTGCCCGGCCCCATAGAAACGTCGATATGGCGTAATTCAAGCCTGAAACCCGACCTTCGGCGTCAAAAGCCATGGTCTCACAGTTTGACAGCGTGTCAAGCGCCACTGCTAGCGTGTCGATGTCGTCAACGAGCACGAATCGGCCGCTCGCTGCCTGTTGCTCGCCTTCGCCCTCCGAGATGGTGTTCATCACTGAAAATGCACGCACACATCGCGATGAAGGTTTACGGGGATCCACAACACGAAGTGGGGCTAGGTGTAGCACCGCGAGTCTGGTGCAGACATGCAGAACAGACCTTTGCAATTGCTGACAGATGGTCAAGTCCGGGCCACGTCGGGGTGGATCAGGTTTCGGCCATGTAAGCTGCAGCTGCGGCTGAACATCGCATATGATCCTCACCTACAATAGCGAGCATGAGGTTGAGATCTGGCCTGTCTCTAAGAAAGTGTGTACAGTGGGAATCGAGGATGCACGCTGGTGGTCTGATCACTGCTGACAATGCTTGCTCTCCAACCAGTCATTGCCACAAAACCGATGACATGATTTTGAATGTGCTGGTCAAACATGGCTGTCTGCGACCCTGTCAGCGTATGTCAAAACCCCATGTTGCCATTCAGTGTTACACGGAGATGAACGCAAGAGCCCGGCAGCGAGGGCAACAGCAGGAAATCAGACAGCCAAAACCCCCCCGAAAGCAGACAACAACAACAAGCAGCACCTGGCTCGGGCGAAAAGCCACAACGATCCAACACAGCCGACACAGCCACACCCACGCATCCACACACACACACACGCACACTCCCGCACCCCACCACCACGACCCCTCGCCACAGCCTCACACTGCAACCACCCGCCACACTACGTACTACCACCCACCCCGGCAGACCCGGCCGCCACCGACCCACCAATAGCAGCACCCCCACTACAGCCGGCCCCAGTCAAACACCCCATCACCGCTTGTGAGAGCTCGGGGGCTGACGCCCCCACACAGCAGGGCGTACCAGCACGCCCCCTCCGGTTGCCCGGCTCTGGCCCACGCCACAGCGGGCCTCACTGAATGGAAACACCACTATGCACAGCTGCTGGTGTGGTGTTGCCATTCAGTGTATGTCCCAGGATCAAGGTTGATGAAACCCAATTCACCCGGTGCAGCTGCCCATGAACAAAATTACACAACCCTTGCAAACCCCTCCACTAGGTGTGTCCTTCAAATGCCAGTGGATGCTTTCACCTAGAGCCAACAATCTCTGACCTCTTTGATGCTCCAGATCAGCCTCCAGACCTGGCCACAGCTCTCTCACCCTGGCTGGCAAGGTCGAATCTCTGGAGGCCAACAACTCTGCGTCTCCCATGAAACAGGCCTGCCAGTCAGTCCATCAAGCATATCTGTCAGGTGTACGTTCGATTGCGCGAGCACAGTATGCAGACTGAAGAAGCGAGTGCAAGAGCACAGTATGTAATCTGAAGATGCGCTAGGACCCAGCAGCGCCGAGGCGACCAAGCAACCAAGCAACCGAGCAACACGCAAACAGACAGACAGGCCACCTCAAGTACCAAGGCCACCCTCCGCACGAGCAAATGCCAGAACGAACTATGCACAGCTGCTGGTGTGGTGTACAGTGTGTCACTGAGTGCGTGCCCGCCCGGAAGTTCTGCTTGGCAATTCGCTGGCAGCGTGGCCATCTGCCAGGGGGGTTGTTTTGAAAAAGGGAGGAACGAAATTTTAATCAATGGGCAGGTCCTTGCAGCAGCGCAGCTGCCTTGCATCCGGGGCTCTGGGCTGTGCCACTTAGACAGTCCTTGGCAGGTTTGTCAGCGCTCACCTCAGTTGGGGTCCACACCTCAGTTGGGGTCCAGTTGGGGCGTACTACAGTTGGGGTTGCTGGGTTCAACCTGCGTATGCGTATTACTGAAACCGCGGCCTCCGGCCCGGCTCGAGGCTGCAGCATTGGCCTGGACAGTTCCAGCATTGGCCTGGGCAGTTCCAGGGTTGTCGGGGTGGTGCTCAGCTTCTTGGGCTTGGATTGGCAGTGGGCCTTGACTGCAGGGAAATGGGGGAGGTGAATGTGTCACTCCATCCATGGTCACATGGTGCATTCATCCTCAGACACATACATCCACAGCCGTCAAGGCACAATTTCTACTGGGAGGCTGGCATCAACCCTGGCCTGCAGTAGGGAGGAGCTGTGGGGTTTCTGATTGCATGATCATCAATGAACTCCCAGTCGATTTGCTAGCACTTCGTGCATGAGAGCGTCGACATGCATGTGTTACACGGTGATTAACGCAAGAGCCCGGCAGCGAGGGCAATAGCTGTTAACAGTAGGCACGCGTCGACAATGTCACTCGACTCGACATCCATGCATGCGCATGTGCACTGGCAAACTACTACTGGCACGTCTGCGAGGGCAGCAGGCGAAATTCCGTACGGCGTCGCTCTGCCACTCACCGCGCGCCCGACATTCTATGACCAAGTGAGTGTGGGCGCTACTCGCGTTGTCCCAGGCCTGAGCACTCGTGAAAAGCTGGGGGCTGCCAGTTGTTTGGCTTCGAAACCGAATTCGGTTTGGCAGTCACTCAAATTTGTTCAAATGGAGGTGACCTCGCGAGCGATCGCTCGGCTGAAACCCGCCCCGAAAGCACGTGCCACAATTCCAGCGACGACTGCTCTAACTTATGACGTTGCGACAGAGCGCGTCCACGGATCAAGGCTCGCCACATCCGTGCTCGAGGCGTCAACTGCAACTGCAGTCGGCCTTGGTGTACTTCGCCGCGATCGCGCTGGTCAGTACATAGGCATGCCTCGCAAACTGTGTCAGACCATAGTTTACGTTGTGAAGCCTCAAGACTATGCCTTGGGCCTTACGCCGTCGTTGCCGCTCGGAAAGGTGTGCTTTCACACATCCCATCTCCTGATCATGATTGGCACGCTACATCCCAAGCACGACATCAACATGTCGGACATGTCGCTATGTCGACCTATGCTGACTTGCCTGGTCTGATAAGGATACGCTGGTTTTGCGGGCAGGTTCGAATTCCCCGCAGTTCGTTTGACCTCTGCAGCTGCAGAGCATGTCGGCAGCGCTCGTAGTCGCAGGCCAGCGATTTCAGCGCTGGCGTTGATCTAGTATATAACGCTAGCACACTGCAATGTGCTGAGACTGTGATCGCCGCTGTGCGCCTAATGGGACGTGTCTCGCCCCTGCCGGACAATCTGGCTTGTACAATACGTATTGCACTGGTACAGCGAGGTCAACGTGACGACGTTTGCAAAGTCGTCTGCCTTCATCTCGCTTGTAGTAGTGCAATTAATTGTCTCTGAATGCAGCCCACTGAATTACACGTGATGAATTCGTTTACTTTAGGGGGGTTTTGGCTGTCTGCTTTCCCGGTGTGACGGGGAGCGGGCACGGGGATGAGAGCTGCCGGGCTCTTGCGTTCATCTCGGTGTAACACGTGATGTATTCGTGCCTTATCGTGCTCGAGCGTCCGAGCGTGTGTTCACCCACGGCAGACGGACGTACAGGTCTCTGGTTTGCGCATGCATTGCGGCTTGCTGCACATCGATCGTTTTGCATTCCGCAATAACATGGACAGCCTCGTTCCACATTGTTCCGCGTTGCGTCTCTGTGTGTTACACTGTGATAGAGCAAGGCCTCAGCAACGCCGAGGGAAACAGGCATTGTCCCAACCCACACGCGTGCATGCACCTCGTGGCAGTGGCGTGGGTGCCGTGGTGGTGGGGTGCGGGAGTGCGCGTGTGCGTGGATGCGTGGGTGTGGTTGTGTCGGCTGTGTCGGTTCGTTGTGGCTTTTCACCTGAGACAGTTGCTGCTTGTTTCTGTTGTCTGCTTTCGTGGATTTGGCCATCTGCTTTTTTGCCGATTGTTTTTATTTTATTTTTTTTCTTTTGCTGCTGCCCTCGCTGCCGGGCTCTTGCGCTCATCTCCGTGTAACACGCATGCACCTCGTGCATTA
>JALKAD010000124.1:573810-585457 GCA_024500015.1 Ulva compressa | reverse complement strand
ACGCCGGCACAGGCACTGCCACTCTATGCATGCATCACACATGTACTATGGTATGCCACCAGACATCGCAAAGACACATTTGGTGAAAAACAAAACTGTTGTATGATCAAGAATGACCATATGAGTGCTGTGTAGCGATTGCTGCTCTGTTTGGGCACTAAATACATTTTTTACTCCTGTTATTAAAAAAATTTCTTTTTTTGGAGGATCCAATAAACGCAAACACCAGGATCAAATCAATGCAGCCTAAGAGGCATGGTACATATACATGTTGGATTGCGAATACTACGAAACACTGGAGCCGTGTTGACACTGTGTTGTACTTCCGAAGCCGGTTGAGATAGGACTCAGTTTACATTGGAACAGTTTAGGGCGTGAATTCTGCTATCGCAATTATCAGTGCTATGTTATGATGCCGTCTATGGGTGCGGGCTCTGCACGACCAAGCAAGGAGGGCTTTCCGATCGTCTGCAACAGCAGAAGGAAGCAAGAGAGCATGTCCGCCAAGAAGGCGAGAAAGTCGATGCCATACTGAATGAAATGAAGGCCAAAGGTGTGGAGCACAGCGAGACTATCGTCTCGGCAACCGAGCGGATCGCGGAAGTCAAGGCCTCAAGGCCGGTGGGTCAAGTGGCACAAACAGTGTCTCAAGGAATGCAAGAGTTTTCGATGAAACTAGATGCGTCAGAGGAGCGAATGTCTTCACAACTAGAAGCGTCAGAAAAGCGAATGCTCTCTTCTATGCCCCCTTTTTGCGACTGTCGCTTTTCTGACGCTTCAGGTTGTGAAGACATTCACTCCTCTGACACTTTTAGTTTCATTGAAAGTTCTTGCAATTTTTGAGACACTGTCTGTGCCACTTTACCCACCTTGACTGCCACGATGCGCTCGGTTGCCGACACGATCGTGTCACTCTGCTTCACGCCCTTGGCCTTCATTTCATTCAGTATGGTTTCACCTTGCTCGATTTCTTGGCTGACTTGCTCTCTTGCTCCTTCCGCTGTTGCAGACGATCGGAAAGCCCTCCTTGCTTGGTCGTGCAGAGCCTGCACCCACAGACGGCATCATAACATAGGGGGGTGGGCACTCAGCCCTCTGGCACTCCCACCATTCACGCGGACACCTGGGACCTATTTGAACAACATTGGGACGTCCATAGGGCATATATACATGCACTGGAGCTGTCTGAAGGGGTTTGGGGAAGTCGAGCTGGATTTCCCAATATTGGGACGAGTTTGACCGCGAAAAGGGTCCGATTTCCCAATGTTCGTCAAAGGCTCCTTTTGAGGATCCCAATCCACTGCGAGTGGTCCCAAAGCACACACAACACCTTAAAACAACTATACTTGCACATCAGTTGGTGATGTGTGGGTGCCACTGTGGTCGGACTTACACAGTGTAGCTTCGAGTTGGTTGGCGGACGTCACGCCGCAGTCAACATGCCGCGTGGCCTCACCCATGAGCAGTACAGGCCGCTTCGATCATATTTAAATAATATAGATTCTTCATATAGTGCTTTGGATGCCCCTTTGTCCGAAGACAATCTGCGGGAGAGTCTGCCTGCTGCCATCAGGCTCGCTGTGAACGACCATGGAGCTAACGACCAGGCCATTGAAGACTTCCTTATGTCACTGAGCAAATTACGTGTTGAAGTAAATGTGGTCGAAGGCTGCCACCATGTCTCTCCATTTGACCCCGCTGCCAGGCAGTTTCTTGCACAATATGTCCTCTGTGAGACATGGCGTAAAGAGGTGCCTATCTCTTACTAACGTGACCTAGCAGGGGGGGTTTGCTGTGGCTGTCATGCCAGCAAAGTGCCTTTGCACATGTGGCAAGCATTATGAGCATCACCCATTATGAGCATCACCCCCGCTTGCACATGTTCTAGAGCCCCCCTTTGAAATTCACCGCCATGTACGCACCTGCAATCGATGTGTACCTGTGATCAATAGCACAAATACTGCAGTGTCAGATGCAATTCAGCGTGTCCCATGTTGGCATTCCATATTGTCCGACCAAGCCATCCCATTGTGCACTCTTCACCGGCAGCACCACATTGTTCGGCTTGCCATGACATAGGAGGTGATCTTGAGCTGTATATCCTGGCTGAATGCCAAATATGATGAGCCATAGCTGCCCTCCAAACAAACAGGCACAAACCAACAGTCTCAAACAGAACCGTTTTTGGCCATATCACCACGCAACCTGAAGAATGTCACTGGTGACAAGTCAGCATAACAACATAGTGAAGTGGCACTGTGTCAGGTATAAGCGTGGCCACTTCGGGGTGACCAGAGGTGTACAGAGGAGGTCATGCATCGACTTCACATTGGGCTGGTCAAAACATATCATGCCGAAGGTGTTTCTGAGGCATCTGAAGGTCTCCTAGGCCAATTGGGGGGGCATTGGGAACTCCTAGATAGGATTGGGATGAGTCAGGGGTACATTTGGAAAATAGGGTCCATTTTCCCAATAATCAGGGCTGATTCGGCCTGAAAGTGTCCGATTTCCCAATATTGCAATTTGAGGCAACAGGCAGCTCCAGTGCATGTATATATGCCCTATGGACGTCCCAATGTTGTTCAAATAGGTCCCAGGTGTCCGCGTGAATGGTGGGAGTGCCAGAGGGCTGAGTGCCCACCCCCCTCATAACATAGCACTGATAATTGCAATAGCAGAATTCACGCCCTAAACTGATCTAATGTGAACTAAGTCCTACCTCAACCGGCTTCGGAAGTGCAACACAGCCTCAACACGGCTCAAGTATTGTGTAGCAATCCAACATGTACCATGCCTCTTACATAAGTCATGCCCATCAAGCCAGGGATGAGCAACGCGGCTTCGGCACCAACATGGGGATGTTCCTCGATGAGTCCATATACCCGTAGAATATCCAATTGCTCGTGAAAAACGGCTTTGTGACATGACCAAAACATGGTTTGCCGCTCGAGATTTTGAAAACCAGCATGCATGACAACCGCGATTTCACGAACTAGGGCTCGTGAATTGAAAACGGCAAGCGAGCGCAGCGAACGAAGCGACCAAAGAGGTATAAGTATTAGCTGATGCATCTATGTGCCTGATTACATTGCTCTCAAACTTCTTGATACTTATTTCGACATAGCCTATTATTTACCGCACTCATGCCTTCATTTCCCACTCATCCCACTGGCCCACCCAGGTGGGGGTGGCACAGGATCACTAGAGATTGCTACGTACAAGAGTGTGCTGTATTTCCAAGCGGTTTACCAATTGCAACACGCCGGAGAGCCATAACAACCCAAACTCTGTTGCTCTTGCAATTCAATTCTTCCGCCCGTGTCCGCGGGGGTGCTATGGCCGATGCCCGCTTGGGTTCGGCGTGATTCCCAGTTTTTTTTTTCAAGTATTCGTAGTATCTGTAACACCAGCGTCATTCAAACTGACAAATGGGTTGGCCAATGGTCAGATAGCGTAGATCGCTGTATTTGTGACAGTATCCCCTACATGCTCACTGCACGTATTCCCACCTTCTGAGCTGGCCCACCTTGTGGTAGGAGAGACAAATAGCTGCCATCACCAAACGGCCAGCGGAACGACCACAAACACTTCACACACATCGGGGGTCCACCATCATGTTCACTCATGTTGCGCTTTTCCCCGTTACTTGCCGATCAGGCCACCCTCGGTTGTCCCACTATATGAGTTGCCCACCCACGTGGTCCTATTCCATGTAGACACAGCCGGCCACAGCACCCCTACGAATAGGGACAGACAAGAAGGAGGAAATAGGTGAAGAGGGCACCGACGCAGGGGGCGAAAGAGTTGTTAGGAGACAAGGGGTAGGCTGAAATAGGGTTAGGCATCACCCAAGCCTTTACATGTGTGTTTCATTGTGTTCAAACAACTAATTATTGCTTTGCAATGCATCGTGCATGCATTGCTCATGCATTTGGTGAACCAATCGTATATGGACTTCTCGTAGCCACTCTACACCATGCTATGTGTGGCTGGTGGTTGCTGTGTGCGGCTGTGGCGTGGGTGCCGCGGTGGTGGAGTGCGGGAGTGCGCGTGTGTGTGGATGCGTGGGTGTGGTTGTGTCGGCTGTGTCGGGTCGTTGTGGCTTTTCACCTGAGACAGTTGCTGCTTGTTGCTGTCTGCTTTCGCGGGTTTTGGCCGTCTGCTTTCCTGCTGTTGCCCTCGCTGCCGGGCTCTTGCGTTCATCTCCATGTAAAACCATTCTATGACTCTAGTCCATGCATGCGCCACAGGTCCACGCACTGGCCTGAATCAAGAACAGAGGAACAACCAGACCGTTCCGGAAGCAACCCCCATTGCGATCACATGGCTACACTCAACGCCATCCGAATTGCTGCGGTATCTGAATGCCTTCCGTTCTTTGACATCATCACAAGGCGAGAGGCCCAGCCCTAGAGGCTCCATTCAGTGCATCCAAGCCAGGTTTGCAAAGTATCACACAGTTGAATTCAGCCCCCATGTAGATATCCTTCTAAAGATAGTCCACTGTGTTGATGCAACCACTCCGACCAACATGGCACTGAACATTGACCTATGGCGCTATGTGAGCACGGACCTGAGCACGACATGAGGTGCATTGGAACGCTCGCTGTCAGCCCTTGCAATGCCATCGAACTCACAGGCAGCTGAGGAGTTCATGACCCTGAGGACTGCTGGCGCTATACAACGTAACATTTTGAGTTGAGGTATCATGATGGCTTTGCAGTTAGATGCAGCCAATTTGATGAATCCGTGTGAGATGCAGACAGTATTCACGAATCCTGCTAAGCATCCAAATGCACGCAACGGGTTAATCGCTTCAACGGTGCCACAGCAGAATGTCTGACACACATCAGCAATTTGTAGAATGGGAGGGGGGGGGGGGGGGGGGGGGGGGGGGGGGGGGTGGGGGGGCCGCGGACAAAGCATCAGAGCATGTTTGATTCAACCCCTAAGCCTCATTGGCCCCCTTAAAGTAGCACACTCTCCGCAAGAATGTGGCGCCACGGCAGACATCGTACTGTCTAATTACATTCGAACAGCGCCAGCTGTGTGCGCTGCAGGTGACTACTCGGGCTTCCGCACGGGCTTCCGCATTGAAGCCCATACGATCATGGTTTTGTGTCCTTGTTGAGACAGTACTGTGATCCTTCACATCTCAAGTGCCCGCGTTCGACCAGGACGTCTAGGTACTCCAACAGCTCGTCTTCAGTATGCTCATACTTTGGGTTCATGTGGGCCCCAAACATGCCGAGGAGCTTATGCAGCCGCTCCAACGTGCAATGCGTCGCACTGGTCAGGATATTGTCAATCACCTGCACCCACACTCCTTCTGTGGCTCCTGGACCGCGCACTTGCCCGCGGCTTAGTCATGCAAAGCAGGCTCATGGGACAATCATCGTCACAGTCACATCTGATGTGACCCAGCAGCACAGCACACTGCGGTAGCAGCAGCCAGGACTGGTCCAGCTGAGGCCAGGAGGGGCTGCGTCACACATTGCTCGCCCACCTGTCTGAACGCCAAGGCTGCATGCAAGATCTGTAAGCCATGGTAGAGGCGCACGTGCAAGAAGGCCTGGCAGCCATTGTCAGCCTCAGCCTGCTGCCTGCGGGCAGGCTGGGCGTCCTCGTCTTCTGGCTCCTCGCAGATGACAGCGCCGGTGTGCGCGACGGAGTCGGGGAGCATTTCAGCCCGGCGGTACTGCAGGTGGCCCCCGGGCAAGCGCGCCTCTATCAACACCCCCTGCTGCACCCAAAACAGCGCCCTGCAGCCACCTTTGTGCTTCACCACCGCCGCATGACATGAAAATTGATCACCCACAAGTACTGAAGGTCAACTCTGTGATACGACCTTGAAAGAACGCATTCACGCTGCAGGTTGCATCGGAATTCAGGCTCTGCTTCTGCGGTGTGAATATGCCAATGTGGGGATCAGCGGACGCAAGCAACGACTTGTAGCAATGTGGTTCTGCGGGTGACAGACATTAGGGAATGGCTGGGAGGAGTACAGCCATGGAGAGGCACACTTTCGCAGCAGCAAGTCCATGGGGATATTGGTCGCCTTTTCCAGATGCACGGCAGACATGGACTCATGCTCCTGGAACGGCAGGATGATGGCTGCCAGAACTGGAGACACGGAGAAGTTGAGGGTGGCGCTGCCCACAACCAGCTCCAGCTCAACGATGCCCAGTGCCGGCGCAAACTCGAGCTTGCGCGGGGCCTTTGCGAGGTGGAATGCCATCGCGTGCGCCTCTGTGGCCTTACGGGCCCAGTCTGCAGAGGCACAGACTCATTTGGGCAGCGTACGCAGGGCTGCAGCTGCAGCAGACCCGCGTCGAAGCAGGCCAGGCCTCGGCAGCTGGCGTGTGACGGTGAGCTCCTCTTCATGCACCTTGGAACGAACCGGGCCAACATGGGCAGTCTGTACATAACATCCTATGTACACAAGACAAAGCATGCTGGTACGCATGAGAGCAGTTAAACCACGATGTTGAATGGCGATCCGTGTTGGAGATGAGCCGCTCAGACATGGGGCGGACAGCCGGGCCCGCACCTGGCAGGCGGAGTTGCAGGTCGTGAGCTGGGAGCTCCGGCCAGAAGAGGCGGGAACAGATGAGGACGGACAGGTGCTGCAGGTGCGGCTGCAGCTTCTCAAGCTTGGCCGCCGAGGCAATGTCTGGATGCAGCAGCGCTTGCACATGCCTGCGGCTTTGCTGCACAGGCGGCCGTGGCAGTCAGGCAGCATTGTAGAGAAGCAGGTTTGCACTCATTGGCCACACGCTCGTGGCATGCACGTTACGAGCACCGGAGGCGGGGAAGCACCTGAATGTCCTTGAGCATCACATCACAGTGGTGAAGCTCGCTCTCTAGGAAGCGCAGCTTGAGCAGCTCGAGCGTCTGAGTCTCAAAATCCGTGTCAAAGTCGGATTTTTTTATGAGCTTGCTGCCCAACATCCGCCTGCACGCAGCTCCTGACACTCAAGCATGCGAAGCTTGTGCCTGGTGGCTGCAGTGCGAGCTTGACAGACCAACACCTGAGAATGGTGCATCTCCACAGCACTGTGCAAAAAGAATGATTGGATGCAAGGCACGAGATGCTGGAAGGTACTGACTCTCGCCTAGAACACATGCCTACAAATCCAGCCCAGTGTCTTCTCAACACGCATCAAACGCACATCACACATGCAGCCGTTCCGTAGACTCAGCACAAGGCCGCACGCCTATGGCCACATTCCCCAAGAGTCCTGTGAGCTGGAGTGGACTGCCCAGGAGCGGTCACTAGTTAAGTAGACCAGCCAACACACAGCCAGTGCACTCACCGGGCCCCCCGCTGTCGCAAGAAGCTCACGCCTCAACGAGACGCAACCTGGCTTCGTCAGGCCAGCTCTTGACATGCACCCAGAACAGGTCACCACCGCGGATCGGGGCACTGTCACCGATTTGTGTGGCACCTACAGAATGCGGCCACCAGCGTCCAGGGGGTACCCAACAATGCACACAGCACATGTTCAGCCGGCACGCGGCACTCCACCCCAAGCAGCGGCCACCCACGCCGCCGCCGCCACAGCGGCCAGGTGGCATCCACGACGTCAAACAGCAGGCGAGCGCACTTGTACTCAGCGACGAAGAGGGAGTCGCCGTAGATGTCCACAAGGGTGGTGATGATGTCAAAGGCGGAGGGGTCGTGCAGCCGCGCGTTGTCGAGCTCGATCGGCGTCGGCACCCACGCCTCCGCCTCCTGGAGCACCGCGTCCGGTCCCTCGATCTCGTCGCAGTCCACCGCGGCCACCGCCGGCTCGCGAACCTCCGTCAGCAGGCTCCCGCCTGTCGCGTCCGTGTCCTCCTGCACGTGCACCCGGGCCAAATGTCACGCTGTCGACCCGGTGTGCGCATGTCATGAGCGATGGAAAACGCCGCGCCAGAAACGCGGCAGGCGCTGAATACATGAGCTCCGGGAGCGGTCTGTGCCCCATGTCTGAATTTCGATTCAGCAGCGTGGACATGCAGACCTGTGCTGTTGCCGCGCAGCGCATGCCTGATCACAGTCAAGGGATCTTGTGAATGCGCTGGGGTGCCTGGCTCGTCGCGCCGCTCGTGTGCGGCGTCCCTCTCACTGGCTATGCAGATGTAACACCGCCGGCAGGCATCACACAGCATGTGCCGTGTGACACCGCTGAGTCCTGTGACAGAGCAGTCGCAGTCCGCGATGACGCGCACTTGCCGGCCTGGCACACGAACAGCGATGAGCGCTCCAGGGCAGGCAACAGCATGCATGAACGTGGGACAGCAGTGGTGATGGCTGAAGCGCCAGAAGGCATGCCTGAGTCAGCATTTTGACGACGCAGCGGATGGTGTCTGGCCGCGAGCGGAGGTACGACTTGATGGGCAGCGTGGCGGCCTCCAGCAGCACCCCGCTCTTGTCGATGCACTGCAGGACCTTGATGGCGTTGATGTGTGCATCGAGGATGTTCTCCGTTGCTACCCCTGCACATCAACAAGGCCTGCTGTGATTCATGCTCGTCAGTGGGTGACAAAGTGTGGCAAGTGCCACACACTGGGGGCGAGGCTGGTTGGAAGCATGTGTGTTGGCACGTGCTCCGGCCCGGGCAGCTCGCAACGTCCATGGCAAACTATCTCCAGCTCAGGCGATACACAAGCGCCGCCGTACAACTGTGGCGAGGCGTGTGTACAGCGTACACCAAGAAGGCAACTGAATTGTGAGGCCTCAGATGTGAGGCATGATCTCGGCGTGGCCTCAAAGCTCGGCGATGTTGAGTATAACAGCGTGCGGCGGCTAGCATAGAAATGCGCAACTTCAAAGCAAGAGGCGCTGCGATTCTGTGAGCCATTGTACTAGCCACGCCTGAGTCACCCAGGAGGCGGGTACGGACAGTTCTGCGCGGAATTGCAACTTGGCTGCTGTAGCACACAGGGGAAAGCAGCCGCAGCCCTGCACCATCGTGTTGCCCGGTGACATCATATTGTCGAACGGAGCGTTTGCAGCCATGCCATGCTGCTGAACCAGAGTGTGCACGTTGCCCAAGGTAGCAATGTGGAGCACTAGGTCGACATCGACCTGCGCATCACAGGCATGGCACAGCACCAGTGACAAGGCTCAAGTTGCGAGAGGGGCAGCCCCGCAAGGAAGGTGTTCCCGGCCACGGAGGAGACACAGCAGCACACCGGGATGCAGCAATCGCCGGTGCAGAGCCTGCAGCAGGGAGTCAACAAAGTGGCGGTGCAGGCTCGTTCGCTTCATGCACTCTGCAAAGTCGATCGCAGCAGGTTCGCTATCTGGGTAGGCCATCATGATGTCAAACATGCAGTCGACGTACAGCCGGCCGAGCGTGTCATACAGGAAGAACTGCAGCCTGAGGCACTCCTGCTGCTCAGCCTCCTGGAGCTCTGCGGCGGGCACCTGCAGCAGGTGCTCCCTTGTTGGAGAGCCGCATCTGCTAGGCTGAGCACACGGCTCAATGCGGCCTCCGCGTTGAGCTTCAACACAGGGCTCTCCACCGCCATTGACCTCCCGTTCAGGGTGCGTGCGCACCAGGCCCACGAGGTTAATCTCGGCTCAAGGCTCCGCACTGATGCCTTCGCTCGTGGGCACACTGTGGATCAGCAGCGTGGCCTGTCACCAGTGCTGCTGCAAGTGTGGCAGCGCATGGCTGTACCGCTGGCCGTGGCAGAGGCAGTCTCGGCCGTCATGCACAGTGCTAGAAGGGTGGGCAGTTGGGCAGTTGGAACATGGCACACGCGGCGACGTGTCCTGATGCGCTCAGTGCACGGATGTTCCACCATTGCCCCACGAGGGGTGTCAGGAGTGCGTTGCATGGGGCCCATGGGGCAAGTGCAGCCGCTTGAAGCAGGCGGTGGGGGTGTGCGCCGCACCATCCGGGGCAACAGGTGCCGCAGCAGCAGCAGCGGGGCCGCCGCGACGTACTGCTCAACAGCTGCAAGCACAGGCACGAACAACCAGTCCTTCCCGAGGGCTGAGATGGCATTGTGCACGTCCCTCCTGACCGCGGCTGACAGCACCTCAAGCACCTGCGCCGGCAGCTGCAGCGCCACCAGCGCGTCCACGACGTCATAGACGCCCTGCAGCCACTCCTGCGGCAGCGGAATGCTTGTGGCGGGAGTCAGGTTGGTGAGCTTGACCTCTGGTGGCGCCATGTGCTCTGGTTGCGCCGAGGCGTGCCAGGAAGCCTCGCAAGTCGCAGACGTGATTTCGGCTGTAGCTGCCTCCGCCGCGTGCAGGCTGGATATGAGGTCGGCTCCACTCATATCACAGAGCTCAGATAGGCGTGCAGCAAAGAACCTTGCAAGGACCTGTGGACGAGAAGCGCATTGCTATTATGTGAGTACGCTTGGAGCAGGTTTTCAAGCAGCACATAGCATGTGAACGCAATCCCCAGTCTGGTCATAGCAGAATCAGCATGCTACTGAACATGCAGTGCCGCAGCTGTTCCTGATGTGATGATGACATGTGGGGGTCAGATCGGTCAGATGGATGCAATACCATTGTGAACCTGGAGCGCAACGCCTGGAGTGTGTGCCACACTGACATGATCAGCACAGCATCCATGTTCAGAAACGAGCAGCATTGCTGACCTTGCAGTGCTTGCCAGGCACCAGGCATGTGCCCCTTGTGACAGGCTATGTCAAGGCACATGAAGGGCTTGGCATCCTGACACCGCACCTGTTGCAAGTCAGCTTGAGCGCACGTCAAAAGCTGAGTAGACACTGTGCTGAGATATGTCCTCCGCAGTGTGGTCATTTTTGTTAGCACCACTGCCGGGGTGTCCGGAGATGCATGTGCCCGGGCTTGTCCAGTGATGTATTCGATCAACTCAAGGTGCATGGACACCTTGCTGGCAAGTTTGGTAACTGCAGCGTGAAGTTGCTTGCTGAGCGTCGTGTTATCCTGCTGGGCCAGGCATCCCTTGAGTGCAAGCACAAAGTCGGGGATGTGTCGCAGTCGCATCTTGTCTGCCACGCACGAATGAACGTACTTCGCCACCGCAGCCATGGATTGAGATGCGCATAGGTTGGAGACGTCCGTGACTTGAATCTGCTTTATCATTTCTTCTTCACCGCGCTGCACAATCGGAAACTTTGGAGCACCGTTCGCTGCTTCTCAACGAAATCGCCCAAGGGCGCACCGATTTTGAGAGGGCTTGCACAAGTGCTACCCAGCACAACATATTATCCTGATTTATAGGTAAAACCATTCTCGTTCAGTACGCGCAGTGGGATCAAACGGCACCGCCAGACGCAACACGCGCCCAGGTCATTTAACACACATCTCAGAACAAGCAACCAAACATTTCGCAAGCTCAGCTAGCTTCTGGTTAAGCAATGTTGACGAAATTTCTACAATCACGCGCATCGGTCATGTTGCTGCTCTAAGCGTACGCTTCTCCCGGTTCAAAGTTATTGCCCCGAAACGCGTGCGCAGAACAGATTTTGCACGCACGGCACATCCCCATCGCATGACTCGCTACCAAATGGTGGCAGCTCTCAATCAGTACCACTGAATGTCCGGTTGTGTTTTCCATCGAGCGCAAGCACGCTGGGCAGGCTGTGCTCCATGGAGCCCGACTGGAGCGACCAGCAGTGCCGTCGAATTCGACTCAGTCTGACCTAGCTA
>JALKAD010000124.1:550665-563534 GCA_024500015.1 Ulva compressa | reverse complement strand
TGATCCTGCTGATCGGTTGCTGTGCCTCGAGTGGTCCCTTCTCCCACACAGCACGGCACAGCACAGCACTGCCGGCAGTGCATCAATTGGGATGATGCATTGCATGCGTTACACTGTGATAGATCAAAGCCTCAGCAGCGGCGAGGGAACAAAGCCGGGAACAAACAAAGAGTGGGAGATACGTTAGAGTAGAGATACGTTAGAGTTGCATGTGGCAAAGGCTAATTCAATCAGTCAGGTTGCAGGTCAAGTTGCAGTTGCAGCTGATCTGTGTTGCAGCAGCCACTAGTGTGTTGCAGCAGCAGCAGCCACTAGTGTGTTGCGGCCCGCGGTCAGGTCAGTGTGGTCACGTGTCTCTGCCCTCCACACTGTGCTTCTGGGTTCAGATCCATGTTCGATGCGTTGCAACAGCCTGACCGGTGCACGATCATGATTTTGGTGGCAGGTAGGGCAGGTCTTTTGTCAGCAACCTGCAGTGTGTCCGTTCATGAGCCATCGCCAGTGCAGTTGCTGGTCACTGTGAGCAACCACCTCGTTCGGAACACATTCATAATCAACGAACCCCGAGGCCCTGAGCAGTTCCGAGTTTATGAAGACTCCACATGTGGCCACAGCCGCATATATACGTGTCCAGAGTACATCACAAGCGCGCCGTGGCGCGCCGGCATCTGCAGCTGATCTGCAGCTGAAGCACGTGTTCATGCGTGTCGACACCAGCCAGTACGGTTGCAGCGGCGCAGGCCGGCCCCACGTCTTGTCGTGCTGGCCCGCCCTGCCTTCCCACGGGTGGCCGTGGGCTGCCGCGGGGGGAGCGATGCGGCGCCGCCGGTGCCCTTCGCGCCCCGCCTGAGGCCCTCATGGCCGGGAAGCCCGTGGTGGAGTGTTCGAGTGGGGCCGGCTGTAGTGGGGGTGCTGCTGTTGGGGGGTCGGTGGTGGCCGGGTTTGCTGGGGTGGGCGGTGGTACGCAGTGTGGCCGGTGGTTGCTGTGTGCGGCTGTGGTGTGGGTGCCGTGGTGGTGGGGTGCGGGAGTGCGCGTGTGTGTGGATGCGTGGGTGTGGTTGTGTCGGCTGTGTCGGTTCGTTGTGGCTTTTCACCTGAGACAGTTGCTGCTTGTTGCTGTTGTCTGCTTTCGGGGGTTTTGGCCGTCTGCTTTCCTGCTGTTGCCCCCGCTGCCGGGCTCTTGCGTTCATCTCCGTGTAACATGTTCAAGGCCTGCCAGCTTGTGCACCATCTTATTGCACAGCCAGTATACAAGGGGCAGCCCAATTGCAAGAGCTGACAGAAGCGCTCAGGTCTACACGGTCCTTTATATCTCGTAACATGTGATCTCTGTCGGAGGTCCCTCGTGATGACAGTCACACAATATTAACCCGTTGAACGTTCCCTGCCTTTCGGGAACGTTATGACGTCCGACATTTCCGCGGAGTGCACTCCGACTCGGCGCGCAATGGCAAGCTTGAATCGGCGCGTATAATTGCAAGGGCCACGGGATTCGGACGGGGCCAGCGCACTTGAAACCGGGACCCGCTTGCCAAGTCAGTGAGCGCGAACATATGCAGACGGCAAGCAATCGTGGCAAGAGCGGGGCAGATGTGACGCAGCTGTAGGACAACGTCAACATTGACGTTGCCGAAACACCACGTTGCTAGCGTTCGAAGGTTCTGGGAAGCTTACGGATGCGGATCTAGATATCAACGACCGCATGTCTGGCTGCCAGTGGCTGGCTGGCTGCACGTACGTACTGATATCCAGCAAGACTTCATGGATACAAGCTGCCGCAGGCCTGAGCTCAAGGCAAGCCATCATAGCCAGATGTTTAATTTACGTATGATGGCGCATGCCGGGCCCGGCCGGCGCCGGCTCCAGGCCTCCGCCTGCAGCGACAGGCACCCGCTAGCCACGTGCACGCGTTGACGCGATGTCCAACGTTGTGGCCGCGGTCGTGAGCTTAAGTGCTGGCATGCGTGCATACGCCGACTACTAAATACAGCTATCGGAGGCCACACCTGAAGATGATCATGAAGCCGACGAAGAAGAAGAACATCTGGACGGGGTAGGCGTTGGTGAAGAGCTCCCAGCCGGTTGTGTCGAAGACGGCTGACAGCGCTGCGGCAATGACTGCGGCGACTCCAGCGTACGGCAGCGCTCTGGGGAACGCCGATCCATACGCGCGGAACAGCACACGATTCCCCCACCAACTCTTGTCATATGTAATCATGATCGTGCTCCGCGTGAGCTTGGGTACAAAATGGTGTTGGGTTGAGCACGATCCGGAAGCACATGTACAGATCTAGGTCTGCATCTTTCGCGGATCCGGACTCACCGGCTGGACGGCAGTGCGAGTGATCTTGCCTACCCCATGTACCCGTGAGCATATCCACCAACGAATGTATCACATTTCTTTTTCCTGCTTGACTGCACTTTGCACAACATCTGGAGCTCCTGGACTTCGCGGTCACCCATGGCCCTGCAGGGACGATATCTCGATGGCAGTTCCGGCACATGCATCAGCCGCGAATTCACGCATTGCCAAGCTCCCGCATATGCATGCACAGTCCACAGCCGGGCGCCTACTCGGCCCTATTGTACATAGACTTGTTGGAGTGCGGGGCTTTCAAGTTGGCGTGGTTGTCGCGGCTGTGGCCACACTCTGGAGTACGCTGGTGTGCGGTTGTGTCGGTTCGTTGTCGCTCGGGAACCTGCCGGTGTGCACACTTGCATGTTGATGCTCGCTGCTGCCTGCTTGCTGGGGTTTGCTTGCGTGCTTGCTTGGCGTTGCCCTCGCTGCCGGGCTCTTGCATTGATCTCCGTGTAACACGCAGACTTGAGTAGCTGCCTGCTTCAGGCGGTCGAAGTCAAGCCGCCATATGCATTGTGTCCGTAACTGCTCCTGGCCGAGCGCTATGGCTAGCGCCGCTTGCCGTACCGGTACCGTCGAGCGCGCGCCGGAGCAAGCACTGGTGCGGGTCGTACGTCCGGTGCCACATGCCCAAATGTACACATCAGAGACAAGCACACAGCAGGGCTCTTGCTTTGATCTACGTGCAACACAGTAGGGCGTGTAAAGTTTGCTTCCAGACAGTACTGGCCCCCCGGGCTGTAGAGCGTTCTGGCATTAGCTCTGCGGAGAGTAGCCTTGGTCTTGCGATGGGCTGTCTGCTTTTGCGTGTTGCCTGGTCTGTTGCCTCGGCGCTGCTGGGTCCTAGATCTATCACCGTGTAACACATGTTGCCCTGCCGTGTCGACCGCGTGCCGACTCCATCGGCATCGCCGAAGATATTAATCGTCGACGTCAAAACATATCCTACGAGCGGCTGCGTTGAACGCAAACCAGTGACTGGTTACCAGTCTCCGTCTAGTACTAGTCTGGTAGATCTACCACAGCTGTACACATTTCCGATAGTCCATGTCGACATACATGTGCAAGCATTTTCCCGCTCTCCCGGGGAGCAGGGTTTCCCCCGGAAACCCATGATTTAGCAAATGTGGTTGTACAACTGTGATTGTAGAACTATGGTTGAGCGTGGCTGCATGTGGTTGATGATCATGAACTGAGTCACCGCCTGGAACCATCTGGATGTCTCTACCGAAAACAGAACTTGTGTATCACGCCAGACCCACTTGGGCATCGGCCATAGCACACCTACGGACAGGGGCGCACAATTGCATGAATGAGGACACAGTTTCAGGGGTGCTGTGGCCGATGGCCGTTTGGGTTTGGCATGATGCCCGATTGGTTTTTTTTTCAGAGGCCATGCATGAAAGAGTCGATAGGAGACAGTCCCCGCGGGGGGTAGGCTGGAATGTACAGGGCCGGTCATCGATATCACCCAAGCCCGCACACGTGCCCACGGCAGCACCCGCATGGTGCGTGTGTCGGGGTAGCCATCGTGCCAGCCACTTACCAGTCGCGAGACACAGTGCGCCACACCGAGCACGTACAGAGCAGCCAAATCAGTGCTCAAGTGTGGGGTTCGTTGGAGACGGGCACCCGCAAGTGCCCGTCTCTGCACCCGCGAGTGCAGAGAAGGGGTCAACCAGGAAGGGCACCGCCGTCACCATCGCGACATGTCCTGGCAGGAGGCCTTGTGGCAATGCCGTGACAACGACGACGCGCATTGCAGACAGCTATACCTACAGCCGCGGGGTCGCCACTCCCCCGAGCGGCCTGCTGCAGTTCATCACACACCCTGTCGAGCGGCCGCGCCCCTCCGCGCTAGGCTGGTCGGGCGGGCGCTGCTACCGGGCCTCCCTGGTCCCTCTGGTGGCATGCCGGCGCTGACGAGCCATCGCGCGACTGGAACCGTGTACGGCCCCCCTCCTCCCCCCCGCCACCCATCGCGACCTGCCTGCTTTCCCTTTACCGCCGCTCCCGCGGCCCCCCCTCCCGCCCCTCCTCCTGCCTCTTCCCTCCTCCTCCCGCACCCTCTCCTTTCTCCTCAGCCCCTTCCTGGACACGGCTCGTACCATGGCGTTAGCGCTGGTGGCTGCAGCTGCGGCCCCTGGGACAGGTGGCTTGGGGCCACGGCGGTTGCTATGGCGCGCGGCTGCGTGCCCGTCTGGACTGCTGTGGTCGGATCGGCGCCCGCCGGCGCGGTGGGCCCGGTGCATGCTGACTGTGTCTGATGTGTGCGTGGACGTCGCGATGCTGCGCTCGCTTCCTGCGTTATATTTATGTGTGTGTCTTTTCTTTCGTGCCGGTGCTGGTCCGTTCTAACATTTGCTCGTCCGGAGAGTGGCCTTGGGGCTTGTGCTGGTTTGTCTGCTTGCATATTACCTGCTCTGTTGCCTCGGCGCCGCTGGGTCCTACATCTATCACAGTGTAACACACCATGTCCAGTGCCGACTGCGCACGAGACAGCCACGCATCCCGAGGGCGTGCCTGTGACCGGGCCGCGGCATCCATATAGTCCGGAGACCGGCCTGCCGGCAACGGTGCTGCAAAGTAATCCGATAGGGGATCATGATCCACTAACAGCGCCGCGCAAGCATCTGCGTTCCGGACGCGGCAAAGATGTCTGGCATGAGCCACTGAACAGTCCTGCGACAGCATTCTACCAACGTCGGTAAACATGACAGACGAAGGGACGCAACGCGACTTGCTCCACGCAGCAGAGCCGGGGCTGGAGCACATCCCAGCCCCCAGGTGGGCGGCGCGGTAAAGAACGCCGCCCATGCATGGGCGGCGTTCTCCACCGGCCATGGGGGCATGCGTCACGGTGGCATGCACCGCCCACAGCTCCATGCCATAGAGAATGCATGGCGGCGCCGCAATGCGGACGGCTGCGCTTTTGGTCATGGCAGACAGCTGCGCGCATCACAGCACAGGCAGCCACTTCCCCAGTGCCGGCCACCCCTTGCGGGCGGCTGTGGCTATCTGCAAGTCCCAGATGTTCTGTGCCTGGAGCTGCAAGCCGATATAGAGCCCGTTGCAGTGGGCACGTACCCCAGTGGAAAACAACATCGGCATAGCGTGCACTCACAGCGTGGGGCCCAAACGCTAACACCACTGTCTTGAGAACAGTCAGGTCCCACTCCAACTGCACACTACGTGTATGCACCGCATCAATCACCCGTTGCCGCGCGGCCGCTAGCTGGGCCACAGGCCCCTGCAAGGTCATCCGCATATGCTGTCCGTATGCTTGCCGTCCGTATGCTTGCACAGCATACGGACGGTTCCAGCCTGCAATACCCACCGCAACCGCTCCCGGCCCGGGGGTAGCATGCAAGTCGTCCAATGCAGAGTCAACAAATACTGCGTACAGCAGCGGTGACAGACGGCAACCTTGCGCATCGCCTCGCTTAACCTGGAAGCTCGCCGACAAGCAGCCATGCACCCTCACACGGCTTCCACCACGGCCGCCTATATGAGCTAGCTAGCGGGACCCCTGTGATGCCTGGCAGCCGCAGGGAGTAGTGTGATGTGCACCACCACGGACAAATCTAGACGTACGACACTATACAAATACTATAGATAGTATCTGTCGACAAGGTTGTGGCGATGCATGCATGCTGTGCTCGTGACCGCCGCAGCGCGCCACTGCCGAGGCCGTGCCGAGGCCGTGCTGGAAGCCCACCTCAGTAGATGTAGAGATCTCCCCGGGGTCCCTATGGCTGGAGCATACGTATAATGTTAAGCGTTGAAGCGTCACCTAATGCATCTATGCTTCCCGACTCCAGCACCTGTCGGACCTGAACTGATTTGCTGACTTTGACGACTCACATGCGCATGCAAAGCCGGGTGGGGCGTGCACGCCGCTGGCAGCTGCAGCCGTGGCTTGTGGCCGCATGGCAGACATGCATGGCGCCCACGCAACTCGATGCAAACCTGTAGAGCTCCCTCTCCCTTCCCACAAGCGCGTGCTGATCAGCAGTGCATCAGCAGCTGCTGCATAGCACGCATAGCACGCATAGCACGCAGAGGCTCTGCAGGGCGGCCCGCGATCGCGATCCGAGGCATGCACTGAGATGGCGCTCTGTTGCACATGTGTTACACTGTGATAGATGTAACTGTTGCAGATGTGTACGTTGCCAGAGCGTACACAGCGGCATGCTGTGGCCAACCCATGGCATGCTGTGGCCGAGGAAACCCGCTTTGCACGACACGGTACATCACAGCACTTGACCTGCGTTTGTCGGTGCAGTGATTCAGGGTCACCGAATACATTCTATTACAGTGACAGCAGATAACACTCAGTCTGGACAGTGGACGGGCAAGAGCACAGCAGCGCGGCAAAAGCACAGCAGCGCGGCAACAGCACAGCAGCGCGGCAACAGCACAGCAGCGGGGCCACAGCACAGCAGCGCGGGAACAGCACAGCAGCTACTAGTACCACGGAGTCCAGATGAGTCGAGAACACATGTACAGGGCTCACACGCCGACTGCCCGTAGTCAATCAGCTCAAGCAAAGCAAAGGCATAGCAGTGGCAATAAAACACTACGTAATGTATGCAGCCAATCAGACGTTACAGCCACACCAATTCAACATCATGCTACCCGAGCGGTCCCACCAGCTGCGGCACACTCGTGCACATGCATATGTGTTCCAGGCCCGAGCATTCCTACTGCGCATATGCATGCCTACGTACACTCATTCCGGAATGAGTAGGATCCGCAAGGCTGTCCCCTGAGGACTGGGACACACCTCCGTCAACAGCACTGTCTATCGCATGCATGTCAATATGCTACGTCAATTACGGCTGCATGCGTGAGATTCCGTTTCAGAGTTGCAGAGAAGGGGTCATCATTCCGCTATTCATGTGAATGCGGTAGCCCAACCAAGCGCATGCATGGGAGGGCGCTCGAATCATAGCCCTTGTGCACCAACACTCAGGGTGTGCAACCACCAGTACTAATCTAGTGGCGGCATGCTGCGTGCTGCCTTGCATGCATTGTGGAAGTGGGGGCGCCCCCCCCCTCCCCTACCGGAAGATAGGAGTCTGCTCGTCCTCCGCGTGCCGCGGGCTGTCTGTTTCCGTAATTACCTCCAGAAGCTCATGCTGCGCGCCGTGCTGTACAGCTCCTTGCGAGGTGCTGGCAGGCAGCTGGGCGGCCGCGGCTGCATCTCGTATGCTTTGATTTCTTCCAGCCTCTGACGTGCTGCGCTGCGTGCTGCGTGCTGCTCGCGCACGCCATGCGAGGCCCACGCTCCGTGCACTGGCGTCATGCGCGTTCGCCCGGGGCGCTGGCAGAGCTGCGGCCGGGGAGCCACGCTTTGGCGGTGCCCCGTGCTGCGTGCTGGGAATGTAGACGGACGGCCTAGCAGCTGCTGCGGCAGGTGCCGCCCTGCTCTCAGTCTTGCTGCGCGCAATCGTTCTCCACTTCAAGGCGGCCACGCGCACAGCATCAGTGGTGCCGCCCTGTCCATGCGCCGGCTGCTTGCTGTGTGGCGCCTGACTGCTAGCATGCTGGCCTGCTAGGTCCACTGTCACATCTGGCGGCGTGGGCAGCATGCTCGCAGCCGGCGCCACAACAGCTGCGGGGGTTGTCTTGCTTTCCGTCTTGCTGCGTGCTTTCTTAGCCCACTTTGAGGCAGCTGTGCGCGACACATCAGGGCCACCCTGGCTCCCTGGTGCCGGCTTACGGCTGACTGTCTCACTGCCAGCCTGCTGCGCCTGCTGCACCTGCTGACCTGCTGCGCCTGCGGACATGTCGGGTGGCGTAGGCAGCATGACACCAGCGGGCGAGGAACAGGCAGCCTCCCCAGCCGCGTCCTGCATGTGACTGTGGCCAGGAGTGCTGCTTGCAGCTGCGGCCGTGCTGCCTGCTGCGCTCTGTGCGACCGTTGCCGCAAGCGCCGCTGCCACCGATGCTACCCTGCTTTGCCGCTTTGGCCCCGCCTTGCCGGCCGCTGAAAACGATTGCAGGTGGGATAGATCGGGCATAGCCTGGGGGCGCGCTGCAGAGCGGCCCATGAAACCCAGGCGGCGCGGCATGCCGTCCGCCGGGGTGCCTGCCGCTGCAAAAGCTGCCTGCGCAATCCCGGCAAAGCGGTCACCAGCAAATGGATTCCCGGCAGCAGCCGAGCCTCCGCCATCCTGCCCCTCCGCCTGCAGCTGCAGCATGCACGTCACACAGCATGCATACCTCACACGTGCTGGGAGCTGCACCCTCATACTCCATGAGGAGTCCATACATGTCAGCTTGTACACGGGTCCGCTCAGACGCATGTCAGCTGCCGGCTGTCATGCTGGTGGGGCTCAGCAGCGTGGGCAGCGCAGCGCGCGCATCACGCACCGCTCTTCAGAGCGTACAGACACATCAGAAACCCCGTGATCACATTCCCATGAGCAACTCCAATGTTGAGTGTGCGGGCAGTGCCTAGGGCACAGCTGTCAACGTGTCAGCGCAGAGCTCGTACCGGGGCTTCAGATTCTGCGCCGGGCACGGCCACCGTGTTGCCTGGGCCGGTGAGGCCGCCGACGTCGGTGAACGCGACCGGCCGCTCCGAGTACAGCACGGCCAGCATGCGCTCATTCAGCTTGTACTGCATCTGCACAGCACAGCACAGCATGTGCGTGCCGCTCTTTGTGTGCACGCATCATGCTATGTGCGCTCGCTTGACTACTTATCGCGACCAGCACAGCGCAGCACGGCATAGCACAGCACAGCATGTCAAGACACAGCATGAACTTGATGAGGACAGGCGAGTTTTTTGCCTGGGATGCAGGAGCAGCACAATTCGCGCAGGTATACATGTGTGCATGAAGATTGAGCACCTGCGGGAGGGGCAGCTCGTTGGGGTCATAGTGGAACGGGTCCTCGATGTCCGAGGCCACCTCGTTGAGTGTCACATACGTGGCGACGGCCATGAATGTGAGCACGGTGGCCATGAAAGGGTTTTTGATAAAGCCGACGACTGCAATCGGCGCAAGAATTGTAAACAGCAGGAGTGCGATATTCACGGCCTGCACCCACGGAAATGGGAACGGTGTGTCCGTCAGCTTCCTGCACAGCACAGCACAGCATGATATGGGTTGGCCATGCACTGTCGAAGAGGTCATTTTTTACCAGACGCTTCTGGCTGCAGAACAAACACAGGCTACCGTGACTAGTTTCGGCCTAGTTTCGGCCTGTGCCAACGGCCTCATCAGACGGCCTAGGGAATTGCAGTTCAGCAGTCAATGGCGTTCATGGGTGGGCTGTGCTACCTGCAGGGGCATCTTACGAAGTAGTACATGCGCTGCAGCCCATGCATGCTGCTGAGATGGTGTTGATCTGGGCAGCCGACAGCACAGCATGCCGCAGCAGCGAGTGAAACTGCATCCAGGTCAGGAGGGGGGCGTACTGGCAGTGTTCAAACGCGACAAACGCGACGCCAAGTGTGTTGTGAATACGAGTCTGCAGCGCAGCAGGGCCTTTCAAGCCGCCTGCTGCGATGCGCTCGATGAGAGCCTGGTGGATCCAGGAGGCGATCGAATGCACACGCTCCGTCGGCGCGGGGGCATATGTGCCTGCATGCATGTCAGTGTGGGCACATGCTTGAATGGACGTCGCGCTCTGCGTGCTGTGTGCACTAAGCATATCGTGATTGCTGTGCATGCTGTGTGCATGCTGTGTGTGCTGTGCATGCTGGGTGCGCACCATTCTCGAGCATGACGCCGTGAATTGCAAGGTCCAGATCGGGGACGGCCTCGCAGGTGTCGCCGCTGGTGGTCAGCGCGCCCAGCGCGAGGCCCTCCGCCTGCGTCAGGCCGCCGATGACGGGCAGCTTCATGCGGCGGTGGATGTGCTGTGCGCGCTCTGGGTTTGTGCCTGCACAGCACACCACGACTCTCAGCGAGCCACGGCCGCTGCCGCCGCCGCAGCACACCTGCCGCCCGGCTCCCAGCATACTAACAGCATTTTCAGCCCCTGCTTACACCGCGTGATCCCAGTAAGTGAATGCATCAGCTCCTTCATTGCTGAAACTCGGCACAGGGGCGCTGTGCTGCGGTTGGCATGCACGCTGCCTCGTGTCACCATGTGGCATATGCATCTTGCCGCGGGCAGTAACAAGGCACAGGGCGGCGTGCGTTGCGCCTGTTTTACCCAGCTGAGCCTACTCCGTGCATGAGCCCCTTTCATATCCCTACTGTGTGCCTCGCTGCAGCTTGCGACCAGCGCAACTGCGCAGTGTACACATGCAGCACAGACGGTTACACAGTGCAAGAACAAGTCCTCCGAGCATTGGCCACCACAGGCGCATGCAAGGTCCGGGCCACTGCCGCATGCCACCTGCGCCCTGCCCAGCGCGGTCGCCGCTGAGGCCTGCCCAATGCATGCATGAAATGCATGCTGATTGCGGCAAGCGGCGTGCGACACCGGCATGCATACGCAGCGCCACAACAGACCCATGAGGCGGAGCGCACGCAGCACGAAGTAGTCCAGCACGCCTTTGCTGCCAGCCCATGACTGAGAAAACACAGAAGAGTGTGCGGCATGCATGGCCCGGGTGGTGTCGGACGCATCATCCAAAGCGCTGCTCTCGCTGCCCTTAGCCTCCTTGTCAGGGCTGCCATGCTCATCCGCCTTGTCCGCGTCGCCCAGCGTGGACTTGGTCAGCAGGCGCGCGTTGGTCGGCGGAGCCTTTGCCAGTGAGTCGTGCACCTGTGGCCACGCAGCACATGCAGTCACGACCGCATGCACACGTGCTCTGCCATGCTGCGCAGAGTGTGACAGCACAGCATGAGCTGCGTGGGATACAGGCGATCAGTGGGGCAACGCCTTCCTCTGCAAAACGCACGACCACGGGCCAACAGCGCATGGCCTCCATGCACATGCTCCGACAGTGGCATGGTGACCTTCAGATGCAGAACCATGCTGGTGTTACCATCGGTCCGCACATGCATGGACGCTCTCACGCTCAAGTGCATGCCATGCATTCAGGCTGCCAGCCCACACAGGCATTCACAAAGCAGACTGCCGTGGATCCGGAGGGATGCATGGCGTGCAATGCATGGGCGGCAGCATGCTCACCACCAGGTTCTCCATGTTGTAGTCGCCACGCAGCGTGGCCAGCGCGACGCCATGGAAGAGGCTGACCAGGTGCACAAGCGTGTCGCAGAACCACTTGTGCTGCTCGATCTGCTCCTGCGTCGCACCCTCGCGCGGCAGCGCGTTGCGATCGATGTTGATGGCTGTGCGCACCGCGTCTGAGAGGTGCGCAGTGATCTGCTGCAGCTGCGTTCGCCCCTCCCAGTACCGGCCGTAACTCAGGTTGTTCCTGCGTGCGCATGCGACACTGTGATCGGTCATACGTGCTATGTGCTATGTGATGTGTGATTTGTGATGTGTGCTGTGTGCTGTGTGATGTGTGCCTGTGTGCCTGTGTGCTGTGTGCTGTGTGCTGGGTTTGGTGTGCTGTGTGCTTTGTATTGGGTGCAGAAGATGTCATTCACAGTCTGACGGATGCCATCAGGCTGTTGCGTGGAGATCAACACGTGCACTGCTGCCCAGCATGCCCAGAACATGATGGGCAGCAAGAGGTAGCAGCACAGTCCCGTCCTGCCCTGCCCATGCCCATGCGCGTTGCGCATGCGCATGCGCATGCATATGGTTCACCAGCCTGCGCACTGGGTGCACTGCAGTGACCCGGCGTACGTATACTATACGTAGTACAACGGTACACATGCTTCATGATCACGAGCTCGTCGGGGTCACCGCGGCCGGAGACACCACTCAATCGATTGGACGAGGCCTTACGATTGCCGATCGATGAGCATGGGGCGACGATTCCAGACACCATGCTGGCCAGCTGCAGGCGGTTTCAATGATTCGCAAGCTTAAGGCTGGTGTGCACATGCGCGAGCACGATACATTGCAATATTGGTGCGCAATTGGCCTCAATTTCGCCGATCGATGCAAGGATCCTGCAGCTGATCGATATCACGAGCTTTCCCGGCTGCAGTTCCCACCAGCCGGGCGCCCGGAAGTGGATCCCTTGCAGTATGATAAACCGCCGCGGAACATGTTCGGGCTGAAACGCTCCTGCGCATGCATGCGCGCGGAGCTGCCGCCCGGGGCCCCGCGGGGCGCCGCGACGCTTTGGCACGGCTCGGACAGCACGAGCGGCGATAGCAGACCACGATCGCGAGCACGGGCAACATGCACACGCCTGCAGGTTCAGGAGCGGAGTACCGAACACACCTGAAGATGACCATGAAGCCGACGACGAAGAAGAACATCTGGATGGGGTAGGCGTTGCTGAAAAGCTCCCAGGCTGTGGTGTCGAAGACGGCAGAGAGGGTGGCCGCGATGACCGCCGCGACTCCAGCGTACGGCAGCGCTCTGGGGAACGCCGATCCATACGCGCGGAACAACACACGGTTGCCCCACCAGCTCTTGTCGTATGTAATCATTGTGATCTACGTCAGCACGGATGCAGGAT
>JALKAD010000124.1:439696-461752 GCA_024500015.1 Ulva compressa | reverse complement strand
GGGTGGCTGTTCCACAAGTCTGGACCCCGTTCTGATGATTGCATGGCCATGTCCAATTGAAGGCTTGGAGCAACACAGGGCCAAGCCGCAAGCAACGTGTGCTAATCCTGCAAAGCACCCACTGGAAAGCTCACCTCGCCCATGCCAGCGTCCAGAGCAAAGCCGCCCGTGCCGTTGAGCCTCTGCTTGAGGGGGTGGTCGTCGTATTTGCTGAGGTTGGCGGCCATGCTCTCCTTGGAGCTCTGCTGCAGCACCAACGCCTCCAGCGCAGCGTCCAGGGGGATGCCCAGGAAGTCTGCCACGAGCTTCACACTTTCCCGCTTGTGCTGCACAGCTGACAGCACAGGGTTAACTTGTGAGCATGAGTAGACCAGCCATGCTGACCAGATTTGTGTAATGGTAGGGCACAACTGACAATTGGTCAGCTGTATTGATGTCAGCCCTGCTGGCCGAGGTTTTGGCAGAGGTGCAAGAGGGTGCTGTGCCAGTGAGACGCCACCAAGCCAGAGGGCGAGCTCGAGGCGGTTGCACACCTGCACGAGGTCCTCGTAGAAGAGGAAGAGCATGTTGGGGGCGGCGCGCTCGGGGTACCAGGAGAGCAGGTGGTGCCAGATTGAGGGACTGTCAGCCTTGGCGCCGGTCATGCCTGGTGCGAGGAACGATTCTTGAACGTGCTGCTCCACCTGGACCAGGCTTAGGCTCTGAACCTTTGTCAAGCGGCCAGCAATGTGATCACGATCGGGCTTGATCAGCTTCGAGGATGCCAGTGGGCAGACAAGGTGTCAGGCAGCAGTGCATCTAGACTCGTGTGGGGTGTGGCTCAGTACAAGCCAGCGAGCGGAGCTGAAGTGGCACATGGGCATTGCTGCTGGGCTTGCAAGCTGAAATTGAACTATAGCAAAGCCCGCAAGCTGCTGGGCCAGGCTGACAGGTCCTCTCGCTTCCGTTTAAAGTCAGGTATAAAGATGATGTAGGTGTCACTGGCAGGGCGATGATGAGAAACATGGAGGGAGAGGAGAAGAGTGTACCGGGACAGATCCCCTTGAAAAGAACCAGCCATCAGCAAAGTGGAACATGGATGTTGACACCTGCAGCAGCAGCAGCGTTGCGTTTGTCCCTGATGAGCAGCGTGTGTTTGGGCTGATGGTATGAGGGAAGGTTCTGGTGCTTCCCCCTGTGGCATGTTGCTGACACCACAGTATCATCCTCATGATCACAATGGCATGGCGCAGCGGAGTGATGGTGTGTCTGAGGCAGCAGCTGCTGCAGATGAAATTCTGGCACAGTTTGTTTGATTCAATTCACACAGGGCACCAAAAACACTCAGAGGCAAGTACTATGGGCGTAAGCGTTGAGCACAATCAGCGCATGAGATCCTGCCAGCGGCCACCAAGAACAGTAACTTTAGGACGTGCAGACGCCTTTTACCACATGCGGGCCACCTGTTGTGTACCAGGCGGCGATGTTTAGTCAAGCATACCGAGCTACAGCCGTGTATGTCATCCTCTGCCAGTAAGCATATGCAAAGGTGCAGCAGGAACTGATGCAAGAACAATGCACAGGACAATGCGCACTTCCACGGGGTTCCTAATTACGTAGATGTACTTGCAGTCCTCTCTTAATCCACCAGGTACGCGAGCCTTAGAGCGATGGGTCTTGAAGGCACGGAGGCAGCCAGGTTGCGGGGCGTCCAGGTCATGATTGCTGATAGCATGATGCAGTTCTAAGAAAGGTATCACCAAGCTGATCTCCTCGAACGAGAGGTCGCCTCCAGTACGTAGGCTTTGCACTATCTGTATGCTGGCCAGCAGCGTTTGAGTATGGGCCTGCTACGGCAGGTGAGTATGGGACACGGCAAGCTGATCATGCCAATTTTGATCGGAATTCCAGTCGTGTGGTTCATTGCGCACTTAGCATGGATAGTTCATTGTGAATCTCATGAATTCATCTTGCGCATTTGCAAGGCGTTCGTTAGAACATCAGAGAACGCAATGGATGCACACAAGAACTGTCTTGCAGGCGCGACTGGTCACGCATAGGTTCACCACTCATGTATATCCGATGCATTTCGCACCTGCTGCATTAACGTGGTCCCGCACTTGCCGAACGTGCATATGAACGCGTCCCCAGCTGTGGGGACAAAATCGTCGCACTGGCTACAACCGGCCGCAGCCATCAGCTTGGATTTACCTTCTTGCACCATTAGATTTTGTATGGGCGCAAATCTCCTCTAACGCTCTGAATCTGTGCTCACGCCATTCAAATCGCTTGAACGAGATCTGGAATCGGCTGAGCATCGACGCAACGAATCTGTGCCAGATTATCAGCAGTTGTGGGAATCCCGACATACAGTTGGCATTTTGTTTGTATCATCTGCGGTCTGTAGAATCAGGTGTGCTTGCGGCAGCAGCTTGGCGCGGAGACAGAGTTCAAGTGCGTTCGAGTTGAATAGATCGGCGGCATTCCATGGCGTGTGTGCGTGAGCGAGCGATAATCCACACCGCCATGATGGGGATTCATGCCTGAGAGTTGACACAGTTCAGGTGGCGGGGGGCATGTCCCTCGCGCGCAGCATGCCACAGTGTTTAGGCAGGTGGCGATGCACAAGCATGCTGAGGTGTATGCAAAATAGTTTCTACGCTTGTGGTCAATACGACACATGCCTGGCAGTCACTTGGACGTGAGTGTGGCCGTGCATGATGTACCAATTCAAGCTGCGGACACGGGCGGCATCAGCATCCTGCAATTGCCTTAAGGCACAGCAGCTTTATCTCTGGTGGTGCTCTTCCAGGCCATGTCCAGCCTTACGGGTTCCAGCACATCGTGCGCGTGACTTTGCTACGACACAAGGTAGCCAAAAGCATCTGCATGTCCATGGCAACAGGCTTTGCCCACAGTAGCTGCACCATTTTGTCGATCTATCGCGCACTGGCATGCGGCCGTCAGCCGGGCCCCAAATGCAACGGCTGGTGGCAGTGACTGCTGCTAATGGAGCGAAATCTGTGCTGTTTCATCGTCTCGTTCCCGAATGCATTACAATCTATCACTGGTCAGGCACTTGCACCGATGACCCATGTGACCCTCACCACCGTGTGCACGAATCAAAAGGGCCGGCCGAGTTCTGCGTTTGTGTGCGCGCGAAAGGCTTCATATGAGGCGCATCCTGTCACTGGCTCCATCAGCTCCACCCACCGCTGCTTCAGCGCCGCCAACGTGGCCTCTGACAGCTGTGCCTTGGGCGCACTCCGCACCTTGCCCTGCACACCAAAACCTCTGGTCGAGTGTAAGCCATTTGACATCGAGCTCAATCAAATGTCAGAGCCAAGCACTGCCACAATGAGCTCAGCCAGAATTGCGACGGCAAGGCAGAGCAAGAGATAAACATGCCAGCTGTTCATCCATCGCGAGCAAGTGGTGCGAGTAATTTCAGGTGCAACACATGCAGGATTGTGCGAGGCGTGTGGGAATGCTCAGGCAACGTTTGAATGTCTAGAGCCTGAAGGGCCTCGAAACAGTCAGCAGTTGATGCCACTGCTGAGCCCAGCAATGGCGCAAGTGCTTCCGCATTGGCCTCCCCTGTGGTCAACACTAGTGATCCATATCGCATGCCAGCACTGATCTCAATCTGCAGGCTGCCCAGCCGTGACAAACACGATGCTACGCACAACCCGGCTGACACCCTGGAGGGAACGTTGATCAAGGTCATGTGCCTCTATGCTGCTTTGCTGGCACACGTCTCTTGTTTATTTGAATTCTGCAAAGTGCAAAACAAACACACGCGTGGTGTGCCAACGTGCAACATCACAAGCCAGTGCAGATCGAAGGCTGCCAGCCAATCAGAGCTCACACCAGTCGTGTGTGGGGAACACGCCCTGATTTCACAGTGGGTGCCATTGATGGGATCATGCTCGGGACGGGAGCGCACTGCATTGGATCCCGCATCCTGCGGGAGGCCAGCGTCGGCGTTGCTGTTCTGCTTGAGGGGGTGGTCGTCGTACTTGCTGAGGTGGGCGGCCATGCTCTCCTTGGAGCTCTGCTGCAGCACCACCGCCTCCAGCGCAGCGTCCAGGGGGATGCCCAGGAAGTCTGCCACGAGCTTCACACACTCCCGCTTGTGCTGCACAGCCAGCAGTCATCCGGTCAACTGTCAAATGCGCCATCAGGTTTGCCCTGTTGGATTGCAGCAAAGCCATTGACCTGGCTATGGCTGATGCAGAGGCACAGACAGTGGTATGCCTGTGGGGCAAGCCGAGCCCCCCCAGCCTGGCCCTTGATGTGTCTCCAGGTGCAGACAAAGATGCTGCTATGGCAAACTTCATGGATGACAGCACGACTCAATCTGCATTCTAGTGTACCACTGGAGCATGCCATGCTGGATGATCGCCAGAGTTGCAATGGCAGGCATAATTGTGAATGGCAGAATAAACTGTGCGACTTTGAACTAGGTGATAAATATGGTCTGACTGACTGGTCAAGCCAGCTGACACAGACGTCCACCCGACACAGACCCAGGCACTGCCACCATGGTGCAGTTGTGTCTCAAAAGGGCTGCAAACCTGCACGAGGTCTTCGTAGAAGAGGAAGAGCATGTTGGGAGCGGTGCGCTCGGGGTACCAGGAGAGCAGGTGGTGCCAAGTTGAAGGCCGCTCACAGACTTCTCGCGGCTCTCCTGCTGCCAGGAAGACGTTGTTCACAAACTCCTCAGCCTGCGCTTAGCAGCAGGTGACTCAAGCATGAGGGGGTCTGACGTGGGCTTGGATCAGCCATGGACAGACAGCTGACAGGGCCGCCTCTGGTGGAGCAGTCCTGTTGGATGTGCAGTCAGCATTGCATGAAAGACAGTGCACGGACACGACACACAACGGAACGGCATCTGAGCATCTCCGTGAAGTGGTTATTGCCATGCTGGAGGCAATTCCGGCGGTGCTGGCAATTCACAAACACCATAGTGGCTCAACACATTCACGTCTGCACGAAGAGATGCACCGTCCTTCCCAATCAGTCCACAGACAAACACAACATGTGCAACTGGCGTGCAGACATTCGCTTCCACTTGCAAACACAATGCAGCCGCGGACACTCTTTGATTACAACGCACTCTTGGGTGGCCTCGATGTCAAGATGATCAGCACAAAGCAACCCCATGCAACCTGGTGTACGATCTGCAAGCAAGCAATCTGATGCACGAGCTCTGCCTGACGACTGTGTGGCAGCCATTGCATGAGTGTTCCCTATCGAAAACCTCAGATTCGATCAAAGGGCAGGAGGTTGAATGTGGCCGGTGTCAGGTCCTGCGTTCTGAACCTTGATGATAACAAGATTCAAGAAATTGCTCAGAAGCAGCTGCCAGAGCTGCGCAAGCTGTAAACGATGAGCAAGATGGACACGACTGATTTGCGGACACCCATGACGAGGCTGCGACAGTAACCCAGAAGCCATACTGTGGCCATTATGTCAGCGGATTGGCGCTTCCTGCCACCCACTGCCTGGATGCAACACCGTGCCGCTAGCGTACTGGTGCTCAGCTTTGCTGAGTATGGGGTTGGACGGACAGCGGTAGTGGCAGGTGCAGATCATCTAGACGGGCCCGCACCGTGACAGCGCCCCGAGGGAAGATCCACCCTTCAAGAAAATGGTATAGAGACGTTGCCACCTGCAAAACACCTGGAGCTGATTGCGTGGAGCTGCAAGCCAACGATACGCAAGTTGCGCATTTGATGGGACATGCATTTGATCAGACATGCTGGCCAGCTCGAGCCCTGGGCCCTGCTCCGCGGCCCAGCTACAAGCAGTGCAGCATCACACTGGCATCTGGCCATGATCACATCATCGCATTCCGCAGACATGCAGTGCTCCAACGCAGCATTAGAATTCTGCAGGAGGCGCATCCTGGTGCTGAGTACACACAAATACAGGCCAGACAACTGTCCAACGTTCACACAGAGAGTACCGCATTGGCGGTGAGCAGCCACAGTACAACAGTGCGAGCATTGTGCAGCAAGACACGCTTCGCTGGTGTTTGTCAGCTCTCTGTTTAGAACGGGCGCACATCAACAGGGTTCCTGATGACGTAGATGTATTTGCACTCCTCTCTGAATCCTCCAGGGCACCACCGCTTGACACGGTGGGTCTTGAACGCCCGGATGCAGCCTGGCTGTGGGCCCCCCAGGTCACTGTTGCTGTACGCGTGGTGCAGCTCGATGAAGGGGATGACAAGGCTGATCTCCTCAAAGGTCATGTCGCCACCAGTGCGCAGACTCTGGACGATCTGCAGTGGAGGAGGTCATGACCGCCACTGCGGCCGCATAATCTATCGAGTCATCGAGCAGATATCCACAATGGTGCACCTTACGCACACATGTCAAGCCCGATGAGGGCAGGCTTGCAGATGGTTGCTCTGGGAGTTCCTGAGGCGGCATGATGAACTCAGTGAGGACGGACAATGACAGGATTCTGGGCAGTGGGTGGTGAGCGTTGCATGCTTTGGCAACTGTCCCCCGCACACCATGTTGGGATGTTGAAGGAACTTATTGTTCAAGTTGTGACGGGTGAGATACCTGCTGCATCAAGGTGGTGCCGCATTTAGACGGGGTACAAATGAGCAATTCACCAGCTTGTGGCACGAATGCGCCAGACTGCCCAGCCCCCGCGGTCGTGCTCAATGTGATCGACTTGAGCGCTCCGAAGTCAAAAGCCATGGCTGTCGGAAGATGTGATTGCGGATCAGGCAACCAGTTAGGTGCCAGGACGTCGTCATGCAGAACAGTCCGAGAGTATCGCCAACGACATAACAAAGTTACGATGTGCGCCGTGTATCAATGTATAGGAGGTGAAGCAAGGTCACATGAATCAAATCCGCCAAGAAATCAACGATACATCGGGTCGCACTCACTGTCACATGTTCACAGTCGCAGCCTGATTCCAAGAACACATGTGATGCGCGACCTGTCCTCTACGTCGGAAATTGTCTTCGTACATATACACATCGTCCGAATGTGCTGTGCAGACCTGATCGTCCACGCGCGACAGTGAGGCGGTGCAAACTGCAAGCTTAACTGACAAAGCGTGCAGATCCGCTTGTAGCTCCTGGCACTTCTGCATGCTGGTCAGATGGTAGACTGGTCAGCCTACACCACTGGCACGCGGCAAAATGGATCATCGTGTCATACGAGAAACGATAGTCGGACTGGTAACGCACACATGCTGTATACTGTGCAGTAAGATGCGGAGTCTGTGCAGAGCATTTCCATCACACAGCACACGCTGACGGCCTGCCGGCGCCGACGTGCCATCGCGCATAGCCCGGCACCGTGTATGGGGCCCCCCTCCTCCCCCGACGCCCATCGCGACCTGCCTAATTCCCCTCCCCCTTGCGCCGCCCCCGCGGGCCCCCCCTCTTCCCTCCTCCCCCTGCGCCCCCGCCCTTCTCCTCAGCCCCTCCCCGGCCACGGCTCGGACCGCGGCGTTCGCACCAGTGGCTGCGGCTGCGACCCCTGGGGCAGGTGGCTTGTGGCCGCGGCTGTGGCTGTGGCGCGCGGCCGCGCACCCGTCTGGACTGCTGTGGTCGGATCGGCCCCTGCCGGGCGCGGCGGGCGCGGCGGTGCCTGCTGCCTGTGTTTGGCGTGTACGTGGGCTGCGCGATGCTGCGCTCGCTTCCTGCGTTATTTATGTGTGTCTGTGCTTTCATTCTGGCACTGGTCCAGTTCAGCATTTGCTCGTGCGGATGGTGGCCTGGGGGCTTGTGATGTTTGTCTGTTGACTGCTCTGTTGCCCGGCGCTGCTCTGAGTCCTAGATCTATCACAGTGTAACACAGAACCCGCAGTGACTGTTGCCTGATTGGATCACGTAACGAGGATTGTTAACTTAATGCTCCTGTTAATATAGGTGCACGGAGTGTTTACGACAAAGCAGGTTCTCAACAATACTGGACACGTGGACATTGATTACATCCTGCCAAAACAAAACAACCCATACATACACCAAAAATCTTCACTAAAGGACTGCATCTATCATACGCCAAGCAGCGTCCAGTCATCACATACTGAGTTTGACCTTGCCAGATGGCTACAACATATGGTAATGCAACGGCAAGGCCGCAGGCCCCACATCCCCAATCCCAGTCGTTTATTTCACCGACCAAACGGCCCCGGGACACACTCAGGGTCAAGAATCAGCTACAGCTGAGCAGATTCTCACTTCTGAGCAGGAAAGTTGCCCAGGCGGACCGCGCTTCACCTGATGCTGTGACCACACACGTGAAGCTCACGAGTGCTTGGCCTGGAACTCCTTCATGAAGGCCACAAGAGCGTCGCAGCCCTCCACAGGCATCGCGTTGTAGATGGACGCCCGCATGCCGCCAACAGAGCGGTGGCCTTTGAGTGTCTTCTGCACACACACTCACTCTGATTGTCGACTCACGATTGGGTGTCAACAGTCAGCACCCTCACTCTACCAACACATGCAGCAAACCAAGCAGGTTCACCCCGTCTGCATCGATCTCTTTGAGAGTACCAGACCAAGTGCCATTATCCACACGACCGACTGGAGCCAGCGCCGAAGTGCAGCATCAGCAGGAGCTACGCTGATGGAGCGATCATGGCTCATGCTCATTCAGACACTCTCGGTTGACACCAAGATGTGAAAGTACACAGTCAGGCAGGGCTGCCCTGCCTCTCACTCCACGTCGGCCCTGGCAGGAGGCCAGCAGACAAGCTGACGGACAGGCTCCGGGACAGCTATGACACTGAGTGAGACAGGCAGATGTGGGCAGTGGAGGAGCCGCACCAGGCCTTGGGCTCCCGCGTCCTTGATGAATTCTGCTTCGAGGTCCGAGTTGGAGGGGATGGTGAAAGGCACGTTCATGCACGAGCGCACCGCGGGGTCCACTGGGGAGGCGTAGAAGCCTCCGGACTCTGCAATGGTGTCATACAGCATCTTGGCCTGCAAGCAGCGCCGCGTCCGTCAGCCTCCCGGCCACACACACACACTCGCCCATGGCGCAACAGGCGAACAACAGAGCGCGCTGCCGGACCAAGGGGACACGCGCCTGCCGCAGTGCAAGCGCCAGCAGATTGTGGATGCAAGGCTAGCAACAGCATGTGCCCTATCATGCCCTAACTGCGCCCTCGACTGAGCACTCGCTACACAGGCCTTGATGCCGAATGTGTGTGCACCATGTGCGAACCTCGACGCAGACTTGCAGCTTCTAGCAGTTCTGAGGTGCAGCCGACCGCTTGTGTGGCAAGGCGAATGCTTGCAGCAGGGAGCGGCTGGAGGAGGGGGCGGGCACCTTGGCCTCGTTGCGCTCTTGGATGGCCTTGAGACCGCCCTCGGCGAGCAGCTTCTTGAAGACGAGGCCGCAGACGTAGATGGCCCAGCAGGGCGGCGTGTTGTACATGCTGTCCGCGTCCGCGGTGATCTTGTAGTCGAGCATTGTCGGGCACACCTTCTGCGAGCTCCCGATGAGGTCCTCACGGACGATGACCATCGTCACTCCCGCGGGGCCGACGTTCTTCTGTGCACCTGCACTCCGCGCGAGCTGGTGACGCCCGGGAACACAGCCTGGGAACACAGTACAGCAGAGGACCGGGGGGGAAGAGCAGGCGGGGGCAACACTGCATACGCTGCATGGCAGCCAACAAGAAGAAGCAGGGAGGCGGGGCAGGGCAGAGCAGCAGAGGCATGTGTGCAAGCATCAGCAGCACCGGCGCCTCGCGTCAGGCGGCCCACGTGCGGCTGACGTGGCGGTCAGGCAATGTTTGCTGCAGGCCATTCAGACCGCCCCATTGAATGTCTGGCGCATCATGCACCGACGGCCTCCACTGGAACTACCTTGCATGACCGAGGTGGGGGGGGGCACTTGCTTGATGCACGCCCAGCTCGGGAACTGCCCTTGATATAGTCACACAAACCGCGGACGTGGCGGCTGAAGCGCGTCCCGGCGCATCAGCAGCCGCTGGAGCGGGTGAGGCAAGGGGGGGCCGCACCGGAGTAGATGACGGCGTACTTGGAGACGTCGATGGGCTTGGAGAGGAAGTTGGAGGAGAAGTCGCCAACGAGGAGGCGCTCCCCGACGGCCGGCGGCGCCTTGAACTCGACACCCTGGATGGTCTCGTTGTCGCAGTAGTGCACAAACTTGGAGTCCGGGGAGAGGTTCCACGACTCGGGGGCTGGCACGGACGCGTTGTCTCCCTGCAGCTCTCAGCAGCTTGGCGTGATGTACAGCAAAGGCAGTAGAGCAGCGTCAGGCTGACGGTAGAGCAGTTTCGGGCTGGCAGTAGAGCAGGTTCGGGCTGGCAGTGCGCTTCACGTGCACGCGCAGCGCAGTGTGGACAACTGCTGGGATGGACAAGGGGCGGCCGCCGCGATGCCGGCGCCACAGCGGAACAGTCAGCTGCAATGGGGGTGGGGCGGTGCAGAGGCAGCAGCAGGGGCGGACCTTGGCGGTGAGGTTGGCAACGCAGAACTTCTCAGCCTCGGCGATGGCCTTCTTGGACCAGGAGCCGGTGACGATGTGGTCGATGGTGTCCTCAGGGGTCGCCAGGTTGAGCGGGACCGCCGAGAACTGTGTGGACGCACCACCCTGTACGGCCGCTGCGAGTCATGTGGATGCATGTGGATGCGCAGGGGAGCGCTGCCGCTCCTGAGTGTTGAGCGCGACAGGTCGCCCTCAGCAGCGGAGTGCGGAGCTGAGCCAGGACACACAAGCCATGAGGTGGTGCAGATGTGACGAAGGAGCTGTGCACAAGACGATCGAAACTGCACGGCATTGTGGGGAGGATGCACAGAGGGAGCATGCTGACGCGGCATGCAAATGCATGTGGGGGTGACTGGAAGCCTGTGCCTGCTCACCACAAAGATTGAGATGCTCCACCGGGCGGAGCGAGTTGCCAGATGCAGAAACTGCGATTGTTGTTGGCACCCGAGAGGACGAGTTAGACCAGGCTGCGGTCAAAGCAGCACTGACATGGGATTTCCAGGCGATCCGCTCAGCCGGGAACAATAAAGCGGCGGAGGATGAGAGGGGGAGGCGAGGCGTGCCTGCATGAAGAGGACCTTGTAGTTCGAGGGGATGTCCAGGAGGGTGCGCAGGTCTGCCTCGGCCTCGGCTGCGATGCCAACGAACTCCTTGCCACGGTGAGACATCTCCATGACGCTCATGCCGGAGCCCTGCACGGCACAGCGCTGTTGCTGCTGCTTTGGGCGGCTGATGGGGCACCCCACGGCGCTCACGACTCATGTGTGCCTGCAGTTGCCAATCACACAGAATGTGCATGCCATGGGACACGTTAGCCAATTGGAAGACACGTGCCTATTTGCTGTGTCTCAGTGACAACGCTTTGCTGGTTTGAAGCCGTGGATAAGCAGGGAGTCGGGCGGAGGCAGCCTCTGCGCACCTGCCAGTTGAGCATATCCGCCTGGCACTGCTCCAGCACATCAACTGGAAGCATTGCCGGACCAGCTGAGAAGTTGTAGACACGGCCATGGGGCTGAGCCTGCAAGTGTACAACGGGTGTGACGGCAGATTCGTTTGACCTGCGCAGTACACGTTTACGCGATGCTGCGCGATGCGAAGATATATATATGCGATCCGTCCAGTTAGGCGCACAGCGGGTAATCTATATTTTCATTAAATTTAGTGTCACCGATGTTGATGCTGCTTGATAAGTGTCGTTGTTGCCGAAAGGTTGCTGTGACCGATCGACTCGCGCAGTTCACAGCCGCAGGCAACAGAGCCGGCACTGCGGTACGGCATCGCGCACGAAGACGGCCACAGCATGACAGGGACTACATTTCATAGTTTTGGCAGAGATTTATCCTTGGATGCTTACGCTGAGCTGGATGCACGGGAGTGTCAACATGGGCAGGCGGTGCGGCCGGTCGCGTGGCATAACATGCACGTGCGCGCCACACCTTGGGAGCCTGAGCGCTGGCCATTCTTCTTGAATAGTTGATCCTTGTTCGTTGGACGTTGAGGCTGGTCTGCATGCTTGTTGGCACAGATAGCGCACTGCTGATGTGCAGCCGGCGTTGTCGCAGGCGTATATCTCTGTAACTGAATCTACCGCAGAATTGTGATCTGTGGCACGGGAGTAACATATACGCAATCAGAGTGTTTACGGCGATCCATGGTCCTCCCGCGTTGTCGCAGGCGGCACATTTCATGATTGTGTCCAGCAGAGTTCATTCGCACTTGCGCCACTTCTGACAGCTGGCTCGCAGAGATGTTCACAAGCGCGCTTACCCTTGCATGCAACCTCGACCATGCTCCACACCAACACAATAATAATTTATTTGGCCAATGTTCGGATAACGACATATGGGCTGCTTGTTTCGAGATGAGCACTGCACATCAAATTTCCCGCCCTTACAATCGATCGCGGGCCTGTTCAACGCTGCAAAACTGGGCACTGTAGCTGAATAATGGTTCACACAGAACGCTATCGCTGTCGCTGTGCAACTGCGGTTATCCAAAGTGCTGTATCTGCCATTTATTGTGGCCTTTCGTACAGTCCGAGCACACCACACAAGCAGGTAGCATCAAGCCACTCCCCATGATGCACCGTCGCGCTCAGAGCAAGCGAACGCCTCAGCATGGGAGAGCATATCCACTCAGCTCAGTTCAAGTCTCTGCTTCGGCAAGTGGCCGTGATTCGGGCCCCTGTCAGGCCAGATGCATATGTGGAAACGCAGAATTCCAAGGCTTATCTGTGCGACGGGGGCAGTGGATAGAGTCTCCACTGGTTTGCCCTGGCACCGCTGTTGGCAGAGCTCCCAACTCTTACAGCCAGTTGCAATAGCGCTGTAGCAGCGGCCGCGGCTTTGAACAGAATCGGCCGGGGCTACTGGCCGCGGCTAAAGAGACAAGTGTGGAGGCAGTGGTGGGGGAAAGATGCCAGAATCGGGCAGGGCGGTGGCTCCATGCATGGGTGGCATCAGCGGTGCGCCCTGCCTTACGCTGGAGGCTGCCTGGTGAAGGACGTGCATGCTGTGCGTTGCTGGTGCGCCGTTGCCTGAGACTGAACCTTGGTGGCAGAGCGATGTGGGCGGCCTTGACTTGCGCGAGGGAAACACATGCCCTGCTGCCGACCTTGGTGGCCGCCCCGCCGCAACAGGCCAATGCTTGACGAAGCTGAAACTGGTGCCACTGTGGACAAAGCCACTGTGGACAACGCACATTGCCTTGGACATGCAGATTTGTTTGGCTGCCTTGAACAGCAACAGACTCGTCGATGCACGACTATATCGGAATCGGGACGGCTGAACATGGCCTGAGAGAATATCCGGCAAGAGCAGGATGCACGTGAACGGTGTCGAAGTGAGCGTTACAGCACTATGGCGTGCTGAATATGTCGCCTCGGACACGGGTGCATGCCCAAGCTAGGCCTGAGTTCTGCATGGCCATCACACCAATGCATGGAATGCTACCAGAGAACACCGCCACAGGCGATGCCGTCGCACCTTTCAGCCAGCGCTCACACTGCCTATGCAGCTTGAAATGGCACGTCATCTACAGCCACGTTCATATCCATCTGACTACATGGCATGATTGATATATCTATTGGGCATCACGCCTTCAACCACATATCGACCGCAGCGACCACATGGGCAGCGTCCATTCCGTCGTAGACCTCAAGACCCTCAGTCACCTGCATGATGCCATGGCTGCATGCTTGCACACTTTGGCATGTCGCATTCAAGACAGATGATCCCTGCCACCTGCATGGCTTCAGCTCTGCTGCACACATGCACAAAAGGCAATCATGGTGGTGCGGAGCATGCTTGCTTTGCCTCACGCACACATGCCTGGCCCCTGAACAGCAGCTGCAAACCATACTCCGTGTCTTCCCCTCTGTGAAGCTGGTGCTCCAAGTATACCTGATGCTCGAAATCACACATGATGCAAACACATCGGTGCTACTGGGTCCTAGATCTATCCCTGTGTTACACGGTGATAAATCTAGGACCTATCCCTGTGTAGCACATGATGCAAACACAAGTGCCACATGTATGTCGGGATTCCAACCACTGCTGATGTTCATGGAGGACGTGCCATGGCCGTGTATGCCCATATGTGTTGCATCGCTTGCTAGTACTATAGTATGGCAACAGTGATTGTTCATCGCAGCCCCGTTGGAGCAAACGGTCCGTGCACGAGCGTTGGATTGTTTCGCATGGCACTTTGGATCGGTGCACATGCGTGACAGCTGGATAGGGCCGAGGCGGGTGACATCAGCACCCGTTGGGAGCTGATGACGCTATGTGCCCACCGCGAACGCAGGCGCACGCGCGCCTGGGTTTTGCGACACCCGCAGGGCAAAGACCAAAAGGCTGAGCTGCTGATTAACAGTCGAATATATATAACTAGACTGTGTCAGCTTTCAGAACGTCTCTTCCGCCGCAGTTCTTTCTTTACGTCAACATTCACAGTGAGGATTCTGGTATGTACAGTATTTGACATCAGTGCTCGCCTGACTTCCGCACTGGTGATCCTGCATTTGCATACCTAGTTTCGATTTGCCAGGTAGTATTGCTCTGGTGCTGATATGCTGGCACAGCTTCATGGCGTCGACGTTCAGCCGATTCTGATTCAAGCGATTTAAATGACGTGAGCACAGGTCAAGAGCATTCAGAGAGATAGATTGAAGCCCAGCTGGACTCTGATGGTGGCACGAAAGAAATCCAAGCTAATGGCTGCGGTCGGTTCTAGCCAGTGCGACAATTTTGTCCCCACATCCGGGGACGCGTTTATATGCACGTTCGGCAAGTGCGGGACCACGTTGATGCAACAGGTGCGAAAAGTATCGCTTGTGAGTAAATAGTGCATACAAATACCATTGATATGCTTGATTATCGGCGCCTACAAAGTAGTTCTTGTGTGGAGCACTTGCTCTGTTGTCACAGATGTGACGGATTGTACTGACAAACTCCTTGCAAACGCGCAACACAACATTCTGAGAACCAAGGCCGATCATTCACTGCATGTGCTCCATGAACCATGCCACAGGAGATCCAATCGACGCCCGCATGATCCGCGTTGCCATGGCAACTGCATCCCATACTGCCTCGCTGTAACAGGCCCATACTCAAACGCTGCTGGCCAGTGTGCAGATAGTGCAGAGCCTACGTACTGGGGGGGACCTCTCATTCGAGGAGATCAGCCTGGTGATGCCTTTCATGGAGCTCCATCATGCTTTCAGCAATGATGACCTAGACTCCCCACAGCCTGGCTGCCTCCGCGCCTTCAAAACCCATCGATCTAAGCCCAGCGTGCCTGGTGGATTCAGAGAAGACTGCAAGTACATATACGTAATCAGGGACCCCGTGGAGGTTCGCACTGGCCTGTACATTCTTTTCCCATCATTTCCTGCTGCGCCCAGAAATGTGTACTGACAGAGGAGCACACACAAGGCTGTAGTTCGATATGTTGGCGTGCGCATGGCCGCCTGGTACACAGTAGATGGCATGCCTGTGACACAATGTGCCCAGAACATCCAACAGTTACTGATCTTGGTCGGCACTGGCAGCAGTACATGTGGTGATTGTGCTCGTCACTTGTGCCCATCTTACTTGTCCTCGAGTGTGTTTGGTGCCCAGTTTTAACTCAGTAAGACAAGTTATTCCACAATTGCGCTCTGTGCAGCAGCTGCTGCCTCAGCCACACCATCACTCTGCTGCGCCGTACGATTGCGGCGATGTTGCTGTCACGTCAGCAACACCCCAACAGCGGGATCACTAGGCCCTTGCCTCATGTCATCATGCAGAAGGGCACGCTGCTCATCAGAGACGGAAAAAGCGCTGCTGCTGCAGAATGCCTGCTTGTGCAGGTGTCAACGTCCATGTTCCACTTCTTTGATGGCTGGTTCTTTCCAAGGGGATCTGTCACAGTACTCTCCATTCCCTCCATGTCTCTGATCATTCCGCCGACTGCACACTCTGCTTGAATCCATACCTGACTTGGAACTGAAGCAGGAGGACGTGTCAGGCTAGCCCAGCAGCTTGTGGGCTTTCCTGTACATCCATATCAGCGCGCGAACCCACTGGGCTCAAGCAGCAACGTCTTCAGCTCCGCTCGCTGGCTTGCACGGAGCCACGCCCCACACGAGGAATCTAGATGCAATGGTGCCTGACACCTTGTCTGGCCACTGGCATCCTCAAAGCTGATCAAGCCCGATCGTGACCACATTGCTGGCCGCTTGACAATGGTTCAGAGCCTAAGCCTGGTCCAGGTGGAGCAGCACGTTCAAGAATCGTTCCTCGCACCAGGCATGACCGGCGCCAAGGCTGACAGTCAGTCAATCTGGCACCACCTGCTCTCCTGGTACCCCGAGCGCGCCGCCCCCAACATGCTCTTCCTCTTCTACGAGGACCTCGTGCAGGTGTGCAACCGCCTCGAGCTCGCCCTCTGGCTTGGTGGCGTCTCACTGGCACAGCACCCTCTTGCACCTCTGCCAAAACCTCGGCCAGCAGGGCTGACATCAATACAGCTGACCAATTGTCAGTTGTGCCCTACCATTACACAAATCTGGTCAGCATGGCTGGTCTACTCATGCTCACAAGTCAGCCCGTTGTCAGCTGTGCAGCACAAGCGGCAGTGTGTGAAGCTCGTGGCAGACTTCCTGGGCATCCCCCTGGACGCTGCGCTGGAGGCGTTGGTGCTGCAGCAGAGCTCCAAGGAGAGCATGGCCGCCAACCTCAGCAAATACGACGACCACCCCCTCAAGCAGAGGCTCAACGGCACGGGCGGCTTTGCTCTGGACGCTGGCATGGGCGAGGTGAGCTTTCCAGTGGGTGCTTTGCAGGATTAGCACACGTTGCTTGCGGCTTGGCCCTGTGTTGCTCCAAGCCTTCAATTGGACATGGCCATGCAATCATCAGAACGGGGTCCAGACTTGTGGAACAGCCACCCACACGCAGCATTGAACCTGGGGGGCCGGGAGATGCACTGCTGTACTGCTCATGAAGTTGACGTGACTTGGTTTTGGTTGGCTGCTGCTCGTTGCTGTACTTCTGGCATGGTGGTCAACCGATGCTGTCAAGGCATCCTTTTTGCAGTGGCAGGCCCACAGCACTCTCACCGTCGCAGCTGCAAGTCCGCTCCTTCACAAACCAGGCTTACGCCAGTGTGCGGGTGTGTGCAGGGCAAGGTACGCACCGCGCCAAAGGCACAGCTGTCCCAGGCCACAGTAGACTCAATCAGGCAGCGGTGGGTGGAGCTGCTAGAGCCAGTGACGGGCTGCGCCTCGTATGGGGCCTTCCGCGCCAGCACCAACGCAGAGCTCGGCCGGCCCTTCTGATTGTGGAAGTTTACGCTAGCGACGGGTCATCTTGCCCTCCTGCACTCCCCCAGAGCTGCTCTCCTGCTTGTGGCACACTGGCAGACACAACACAGCCAGTACTATTCTGCACTCGTGTAGTGTATCCTACACCTTGGCGTTCTGCTTCAATAAGCTGATGCTGCGTTGGGGAGCTGTTGACGGCCGCACACACGAACTTGCATGAAGATGTGTGCTGTTTCTGAGCGGGGTTCTGTTGGGCTTGCACTCGCCAGGGCGTGCCACACCAGCACTTGTGAGCTCGCACAACGTAAATCCACTGTTCGGCACACGCCAGAGTGCATTTCCACAGTAACAGATTTGGTGTGTCAGAAGGCGGCCACAGCTCATAGAGTGCTCTCAGAGTGGACAGTGCCTGCACCTGGAGTGACTGGATGCCACTGCAGTGTACTAGACTGACCGAAATTTAATTAAAGTCACAGTGATATTCTCCGCACAGGTGTGCATTGCAACTAAATCGGAGGGATAGGGCTCAGATGGCAGGAACTTAAGGCAGAGTAGGATCATTCGTGTTGAGTAGGATCATTCGTGTTGAGTAAGATCATTCGTGTTGAGTAAACAAAGAGAGGTGTGGCGTTGTAACAGTGACGTGCAGGCAATTGTCATGCAACGGATGTAACAGATAGAGGCATGCGATATGTTGAGTTGACTGTACTTGCACGGACCAAAGCATGCCAACACGCAGAGCTGCAAAAAATGTGCAAAAAATCGGGTTACAAGATTCCCAGCTGCATCAAATCAACAAAGACCTATCTACTCTGGTTCATGCTACGCTAGTTTGTGGCGGGGTATCAAATACATTAACATATAAACCAAAGCGCGTCAAGAAGGTAGACAGCGTCTCCGTACAATACTTGCGGACCCAGCCGCGCTTGTTGGACTCGTGTTCTTGTGCAGGAAAGTGCTCCTGCCCTCGCTCGGCGAGGAACTCATGTTTCGCCGCCTCATACGTCCGATCAAAGGAAGAGCACAGCGGGATGTATTCGCCGGGCCTTGCGGGGTTGAACACGATCGGCTGTGCGACCTCCGTCACTACGGTCCACTGCGTGACGAGGCAGAAACTGTAGAGGGCGTCCTCTGCCAGCAGCACCTTGGAGGCGGGCACCTTGGGCCGGAAGTCGCCACAGCAGGTGAAGGTGTCCAGGCGCTCGGGGGCGGGCAGCGCCAGGCGGAGCGGGTAGCACGCGATCTTGCGCAGCGGCTCGCCCAGCACGGCCCAGAGGCTGAAGGGGGCGGCCGTTGGGGCTGCGGCAGGCGGTGGGACGACTTCAGTGGCGGGGGCAGGGGCGGCAGGCTGTGGGACGACTTCAATGACGGGGGCGGGGGCGGAAGGCGCAGCGGGCGCGGGTTCCGGTGCCAGGTTGGACGGGAAGAAGGCCTGCAGCCGCGGGGACGTGGGGCCCTCGCTGGTCGGAGACGCCGGGCTGGTGGCGGCGCCTGTGCGGACGCGGGAGAGGGCCAAGCGCTTCTTGCGGCGCATGCGGATTGAGGCCGGTGTGATGGAGCGGCGGTGGTGAGGAGAGGCCGGAGGGGCATCCGAATGGGGCTTGGCGGTGGAGGGCCGCAGGGCGATCAGCGTCGCGGCAACGCCAGAGAGGAAGCCAAGCACAGCAGCAGCGGCGGTCCAGGCGCCGAGTGCAGCTGCAAGCCTGCCATCAGCGGGGCGGGGGCCTTCGGTGGTTGAGGAGGCGGAAGGGGTCTCGGAGCCGAGGTGGCAGGAATGATAGAAGGGGTCCAAGATGGGGTCTCCAGGGGTGGGGATGGAGGTTGACGATGGTGGGGTCCGAGTGTCCGGGAGGCCGAGAAGGGGTGGCGCCAGAAGGGGTAATAGAACTGCCGGTGGGGTCTTGCTTGGGGCTGGCAGCTCCACGTAGTGCCTGTGGCGATTGTTGAACGCCGGTGCAGGACTCTGGAGGACGGCCTTGGCAGTTGCCCAGGCCCAGGCGTCTGCGACGGCGGTGTTGGCAGCACAGCCGTGGCCGATGGAACAGCCTGAGTAGGTGCCATGCGGTCCATCGTCTACGATGACGTTGTTGGGTCCAGCGGCCTCAGGCTCTTGCATCTGCTTCAGGGCCAGCAGCGGGGGGGTCGGGCTTGACTCCATACCCTGCATGCAGCGGGCGTGGTCAGGTGCAGGGTTGCAGGGATATGATGGAGCGGTGGGATGAATGGGAGAGGATGGATGGCAAGGTCGCTGTGGCTGTGATTGTCAGCTGCAGGGGTGTAGGGTGTAGACACTGGCCATGGTCGTGGTTGTCAGGGTTAGGAAATGTGGCATATGAGGCCATGGCCATGTACAAGGGAACTCACCATGTCTGTGGCCTGGATCCGGAGGTGGTGTTGTGCCTCTGTGGTGGTCACATGTGTGCCGAACATAAGAAGGACAGCTCCAGTGCAGAACATCCTGCACGTCAGCGCTTGCAATGAATATGCCGAAGATGCAAATGCGGTGTTACATCGAACTCGTACAGGCTGATCGCAGCAGGGAACCGAGTTCGAGGCGCACATTTTGTCGGAACGTAGAGGTACTTAGCAGACGGCCGTGGAATGCGTTGCTGAAGAGTTGTAGTCGCAGTGAAAGCGGTTGCAGTCTGTGCAGGAGTATCTTCAGAGAGAAAGACAGAGAGCTCGAGCTCGTGGCGCGGTGGAGCAGCTGCCCTAAGGGAACCGGCCTTATATAGTTTTTCTGGACCAGGCCGGTCGACCCGGCGCCATGCGCACAATCGATCACTGAGATGTGTGGTTCGTTATATCGAATCTGTCGATTCAACGAGGGACAGCGCGTTCGTTCTGAAGTGTGCCGTGACGCTTCCATGCATTTGGCCCTGGCCAGGGCCCTATAGCTAGGGCCTAGGTATCTGACCATCTACTTGATCCCTGAAAACTAGTTCAATCCAATCCGTAAGCATCATTCTGATTTCAAACACATATGTGCTGTGTGTCTCTGTTTTAGCTTTGCTTGACTCGCTACCAAGATCTAGAGCTCGAGCTCGAGGTACCGGTTGCACAGCTAGCGCTGGCGCTAGTGATCACGAGCTGTTGCTCCCTCTGACGGGCAGACAACGAATATCTGCCTCCTCACATCACAAACTCTACCACTGAGAAAACGTACCACAGTATAGACGGCGCTGTACATGTACAACTTTCGTGTGTGATGTGACTTCGGTACCGGTGTCGTTGATCATGAGTTCATTTTGCTGTTTGCAGAGGAATAATAGATGTGGAAATATACAGCCTTGGCTGTTGTGTAAGTGAAAGAGCATGCCATACCGTTGCCCTAGCCAGTCTACCGGCGAGTGAGCATAGTGATCTCAGGTCGAGTGCTTATGATTATGAGCATCCTGACAGGCGAGCTTACGTAAAACGCGCTCACAGAACTAATATATGCAACTCTTTTGATTTCGATTTCGATACATGTTGCTGCCATTAGTGCGGCCGCCTGTGTACTGATCTTCTTGCACTCTGCAGCTGTTCATGAATCAGGCCAACCTGCGCCTGGGTTCGCGCAAAAAATCAAATGGCTGCCTACCACTCGTCAAATACGTATGATCATGTGCCTTGAAGGCGGCTGGTTTCGCATGCGTCTCGGAATGTAAGAGCAGCATCCGCGAGACACCTGTCAGCGGACGGCTATTTGCAGCGGCGTGCGTATGTGTTGCTGGTTTCGCGAGAGGGCGTCTAGGAGACAGATGTAAAGTATCCATACTGCTCAATCGCAGCCACGCCGCTGTTTCTAGCCACGAGTCGAACGCGGTTCACGGACACAGCGATTTCACAACAAACTACGCCAGCTCCAGAGACCACGACTGCATGTACAGATGCACAAATAGGAAATAAGCTCCTTGAGCTCCCAGGCATTGTCATGTGGTGATTGCGACGCAAGTTGCGGCTACCCCAGGCTAGCGTTTACGAGGCTCTTGGCTTCGCATCCCATGGCCGTGATCAGCTCTACATAGCTGAATCAGCCCTAATATCTCGCGGTCCAGCGGCCACGAATAATAAGGGGTCGTGGACTTTCTCATACGAAGACGCTCGGCGTGAGCAACAGCACCGCCGCAGTGATCACGGGACGTGCAGTGATGCCTGTGTCCGGACAGCATGAACACCGCTTCTCCGGATCCACGGATGCCATCGCACATTTGCAGCATGATAAGTCATGAGGCCGAATGTATATGTGACTGTGAGCACTCGCACGCCTGCTCAGCTGGAGCTCAATACGTGCACGCGTGCTGTTCTGACCTCGAGCCTGTGCGCACTGAAATTTGCACTGTTGGTGTATACACTGCGGCACATTCACTGATAGATGGCTAATAAATTTTCTAGTGTGGTCTGGTCTGAATTTATCCATTCCAGACGCAGACGAGGCCCGGAAACGACACTGCGCCCAGCGCTGCTCTGCGTCTTCCGCGAAAGTCGCTTCGTCAAAGGCGCAGTCATTTCTTCTTTCATATTTCTAGTTCGAATGAGGATTGTCTCACGGCCTGGTGTATAAATATGCACATAGAGATGTTCGTGCCTCGTGACGCTTTGCACAGGTGTAGCTACATGTAGGTCTCCACAGATAGGACTCACCCCGACAATGCTCAGGCACAGGCCCCCACAGGCCTCCGAATGCTGGTGCACCTAGCATTCCCAGCTGCATTACCGATAGGCTTGCCATGTCGCACATTGGGTGTGCAGCGCGTGAGGATCCCTCGCCTGCACGAGAAATTCGACATA
>JALKAD010000124.1:423448-433709 GCA_024500015.1 Ulva compressa | reverse complement strand
CGTGGACGAGACGGCGGAGCCGCCGGCGGATCCGGACGAAAAGAAGCGGATCGACGTGTTGGCTGCGGCGGTGGCGCGCGGCGGGGATGAGATGTTGGCGTTTGTGCGGGACAAGCACCAAGGTGCGCGTGCAGGACATCTACTCTCACGCGCTGCCAGTTTGGTCCGCGTTGACCGTGTGCCCGTGCATCGCGTCGTGGCAGTGTTTCGCTCTGGCAGGGCTGCAGCTGCAAGTGCCATGTCAGCAGTCATGTGATCCTGGTGAGGCGCGTTGCTTGACTTGCGGCGGCATGCGTAACTCCTGCTGCCTGCTGCGTGCTGCGCTGTGCTGTGCTGGGAGCTGTTGATCGCAAGTTTGGCTGACAGTGCAACTGGCGTGGCGCCTGAGAGCTGCTGTGATGTCGTCTATGCAGGTGACGACCAGTATGTCTTTCTGCATGGCGGCGACGGCGCGGCGTACTTCCGGCGGCGTGTCACCGCCATCCGCACGGCGCTCGTCCGCGCCAACGCGGCCGTGCTGCACCACACGGCAGCTGCGCTGAGCGGGCCACAGGCGCAGCGTGGCGGACCGGCCGGGGGCCCGCCGCGGCTGACGGTGGAGCAGCGCGCGAAACTGCTCCAAGAGCCGCAGTACCGGCGGGCAGCGCCGGCCGCGCATCGGCGTGCTGCGGCGGACGCGCCTGCTGCAGCAGCCGGCCGCGGAGAGGCGGCTGCGAGCGGCGCGGCAACGCGGGAGGCGCTGCTGGCGCGGGCAGAGTCGGCCGGCCTGCTGCGCAAGGGCGGCGCGCTGTCCTCTCGCTTTGTCAAGGCTGGCGCCCTGGCGCCGGAGGCTGGGGGGTGGACGAGCGCAGAAGCGGAGGCGGTGTGCTGCGCGCGCTGCGTGCTGTGAACGTGCCAGCGTCGCCATGTGCCCCTCCATGGGCTGGGTGCTTATTTCCACCACCCCTACACCCACCGTGTCGAGCTGTGTATTACATTGGCTCGCATGGCGGCGCTCGACTAATGCTGTATTGCCAGTGCACGCACTAGTGTCCCTGCACCGGCTGTTCATGTACTGCAGACACCGTTTGCGCGTATCACAGCAGTTTGTAATGTCTGTGCCGGTGCATGCATTACAACATGTGACGTGCGTGCTGTGCCGGCGCAGGCAAAGCAGCCCGCGGAGGCTGCTGCCGAGGCCGCGGAAAAACCGCCGGCGCGCACCGTGCACGAGTGGCGGCCGGACCCGCTGCTCTGCAAGCGGTTCGTTGTGCCGGACCCGTTCAAGGACAGCCGTGACCGGCCGCAGCAGGCAGCGGGCAGCATAGCGCAGCAGCTGCTGGCGGTTCCTAGCGAGGAGCGCGGCAATGTGTACTCGGCCGCTCTGCCCGAATTCATGCGGCCCGTGGCAGCGGGCGCAGCGCAGCAGGCGCAGCAGGGCGGGTGGGAGGAGGAGCTGCCGCCGCCACCGCCGGTGGGGGGAGCGGCGGCGGGGCCGCCGGCAGAGCCGCCGGCGGCTGCGGGCGTGGCGGGGGGGCAGGACTATCTCAGCCAGGTTGCGGATGAGATCTTGGCCAGCGTGGATGCTGACTTTGCAAAGCAGGTGGAAGAGGTGAGTGCCGCTTGCGCACCCCCCTCCCCTCCGCAATGGCATGCTACCTGTCAGGGATCATGTGCTTAGATGAACGTGTCATCTGTACTTGGCTAGCAGGCTGATCGGTTGGATGTGATGAACCAGTCACAGTAAATTATCATTTGCCTCTGCAAAGTGAGCCCTGTATGTTGCGACAATGTCGCCGAATTACAATGCGCACCATGCATGCTTGCAGGCCGCACCAGCTCCGGAAGAGGTGCCTTTGGACAAGCCGATCAACGTCTTCCAAGCCATCTTTGCCGACAGCGAGTCAGAGGAGGAAGAGGATGCTGGGGCCGCAGCAGCATCGGCAGCAGCAGACGCTCCGGCGGCTGCCCCGGGCGAACCTGCGCCGCCAGCAGCCGCCGGCGCGGAGGCCGCAGCGGCACCGGCGGATGCTGCACGTGCGGGTGGCGGGGCGCAGGCCGCCGCTGCGGCAGCACAGCGGCCGCGGAACGCTGCTGCGATGCTGCAGGGCGCGCAGGCACGGCTGGTGGAGCTCGGGCGGCAAGCCGCCGCCGCTGCGCCTGCCTCGCCTGCTGCGCCGGCCGCCGCGGCGGCGGAGAGGTCCCCCGAGCACAGCGGGGCATCAGGCGGCAGTATCAGCAGCGACGATGACGGGGCGGGTGGTGGTGGAGGCAAGGGGCGGGCCGGCCGCGCGGGCCGGGGTGGTTCGCGTGAGCGGCAGCATCGGAGCAGGCCGAAGCGGCGGCGGGAGAGCGACGATAGCGAGGGCGATGAGCAGAGGCAGAAGCGGTCAAAGCGGTCGAGATCGGAGCGGAAGAGGGACAAGGAGAAGGAGCGGAAGCGCAGGCATAAGGAGAAGCGGAGGCATGACGACGTTGCGGACCGGGCGGCACAGGCGCTGAAAGACGAGGCGATGCAGCAGAAGCTCAGCACTGAGGAGATCATTGCAATGGCGAAGGAGCTGAAGAGGCGGAACAAGGAGAGGAGCCGCGAGAAGGAGAAGCACCACAAGCACCGGCACCAAAAGAGCAGCTCCAGCAAGCAGCGGCGCGGCCGGTCTCGCAGTCCGAGCGTGTAGCATGGCGTGTGTGTTACATGGTGACGTTACGTGCTAGTCATGCCAGTAGCACATTTGACGCTCTACCTCACAACTCAGCCACCGGGCGGATTCTGCCTGGCATGGCTGTTTGCGTGTGTCTCCCAGCTCATTTGTAACCCGCCACCCCCTGCGGATGCCAGCACTTCTTGCAGCGGCCGAGGTTGCACTGACTCTGAGATACTTCAGCTTTAGACCCCACATTCGCAAGGTAGAGATGCATGTCTGCCGCCTCAGATGCGGCGTGTGCAAATCGAGTCGCTATCAAGGCGCTCATTTGTGATGTGGATCTGTTGCGTGCACAGTGTGTCTTTTTGCACATACACTTGTGATCATACATACATGCCCAGAAAATTCAGTTGGGTCTGCCATGCGTTGCAGCATGTTTGCTTCGGTTGACCACTGACATAAGTCTACTGCGCAGATGTGCCATGGTCAGCTGCTCTCCTGGGCTCTGTGACAGGGTTTGAATCGAGAATGGGCTCCAGTACTGCCCATGTGCCTGGTAGCCATTGCGCAAGGCAGAGCTGCGCGCAATGACAACAACGTGCCATCCGCACGCGTGCCTGCGCACTGACAACAGAAACATGCCTCATATCACAATTAAGCCTCTCCACTCGCAAGCTGTTTAGAGCCTGCCCGTGATCTCGTGCGCTGGCAGATCCAAACGCGCTCCATGCGTCCTTGACAATTCAGCGATCGCAGCAGGATCATCAGAATGTGACATTACAGCTCGCTAGTGAAGCCTTGCCGCCGTCATGGTGCACTCTGTCTGCACGCTTCAGAGTTCCGGGCAGGGCGTGTGCCACAGTGTAGCGGCACACTGGCTTCAGCCCCGGAAGGAAGGGCGCTTTCCCAACCTCGTCGTAGTCCGGACTACAGAGCTAGCAGTATACTCCGTGTGTAAACATGATGTGTCGCCCGGAAATAGTAAAGAAGGCTCAGACAACTCTCATGTTCCTCGCCACACTCTGCAGCTGGAGTTTTCGCAGGAGCTGTACGGGGAGGTCATGTCCATGGCATGCCTCAACGCCCGCCGGCAAAATTATCGAGACTCAATTGTCCTGGCGTTCGAGTCGGTGCGATGCTTGCTGCAGCACCGTGGGCACTGTAACCATGTGTGTTGTGACCGATGTCAAGGGCCCGCTCAATTGGCGAGTCATCTGCAGGGCCAAGTCAGTGTGCTGGCATGGGACGTAAAGAAGCACTGCCCTGTGCCCACCAGCCTTCACATGTTCAACATGCGTCAGCTGCCCATCAGAAGCAAGACCATAGCTGTGGTGCCGCCTGTGGCTGCTGCAGAGCCCTCAGGCCGTTGCATGGCGATACTCCTGCACCAGAGCGTCCTGGCAGTGCTGCCAGCAGTCTCGCCAGGAGTGAGCCAGCAAGTTTCCTGCATGCACTCTGCTGCTGCTGTGGGCAACTCCTTTGTGATTGATCTGGCAAGCCATGGCATTCGATCAGCTCGGGACGTCGCCTTTCTCCATGAGTATGGCTTCTCTGCACTGCCTGCAAAGCCACGTCTGCCTTCTGTGTTATGCGCCAGACATACCGCCTGGCGTTTGTCGCTGTAGGCCAGATTCCATTCATGACAGTGGATGCTCTCAGTCGTGTCGCAGCCTTTCCTGTCAGACCGCTCACCAGGAGCCAGGCACCTTCACATCAATTGAATGCAAGAGTCTGTTCGCGAGGTTCAAACACAGTCAACTCTAACCAGCACCACGCTCTGTTCTGTGTCAACGCCAGCACAAAGCCTTGTCATCGCCCCTCTCTCTGCAGCTTGCCCAGCTACACCCCGCAGCATGCCGCCCTGACACGAGGTACTCACACCCCCGTTCCCATCATTCGCGTGTCAGCCCCGCAGACACAGCTGCATCTCATTCTCACCAACAGCGGCCACCGCAACGCAGGGCAGACGCGGTCGCAATCGTGCTGTTTGAGACCGACCACACCTGGGCAGGCTCCCTCTACCGCAAGAAGGACACCTGTGCCGTCAAGGCTCTGGCCATCAACGCCGCCGGCAAGAAGCAGCCCGTGCTGTGGGCCTCCAAGCGCCTGCCCAGCGACTGCTTTGCCGTGCGGGCCGTCCCCAGCGGCGGCGTCCTCGTCCTCAGCCCCTCACTGATCATCTTCCAGAACAAGGTGCGTCCACGGCCTCGCCCGGCACACACCTCTGAGCGCCTCCGGCCTCCTCCCCCGCAGCTGGTCCACACCGCACTGCAGAAATGCATGCACTGCAGTGATGCATGCAGCGATGTACTCATCTGAAGCGCCGCTCGTCTGTGTACTCCGAGCAACAGCTCATTCTGTATTCAATCCAAAACTGGTGGCATCGCCAGGAGCATGCCTGACCACCCCAACCGGCATACGTCCCCATCGTATGACACTCCAGCTGACAGCGTGGTGTAGCGCTTGCCCTCCAACGCTGCCGTCCACAGCTTACGCTCGTGGTGTGTCGCACCTGCAGTCGAAGCGCATCAGCCTCGCCACCGGCGGCTCCGCCATCCCCGGCGCCGTGCCCGACACGATGGACGTGCTGCTGGACACGCAGGAGCTCGCAGCACAGCAGGCCGTGCAGCTCGCGCAGAAGTTTGCGACCAACGTGGCGCCGGCCATCGTGCCGGAGGCTGCGGGGCGCGCACGCCTCGCCGACCTTCAGGCCGACCTCGCGCACTGCCGCCTCACCTTCCTCAGCACGCACAGCGCGCTTGTCGCGCTCGCCAGCGGCCGCCTGCTGCAGCTCTCCCTCCAGGTGCGCACCTTCCCGGGTCGCTCACACAGTCAGGCGTGTCATCTCGGCGTCTGGTCATCTGCGAGCTGCTGTGCAATGTTCCAGCTGCCTCGGGCATGCGGCCCTTTTGCTTTTGCCATTCCGTCTTCACACCCGACCTCCCCAATGCTCCAGGGTGTCTCATACCAATTCACACCTCCTTCTGACGACCTCCGCATGCCCCTGTGTCCTTGGATTGTCGCTTTTGGTTGACCCTGCCTCGACAACACTGCCGACGCGCTGTCAGCTGTCGCCCTGATGGTATCCGACCCGAGTCCGGTACCTTGCAACTGAGTCCGGGCGATCCATGCATGCCAGCCCGGGAGGGTGGGAGCCACGGTCTGTGCAAGGCCCGCTGCGGCGTGATGGTCCACCAGCACACTCCACCAAACCACATCCGTATAGATGACAGTGGAACCGTGGCGTGCAGGTGGAGGCGGGCGACCGCGTGTGTGGCATCGCGCTCAAAGCCGTCGGCAACGCGTCTCCCCCGTCCACCGTCGCCTTCCTCACGCCTTCCCTCGTCTTCCTCGGCTCCTGGCTCGGCCACTCCAACGTCGTCTCGTTCGAGTTCAAGTCCACCGAGCCCCAGTCCCCGCGCGAACGGAACGCCGACGCCAAGCCGGACGGCGCTGCAGCCGCTGGGAGGGAGGAGGTGTCTCCCGAATCCCCCGCGTCCACCACAGCCACGCAGCGCATCGAGCCTGCCGCTGCGACGCCGCTGCCGACCTGCACCGTGGAGCCTGCCAGCGACGGAGCGGCCGGTGCTGCAGCGGCTGATGGCGCCCCCGCGGAGGGCCCGGACATGGCTGCGGCGGCGGTCGCTGCCGGCAAGGACGCCGTCGTGTCCGGTGCCGCTGATGACACGCAGGAGACCGGTGGCGCCACATTGGACTCGCTGTTGTCCCAGATGCAGGGCGCAGCAGACGGCCCGCCTGGTGTTGCGGGGGTGGCAGATGCCCCACCTGCTGTTGCGGGTGTGGCAGACGCGCCGCCTGGGGTTGCGGTCGTGGCGGGGGCAGTTGAAGAGAGCGACCCGGCGGCAGAAGTCACGGTGAAGCGCGAGCGCGAGTCCGCCGAACTGCTGGACAGCGAGGACGCTCCGGCCGACGCTGCGCAGGCGCCTGCATTGAAGCTGCCGCGGGTGGCGGTGGTCGAGGCGGAGGCCGCGGCGGCGGCTGAGGCGCCGCCGCCGCCGCCGGAGAGCCCGCGGCAGGGCATGCTGCCAGGGCTGCCGTTTGCAGGGTTTGTCAACTCGGCGGTGCCGGGGCTGCCGGGGCTGGGCGCAGCGCGCAGCGCGACCCTGCCGTCGGCGCCGAGCCAGGTGTTGACGGAGGTGCCGGAAGCGCCGCTGGGCGAGGGCGGTGCGCCTAGCTCCGACGATGACAGCGACCTCGAGGCCGCACTGTACCAGTGCGCCACCGCCGCTCACGCAGCGCGCGCGTCACGCGTGATCACGCGAGCAGCGCGTGTGCCGCATGCATCAATAATATCGTCAATGCCGCAGGCCTGGCTGAATGCAATGCCGCACATGTATCACGCCCCTAATAGGGCACTGGGCAGACGTTGATCGCCACCTATTAGACACAAACAGGTTCAGAGCGTGATGTGAGGGCCACTGAAGGTGCTCACGGTGACCTCAGGAGTTACTTGCCCACAGCCTTGCAGCCGGAATCGTGCTGAATCCTTGCGGTGGTGTATGTCTCCAGCCAGCTGCTTTGCGTTCTTCACAACCCCGAAGTCGTCTGTCAGCCTGACCGCCGCGCCGCCTGACGGCGCCCCGTGGAGCGGGCATGCTGTGAGCTGCGCGTGCTGTGCAGCCCGCCGGAGCAGGAGCTGCACGCCGCCGGCCGCCTCGACGCCGGCACGCTGTTCCTCTACGGCGAGGACCGTCTCGCGCAGCTCGGCCCCATCGCCGCCTTTGCCGTCGGCACGCCTACCGTCTGCGGCAGCCGCCGAGACGGTACGCCTCTCGTGCGCGGCGCGCCGCAGCTGCTGGCCTGCGTCGGCGCCGGCCGCTCCGGCGCGCTCGCCGCCATCCACGGCGGCATCCTCCCTCAGCAGGACGCCTCCGTCGACTTTCGCGCCGAGGGCCGCTGCACAGGTGCGCCGTGCATGCTGCGCGTGCTGTGGTATAGACAGACAGAATCAGTCCACGCCCAGCTGATCAGCTGCATCCACAGGGTTGGGAACTTGCCACAGCATGTCGGCACAGCACGCCGCGCCGACCCGATGGTCACCTGGCAGACTGAGCCGTGCTGCTGTGCAGGTGTGTGGGGCCTGCGCTTCGGCTCGCGGGCGGGGCTGCTCAGCACGGAGCACACGTTCATGGTGCTGGCGTTTGAGCGCTCGACGTACGTGTACCAGTTCACTGCGGGGCAGGGCCCGCGTGTCGTGAGCGACACCCGCGCCTGCGAGTGGCACACGGACACCGGCACCGTGTACGCGTGCACCATGTTTGACGGCGACGGCGTCGTCCAGGTGCGGCGGTCGCTGCTGCCACGCATGCTGTGCGTGCTGTGCTGTGGCACCTCTGCACAAAGGCTGCATCGACATCAGCTCTTCCTGGACGCTGTTCACGGGAACGTTTGTTTGCTCTTGAGCGCTCAACAGACTCGAGCGCTCAACAGAGCGTGCGCGTCGGCTTCGGCACGCCTGATGCGGTCCTACAACAGACTGACACTAGCAGGCCCCATGATTGATTGTCAGGCGCTTCTGGGTTGCACCCGCATGAGCCGGGGCCGCACGTGCAGGTCTGCGCCACCTCCGCCACGATCCTCGCCGGCCTCGAGCGTGTCGCCGTGTGGCGCCTGAAGCAGGCGCAGCTGCCCGCGACCCCCCGGCCGCCCGCCGTGCTCTCCGCCTGCCACTCGCAGCACTACCTCCTCCTGCGGCTGGACACGGGCAGCGCCGTGCTGCTGCGGCAGGCGGGCGACGAGGCGGCCCTGGAGGTCGTGCCCGGCGCGCCCGCCGTGACATACGTCGACTCCTCGGAGCGCTCGGAGCTGCACATCGTGGCCTCCTGCCTCTACCGCGACCACTCCGGCTGGCTCACGCAGACCCTGCAACAATCCCAGCCTGAAGCGGTGCGGCACGCGACCCCCAGCACGCCCCGCGCAGCATGCCGCCGACCCCAGCGCACACCAACCCGGCGCGGGTTTGCCGCAACTGCGGGGAATGTATGTTCAAGGGTGAGGCTGCTGTGCATGCTGTGCGTGCTGTGAGAGACGAGGTGCGCAGCATGTGCAGGTGGAGGGGGCGGACGCGACGTACCTCGTGCTGTGCCGCTGCAACGGCACACTGGAGATCTTCTCGCTGCCGCACGTTCGGCGCGTGGCGACGTTCCTGGAGCTGCACGAGGGCGACGACGCTGTGCACGCTGTGCCGCCACCGGCACGGGTGCGGCCCACGACTCGCAACTGCCGCACATGTAGTCCTTGACCCAAATCGCCTGTGCAATGTGTAACATCTACATAGGGTTCCGGTGGTCCATGCATGACCACAGCCCCCAGAACGTGTGGCGCATCGTGTGGCACAGGCTGCCACCGTTGCATGGCTGACAGCGTGCCGATCTGGCGGCGGTGTGGGCCGAGCAGTGGGCAGTGAGCACGGCCGATGGTCATGCATGGGGTGCATGCAGGAGCAGGTGCCGGTGCGGCCGCCGCCGGAGTTCCGGGTGGTGGAGGTGCGGCTCGACTCGTACATGCCGGCGGCCGAGGCGCAGGCGCATGCGCTCGGCGGCGTGCCCTCGCCGCTGACGCTGCAGGCGCCACGGCCGCTGCTGCTCGCGCGCTGCCAGGACGAGCGGCTGTATGTGTACCGGCTGCAGGCGCAGTCCGCCGCGGATGGCTCCGGCTCTGCAGCCGGGCTGTGCCTGCGCCGGCAGCCCCTGGAGTGGCTGCGGTGCGCCCCCCCTGCCCCACCCCATGGGCACAGACTCCCAATGCCCACACACACGCTCAGCCCCGCGGCCATGGCCGGTAGGGTCCACGAGGATGCTGATTCTTGAGTGTGTGCCTTTGATCTGCTACTCATCAGATCTGATGTCCAGCTTGGCTGAGGACTCCGTACCTCGACCTTATACTCCGTACCTGCGCTCACAGACACGGCATGCTCCGCGCTTCAGCATCACTCACAACTCTGCCCTCGGCGTTCCACCGTTTCTGTGCATCATTGTGCACACCTCCGATCCCGAGTCCACTTGTTCTTTGACACTCTGTCACCGGTGCAGGCGAGCGCGAGACCGGGGGCGGGGCGACCAGAAAACGGGCCGCCGCCTGCGGACAAAACACGGCGCACGAAAAAAAGCACACGGATGGTTATATCGCTTCTGAAGAACGTCGCCTTCGGCGGCAAAGTGTGGGCGGACAAAAGCGGGTGACATTGGAGGGTTGTGCGGCGAGGCGCTGCATCCAGGGGGTGTGTGTGTCGGCGGCAGCGCTGTGTCTTTGCTGGCGCACTCGCGGCGGCTACCTCGCACACATGCTGTACAACCTGAGCCGGCAAGCAAACTGCGTTGCCGGCGTGCCGGTGCTGCCGGCTCCAGCGAGGCTCCGGCGTCGGTCCGCGGGCGATGGCTGCGTGAATTCAGGGCAATTGCGCGCAACACGTTTTGTGAGGGTCACCGGCCGAAACTCGAGCTGCGGTCTGCCGCTATTGCCAAGAACAACGTTCGTCGCCTGTGCCACCCCTGTGCTCACGTCCCCCTGCTTGTCGGCGAGGGTGGTGCGCATCTGGCCCTGATAGACCGTCGTGACGCCAGCCTGCATCTGTACCACCTCGATAAGCGTATCGGCGATCGGTTCGCCAAGGCCAT
>JALKAD010000124.1:372499-383655 GCA_024500015.1 Ulva compressa | reverse complement strand
GGCACTGTGGTGTGTGCTTGGCATGGCCTGCCATTGGAGCACATAGAAGTCGCTGGAACGACAACTGCGGTTCTAAACACGGGATTAAGCTGGCACGCGGTCACAGACAGGACAACCGAGCTCTCTCTTAGCGGCAGTGCTGCAGCACTGCGACCAGGCAGCGCTGCCTACAGCACAGCTCACTGCCTGCATGTGGCTGCAGCCTGCCACGTCTATGCCATGCATGTTTGCACGCTCGACCCACGACCAATGCAGATGTGCCCGGCCCAACAACCGGACCCAAGGATCACTTCAGCGCTGGGGTTCGCTGACTCCTCCCCTCAAGAATGGCTAGAAAAGCGGCCTTGTCCTGGCTTAATTCGAGTCGATCCATATAGTTGACCACCCAGTCCACATCAACTTGGTCGTATGACAGCAGATTCAGGTGGCCAAAGGGCAGCATGTCCAGCAGGTCTTCGCCATCCTTGCTCCGAACATGGCGCTGCAGCTGAAAGAGGGTCCGCATTTGCAGCACTTGCGCAATGTCTGCGTCTGCGAGGCTCTTGCTGACGGCATTGGAGGCCTGCATGCAACCGCCAAGTCACTATTTACGATTGGTCAGCAGTGGTCACACGGCCAATCGCTGGCAAGCTGTGCTATCGTGAGTCGCTGGTGCTTCACACATGCAGCTCACAGGGGTGTGATCACCTACGCTAGCACTGCCTAGAGATACACGGCTTGGCTGTAGACCACTTGGGGCTGTGTTGGCTGCCTCTGCGATTGCAGAATGGCAGGTCCACGCTTGCAGGCAGGCATGCCTTGTCCAGCAAGCAGGAAAAAGCAAATGGTCACTGCCAAAACGAGGCTAGCTCCCGTGCACTCAAGGTCAAGCTGGAGGGCAATCGGGCAGCCATGTAACAGAATGCTCAGGTGTCTTGGTCATGCGGTGAAGCAGGCGCCGTGCAATGGCATCCGCTTGCCAGCAGGCTAAAGTCTCACCATTTCGGGGACAGCCGTGTAGACGTTTTCTATGGTCAGGTACTTTGAGATCAGGTTCTTCGCCCGCTTGGGTCCAATGCCCTTGACACCTGCCACATTGTCCGCGGCGTCTCCTGCAGCTCTATGGCCCAGTCAACGCCAATTCACTCCGGTATTCGTACAGATACTGGCTCCTGCTAAAATTTGTGTCCGGCATAGCAGCCTGACAGTTTCACCGCTGCTAATCTCAGTTGTGCTGGTCGCGTGGACACAAGAGCATGTCGTGAACCGCCAGAGGCACAGTGAAGACTGCTGGACGCACCTGTCAGAGCCTGATAGTCTGCGAAGAACTCTGGGCGGAAGTGGTGTTCTGCAACAAAGCTGTCTTCAGTCTCCAGAGCTTTCAGGCGGGCGAGGCATGCCTGCTGGCTCAGGAGCTGCCGGAAGTCCTGCACTGACATCGGGCAACTCTGAAACGAAGACGATCCTAAATTAGTCAGAATCGTGGCAGCATATTGGAAGTACGCTACTGATCATCATGGAGAATCCGCGGTCAGAGCATGCATCACCAAGTTGTGCCTGATGCGCACCTTGTCGGAGCTATAGATTGTCACATTCAGGTGCCTCTGGTTGAATGCTTTGGCCAAGGTGGCGATGACATCGTCTGCCTCAACGCCTACAGTGAGCGCAGCCGTGGTCAGTGAGGCAACAGCAAACAATGAATCCAATATAATATTGCTTGTGAGGGCCTGGCTGCGGCACAGGACGCCCGAAGAGCCCCAACAACGAAAGAGGCAGAACACGATGATAATGAAGCACGTTCAGTACTTTGACAGCGGCCTTGCACTATTGTGATTTTCGCAGCGGAGCCGAAGCTGGAGCTTGAGGCCAGAAGTGCAAACAAGCCAGCGGGACGCTTGTGGATGTGGAGCTGCCATGCAGGTGTATCCAGTCCGACACAAATGTGACAGAGACGACCTCCTGTTGAAGCTGTCAAGGTGGTGTGCCTCGAATGAGCAGGAGATGAGCATGAGGAGACGTGCCTGGCAGCATCAGAGTGTTGATGCCCATGGCTTGCAGGACTGTCGGCAAAGTGTCCAGGGCTGAGATCACCGCATCTGGGGGCGTTGAGCGATTGCCCTGCACTGCAATGGTACCTTGTCGTTCCAAGGAAGGTGGGGATCTCACTGGATGGAGGCAAGCGTGTCCAGCCAGGCTTCAAGTGTTGATCATTTGCGCTGGACTGGGCGCTGACACTGTCGAGCGCTGATTCGATGCACATTGGAGACAGATCTGCGCTCTGTCGTGCTGATAGAATGAAGTGTGAACAAAACAATCGCTGTACGTGTGCTGTGGCATCTGACGGTGCTTCTGGTACACTCTTCATTGCAGCTGGGCCAAACTTCCCCTGTCACCTCATTTTGGGGCCGTGGGAACGAACCAAGGCTCCGGAAGTCAATGGCCACCAATCAGAGAAGGTATTCTATGCGCGTGCGAGACATGAGGGAGGGCCCCATGATGCCAGGTTGTTCCGGGTGCGTGTGGCAGCAACACAGTGCTTGCAGAGGCAAACCTTGTACGCCGGGTACATGGACCGCCTCAGCGGGACGCCTCCAGTGCTGCTCGGGGGGCTGTCAAACACTACAACGAGCTGCGAGGCGGGCCCGAAGCCGAGGCTGTGCTGGCCGCTGACGATTGCCAGGACTTGCGCCAGAAACAAGTGCTCTATCGCTGTTGAGCTGCCGCGAGAGGACATTGCATGCGAAGCTGCATGGTAATACCGATAGCAGAAGCAGCTTGCGTCCATTAGGACTACATTCTCGGCTGATGGCTGTTCGGGGCTTGCTGCTACAGCAGGTTCTTGGTGGGCTGGGCTAGTGCCTGCAACAGTGGTAAACGCGTACACGGGAGGCCGGCAGGGCTGAACGTGAGCAGCACAAGCCATCGATGGTAGGGCTTGTTACCGGTGGCATGGCAAGCGATCACTCCGACGGCCGGGGAGGAGGGCCGGCGGGGGCGGGGCCCGTCGCTGCTGCCGTAGACGCGCAGTGCTTCGCCGAAACGACCCGCTCGCTCAACCGACAGCTTCACGCCGAACGGACACGCTTGGCGGCAATATGCAACAAGCGACATTCTCATGGTCAGGCGTGGGTGTCAGCCCATGCAACCGCAGGCTATGTCATGCTGGGACTCCGCGATCGGTACGACACGTGCGAGTGGGCCGGTGATCGCATGATCCGCATGTCGCAGCGCCGCAGCTGCATGTTCATATGAATTGAATTTTGTCCAATGACCAGAGTGCCTGAGATTTATCTGCTGGGCCGAGTTGAGGATTCATGAGTCGGCGACAGTGGCTTGGTGCGACTTTGAAGATCCGCGTGTTTCCTTTCCACGCGTGCCTGTGGCATTTATCGCCTGCATGTGTCTGAAGCAGCGTGATCATAAATCACGCCCACAACAACATGCCAATCAGTGCTCTGTATGTAGGTGCTCCCGTTGATGACCAGTTCTTCGATGTGAAAGTCGCATGGTGCTCATATGAACTGTTGACTGGGAGAGTTGACTTTAACACGTCCATCGATAGACGTTACACATAACAATAGGATCTATTCGTCTCTATGGTAAGCGCGATGGCCGTGGCCGGTCAGCGCTTGCATCTACGATGCGCGCGAAGGCCCTCCCGCGGTTCACAGCGGTGTCCGCACGCGGCTCCTGCCGATCATAAGCACCTAAGATCTGCAGCACTTAGCCTCTTCTCTCTTTCAATCTTGTCTCAGCGTCCAAGTCTGGCAGCCGACGACGCAGGAGCTGCATCAGCGAGCATCGCAAACCTGCTCCAGGCATGCAGTCACACCTTCGTGCAGCTATCTCCCGTTGACATGCTCAGCTGGTTGTTTGTCAAGTTATGGGTAGCTGGCTGGTCCTGCATTACCATCATTCTCCGCCATGATGACTGCCTGTTTCCATTGTGGCTGCCAGGGACTATTCATCTCCTGTACGCAGCCTCTTCGGGTTTGAAATCACAACATGTACCGTACAGGTACCGAATCCTGCTGCAAGATCTATGCTCACAAGCTGAATGTGCATCCTGCGCTGTTCAAGCCATACCAGCCAGCACAGCCAGTGAGCCCACCCGTGCAACGACCTTCAGGACTCGCCATGCCTGTAGTCAGTCTTGTCACAAGTCGACAGCGCGGGACCAGCGGGCGCCTTGGTCTTCATCGCAGCCTACGCCATCGCCTCGGTGCTTCTCGTCCCAGCCTCAGTCCTGACCCTCGGGGCAGGCGCCCTCTACGGCCCTGTCATCGGGACTCTCGTTGTGTCCGCGGCCAGCACCACCGGCTGCACACTCGCCTTCCTCTCCTCGCGCTACCTCATCCGCCCGCTCGCAGAGGAGCGCCTCAACGAGAATAAGCTCTTCAAGGCGCTGCAGAAGCGCATCCCCGAGCGAGGGTCCAAGCTGGTGTTGCTCCTGAGACTCACACCGGTAGTGCCATTCGGGCTGCTGAACTACATGTGCGGTGAGCTGCTGCCCTACTTGAAGTGTTCGTTTTGAACGAATACTTCAAGTGCTGCGCCAACAAGGGCCACACTCTATGCTAACATGTGTCGGCCCCAGCATCACGAGAATGTGCCATTGTGACAATGCCGCAGTCATGATTGTGTCATGTACCACACTCAGCCTGCTCTGCCCGTCGAGCTTTGTGATTGCAAGCTGATCTGAGAGCACTGCACTCAGCGGAGCGCACACGCGCAGACCAACGCATGTGCCTCGTTTTGGCATGTACTCACTGCAGCATCTGTGATGCAATTGCGTGGCAGGCGCTGTGCCCATCCACTCCGCTGCTGCTAGCCAACGCATGGCCCTCTGAGATTCCGGGTCGGGCAGTGCCCAGCAGCGGGACAGCACGCAGGGCAGAAATATCAGCGGCAGCAGCCGCCAGCCAGGGCCGCTTGCTTTAGTGCTCTCGCCCACATCTCCCCACTGCATCGCCACCGGTGGCCACCCCTGTGCTGCCATGTCTGCCTAGTCCCGTGTGCCGCTCGTCACATGCCGTTCCGCGCGTATTGACAAACATCGCTCTCACATCCCAAAAGCGCTGGCAACATCTCACATGCGCAGCAACAGCCGAAGCGCGGGTTCCCCTGTGTGGCATCAGGCTGCTCCGGAGCAGCGCCGTGTGACCATGCATGCGCCGCGCGCCACAGCATGCCACGGCACGCTGCTGACGCGGCCCGTTGCTGCCGCAGGGTTGACGACGGTGCCGCTGGGGCAGTACGTGCTGGCCTCCTGGGCGGGCATGCTGCCCGGCACTGCCGCGTACGTGTACCTCGGCTCCGCCGGTAAGGAGACCCTCGCGGCCGCCGGCGCCGGGGACAGCATGCCGCCGCTGCAGACGGCGCTCTACGGCACGTGACCCAAACCCCATGCCTGTGGCCTGTGCTGAAGACATGGCAGCCTGCGCATGTCTGCAAACACCTGCGGGTTCGCGCTGCTGAGTTGTGCTCTACTTGACACTGTGTCTTGGTGGCCTAAATACTGATCGAGCACAGCATGTGTTTCGGCAGCATGCGCATGGACGTGTTCATGTCCTGGAGCCCCGTGCGGCCAGCCACGGCTGCGGAGGTGTGTATCAACTATCGTGTGGCCGTGTGTGTAGGGCTGGGTGCGGTGTCGGTGCTGCTGCTGACGCGGGAGATCTCCAAGATTGCGCAGGAGGCCGTCGGAGACCTCAAGGAGGAGTAGTGCCCGAGACGCGGCACCTGCGTGGCGGCTGCTGGTGCGGCAGGAAATACCAGGGTCGTGTGTGCTCTGAGTGGGGGGCCCTGGGTATCGTGCCGGCGGCGGGGAGATTGCAGCCCGCGGGCCATGCTGCGAGTGCGGCGACGGCTGCACGTGCGGGTCGTATGCATGCATTCGCTCACGGGGCAGGGCGCCCAGGCGGCTGTTGCGTGCATGAGATGTGCACAGGCTTAGCGTGCCTGTTCTGACATGATGTCAGACAGATTGTGTCCGAACTCTTTTGGGACTGTAACATTGTACACAAACGCCCAGATTGCGTGTCCGCTACAGTCGTGACGAGTGGGTGGACTTGTGTGGTATCACGGAGGAATGATATCTGCCCTCGGACGCTTGGCTGCTGGTCGGGTGCCTCTGAAACACAGACAGCGTGCCTGACACCGAGGACGGGACACGCGGACGATGAATTACAGCAGATAACGCAATGTGTTACAGAGAACGCGTGGCAGTGGGAGGTGATGCCGTGCGGTGAGATCATCTCTCCTGCACGGCCCGCCCCCTAGAATCGAAATTCCGTTGCGGCCGGCGCTGCTGCGGCGCGACACTCCGGATGTTCATGTCTTCTAGAATCAGCCGCAAGGCGTGCGCCTCATCGTCCAAGCCCAGCTGCAGCACACGGACAAGCGGTCAGCCCCGTCAACAGTGTTTGTTGCCACGAGTGTGATGTGCATGTCGTGGCTTGCAGTTAGCACACATGTAAGGCAGGTCCCTCAAACTCGTTCTGGTTCAGGGGTCTTTGTATGATCATGACATGCACGGCTTCAAATTGTGCCAGCTGTTTCCACACAGCATCCTCGCGTTCAAAGCCACAGTCTGCGGGCAGGCTCTCCCAGCCACACAATCTTGCTGAAACAACCCCAAGCACGTTTTGAGCTCGTGGCAGCACCTGCCGGGGGGACGTCTCGCTGCCCCTCCAGCATGCACGATTGTTAACCGCCGACAGTACACCGGCAAGCTACCGGCGGGGGGAGGCCACGTGTTCAGCACAATCGGTGCCGGGGCAGCCGCAGCCGCCGTGGCACAGCACGCACAGAGACAAGGGCAGACTCTACATTGTGGCATCGCAAAGCAGGCAGCGCGGAGCAGGCAGCGCGCAGCAGGCGCACCGAGTCGGCGTCGTAGATGGCGGTCCGGATGTGCTGCGGGTCCGGAGTGATGCCGGCAGCCGTCATGTCCTCGACGGTCGCGAGGACGGCCTTGAAGATGCGGCGCTCGGCCCAGTGCCGCAGCAGGAGGTCGTACGTCTCCTGCGACCGCGCGACGCCCTGCTCCGCCATGAGCTCCAGCAGGTTCAGGATCAGCTGCGACGAGTTCTTCGCGCCGTCCTGCCTGCACAGCACGCGCTGCGTTGCTGATCACGCACCACGGGTCACACAGCACGGGTGCGGCAGTGTCCAGCAATAGCGGCCGCACGTCGGCCCGGCCAGTGGCAGTGCAGAGCAAGAAGATACGGCCGTTTGCATCAGCGGATGGGTGGCCGGATATCGGTGGCACTTTTGCCAGCGACGCTGACATGCAGGTATGGTAGCGGCTGACTCATTAAACGAGCGGCACCCTGGGGTTGTGGAATGCGCAGAGGTGTCACGGGTCACACAGCACGCAGTGCACGTCGGCAGTGGCCCGCAGGCAGCCGCAGTTCTGACCACCCAGGTGGGGGAGCGCGCCTGCAGAAGACGGAGAGGAGCGCGTTGAAGGTGTGCACGTTGACGGCTTCAAAGGCCTTGCCGGCCAGCTGGTGCACCTCTACGGCCTTGCGCGCGAGGCTGTCCGCCTGCGCCGCCTCCGGCTCCTGCTTGCCCCCCTCAGATTCCTCCTGCACCGCGCCTCTAGCGTTCAGGGTGCTGCCACAGCACCCAGCACACAGCCTCGCACTGCGGCAACCAGCGCATGAGCATCCAGTCGCGCCACGGAGCACGTCACACACACCGACCGCCGGCCGATGCTAGATGGCATCACCACTGGCAGCAGCAATGCAGGCTCAAGATACGTTACAGGGAAATGCTCCACAAGGTGGTAGAACACACAGGTACGATTCATGGCAATGCATCAAACACATTAACCATGGCAATGCAGGCATGCTGCAAGCCAGCCTGGCAGCTTGGCGGCAACGTTGTGCGCTCCAGGGTGGGTTGGACGCGCGGAGCGCTTCCGCACGGCACACAGCACACATGACACAGCAAGCAGCACGTAGCACGCACAGGCGCAGCCTCGGCAGGCGCGGCATCGTCCAAGACAGCGCCGTCGGGGAGCTGCGAGAGAGCGGCGATCATGACATTGAGGTGGGAGAGCGTGAGGGCGCCGTCGCGGTCGAGGAGCTCCACCTGCTCCCACGCGCACTGCCACGCTGCGGGGCTGCGGCCGATGCGCTCCGTGAGCGGCGCCAGCTGGCGGACGGGGTCCAGCGCGCGCGGCGGCGTGGCGGCGGCGGGCGGGTAGCTGCGCTCCAGCGTGGCTACCAGCCGCAGCGCCTCAAGCACTTGCGTCTGCTCCGCGTCCCCCGGGTCGCCTGCACGGCCAGGGCCACGCCCGCTGAGAGACATCACAGTCTCAACGGCGGCGCAAGAAGCAATCACGCAGTCATAGCACAGCACGCAGCATAATCAACACAGGCGCCCAGCACCGGGATGCGCGACCATGGGGGTGCGGCGCCAGCATGACAGCATGACAGCATGCCAGCATGTCGTCGCACAGCAACCGCCGCCGCGGCTGCCGGGCCTGGGCAGCTCTCCAGTACCACCAGCGTTCGCCAGCCGGCTGCGCGCACAGCCGTGCACCCCGGCAACATGCATGGATTGAGCGATTCACGGCATGCGTGAGGTTGCAGGCAGGGTAGGTGGTGAGCAGGCAGGCCAGAGTTGAGGCGGCTGCACGGAGTTGGGTCAGCAAGCCACAGCACGCAGGGCGCAGTTGGCGGCACGGGTGCCGCGTCACCACCTGCAAGCATGCCTGGCCTGCTGGAACGCTGTGCCAGTGAGCACGCGCCTCGCCAGCCAAACACAAAACTGGCCGGGGCTCGACAGCAGCAGCGCCAGCGGCAGCAGCGCCAGCGGCAGGAGGGGCAGCGCAGCAGGGGCAGCGCACTCGCGCACGCCTGGATGGCGGAGAGGTACGTCGTGGCTAGCGGCACGCGCGTGCCGGTCGCGGTGGTCGGCCGCGCGCCGGGCTCCCCGGCCGGGGGAGCCGGGATCTTGGAGAGCGAGCGCTCCAGCAGCCGCAGCGCGGCCAGCGCAGCGCGCGAGTTCTGGATGCGGTCGCACTGCAGCAGCACCAGCTGCACGAGGCCCTCGTCCACATACTGCACCGGCGGCTTGCGCACGCCGTCGCGCCGCATCGCAGCGTGCGCGTCCAGCGCCGAGCTGATGTCCTCCAGCGCAAACGTGAGCAGGTCCCCCTGTAGCCACGCACAGGCATGACACATGCTCCATGCATTAATGACATCCGAAGCTCACAGACCGCAGGGATCGGTCACATGTGCGCTGTGCTGTGGGATGTGCTGGGCCGTGCTGTGCTGTGGACAGCTCCACGCCTCCGCATGCTGGCACACGTAGAGGAAAGCGGTTTGTCTGTAGGCGCGAGAATTGGCAACGTGGCAAGGGCCACCACTGCTGGGGCGGGGGCGGTTTCAGGGCGCACCATGGTGGCCACGGGGGTGCTGCTGTCGTCCATGCTGTGGCGGGCCACCATGTAGAGGAGGTTGTGGGCGTGGCCGATGCCCATGAGGAGGGAGTCCGGGACGGGCTCCCCGGAGCGCAGGTGCGAGCGGAGGCCCCGGAACTGCGAGATGACCTGGTGCAGGCGCTCGAGGTCGCGGGTGCGGCGGCCGAAGATGGTGAAGACGGCCTCGCGGTAGGTGTGCGCGACGGTGCCGCCGTGCGCGAACAGCGTGAAGTTGCGCGGGGCCGCCGTGTCGGCGTGGCCGTCCGCGACGCTCACGCCGCGCTCGCCCGGGGGCCGCAGCTGCCACCGGCCGAGCTCCCTGCAGAGCGGCACGCTGTGCTGTGCTGCGCTGTGATGTGGTGTGTGCGAGAGGACGTGCCGGCAGTAGTGCATGGGAGAGCCAGCCCCCTAGCTGCGCTGTTTTGCCGCTGTGCGGCACAGCACAGCACAGCAGCTGCTGAAGATGGCTCGTGTGGAGCGCGGCTGTGGTAGGAGCAGGATGCAGTGCCGTCCGACACCAGCAGACGCAGCGGAACGACGCGTCAGGGGCAGGGAGAGCGCACGTGATCGCGGTGTCTAGGTATTCCTCATACTGTGCTGAGGGTGCTGTGCGTGCTGCGCGCAGCAGTGTGTCGATGTAGACCATGTTCATGTTGACGTCCTGCAGCATTTGCGCGTGCCCGGTGCGCTCCAGAGCGCGCCACGCGCTGCGCGCGCGCTGCGCGTCGCCCAGCAGGCTGCAAACGGAGACGTAGCGCCGGAAGAGCGAGTGCGTGCACTGCTCAAAGCGGCGCACAGTCGTGTACGCCATGAGGTGATGCAGGTTCTGGATGAGCAGCGCCAGCCGCGTCGCCACCGCCTCTAGCTCCTTCTTATCCTCTTTTGCCCCGTGGTGCCTGCACAGCACTCACAGCACGGTGACGGTGCCACCGGCCACACACCGCGCAGCAGGCAGCAGCTGTCGTTGGAGCCACGGCGCAGCACCACCGCCGCCCTCTGAAGCGCCGGTCTCCGCACAGCACACAGCACGCACAGCGGCGCGCCCCACTTCATTGCGCGCATGCTGCTGGACTCCAACCAACGCTGCCAACGCGCAGACCGGCCCACACAGCACGGGTCTGGGTCGCAAGTGCAGGCTACAGTGTGGAGACTGGCCGTGCAGCACGCAGCACGCGCAGCACGGCGGTAGCGGCAGCGGCGGAGGGTACCTCATGACGACGTCTTCGCAGAGGATGTAGTTGGAGATGATGTCCTGGTCGAGCACGAGCTGGGTTTTGCCGCTCTGCTCGAGCTGCGTCTTGGCATACCGGAGGTACTTGCCCATGGCCTCCATGGCGCTCTGCGCACGCTCGGGCGTGCTGTACGCGTCGCGCAGGAAGTGCACAAAGTCGCGGCGCATGTTGGCGTCGCCCGAGGCGGTTTGGTCGCCGGCGGCGGCGGCGGTGGGGGTGCCCACAGTGGCTTCCACGTAGGCCTTCTCGGGAGCGAGCGCCGCGTCGGCGGCGCTGTATGGCAGGGAGGCAAAGGCTGCACCATGCTGCCTCGCCTGCATCAGGAGGGGTGCAGGCTGGATGGGCGGCATGGCCAGGGTGTAGAGAGAAACGTTGCAGAGGTATGCTCCACAAGGTGGTAGAACGCAGCAGGCATGGTGTTTGCCAGGGTCCCACGGCACTGGCAGCGCTTTCAGAACCAGCAGGGCACACAGTGGACGGCGCAGACCGGATTTAGGAGATGTAGGAGA
>JALKAD010000124.1:329766-372399 GCA_024500015.1 Ulva compressa | reverse complement strand
TGTAGGAACTCGGGAAAAGCAATGCAATCGTGTGGCGTGGCTCCTGCTGCCCGTGGGCATGTCAAGTGTGCGGTGAGGAGTGACAACGGGCCGTGACTGCAGCATGACGGTGCACACCCGCGCGCTCAGTAGCGAGCAAGTTGACCATGTGTAGGTTGTCAGGCTCCCTGCTCGGATTGCATGGGATAGCTCACCATGCGCTGCCCCAGCGAGGGCAGCCCTGAGGCCAGCCTGAACGGCTGAGCGTATCATGCACGCAACTCACCAAGCGATCATTAGCCAAGACGTTCTACATGACATGAAAGCTGAGTTTATGTGAAGTTGAACTTATTAACCGCGAGACTGCGACCGGAAGTGCTCGCAATGGTCGAGTATATCGCTGCGACACCGACAGAGCGTGTGCGGAATGAACGTGACCAAGCCAGTACCACGAATCGTAGAGAAACAGTGCACCTCTTGAGATAGCTTCTCAGCCAGTCTTGTGGTCCAGTGCGGCATGTACCAGCTGTCACCAGGCTAGGGCGGCACTGATCATCAGTGACTGGAGGGGTACCAGCTTCAACAGCGGGGGCATGCTGTTCAACGAGCGCTCTGCACGACGTGCACGCCTGGACACCGCCGTAACTACTGCGGCTAGGACACTGTGGACACTAACAGCATGCCGTGGTGCCACCATGCGATCTTGGCCAGGCTCTTCAGTTTCTGCGAGTGCTACTGCCGGTGGACGGCACTCAAGAGGTAACGCACGTCAGGCTGGTCTCACGTCGCGACGCTTTGCACACCTATACCCGGCCGTGTGACACCAGGCACACCTTGTGTCGAATCGTGGCCTCCCTGTGCGCGACGAGCGGCCTGCTGTGCATGATGCAAGCGCCAACAGCTTGCACCATTGCTCTCAAACACCAGGCTCGTCCAGGACCCGCCTGGCACAAGGCATCCTACCTGGTCTCCACTACCCAGGCCCTTGGCGACCTCTGCCGCCCCTGGAGACATCAATGAGAGCAGTGGCTCGATGTCTGCCAGGTCCCACACTCTTTGGTGAGGTGCTATGGCAGTGAGCCAGGTGCTGCAGTGGCGGTGGCGTCGACGGCCGGTCGGAGCGCATCGGCTGCTCCCTCCTCCTCCTCGAGGCCCACACAGCTCTGCCTCGCAGCAATTGTGTACATGATGTCTGTGCCCAGCATACATGGAGCCCAGCATACATGCCCAGCATACATGGAGCCCTCTCGCTCCGATTCGATGCATCGGTTGCTCGATGGCGGAGCGGCCGTCTCTCCTGCCTGCGTCAGCATGCTCGCATGACCCAAACCACGCTCTCCGGGAGGTGAAGGAGGTGCCCATGCATGTCATGGCCGCCCATGCGCTCCCCGCAGTCGAAAGCGTGCGCACGTGAGTAGCTCGCATAGCACACGCATGCACTCTGTGACGTACATGCGCGTGCGTGTCTGAGGGGCGTGTCCGGTTGGTATACCCCTTCCGATCCTGGGGCACAGTTTGCCAGAGGTCTGAACTTCGACGACAAACACGCACACACCAACGGCAGAAAGCAAAACAGGCATCACGGCTGACCCGGACGGACAACGACGACGGCAGCCCTGCGAGCAGTGGCGGGAGAGGGAACCACAGGCGCAGCTACTGCCGTATCACCAGTGTCCGCAGCACAGTGCGCGCAGCACGAGGCCCGCAGCACAGTGCCAGCAGCAAGACGTCCAGGGCAACTGCCTCGCCACTACGGCAAGTCTCTGAAATTGACATGAGGGCGGGCTCTAGTTCGGAGTGGGTTAGGGGCGTGGCTGCTGCATCGGGTTAGGGCCACGCGGAGGTGACAGAGGAGAGGCAGGCAGGCGGGGGGCCGGGTGCACGGAAAGTGCCAAGTGTGACTTGTTGTGCTAGTGTGCTTGTTGTGCTAGCGTGTCACGCTCCTGCGCAGGCTCTTGGCTCTGGCTCTTGGGTGTACAGCACCGCTGCCAGCTGCACTGCCATTGGGTGACATCCCGCGATCGATCTGTGTGTCCAGAGCAGTGTGTCCATGCATGGCAGAAGCAAGTCTCATCTCCCGAGCTGCCACACCGCCACAGTCACAGAGGAGAGCCCTCAGGTGCACGGGGGACAGCGGCTGTCACGGCGCCGGCGGCATGGCTTGGAACGCCTGCCACGCACCCGCCAAAGTTTTAGCACGGCAGGGCATGTGTGTTGATCCTTTTGCCCTCTGCGTATACCCGCAGGGCTTCCGCGGCCGATGCCCGGTTCGGTTTGGTGCTATGCTCGATCGTATTGAGTCTAGTCCATTTTTGGTGCACATGGACCCACAGGCAAGCAGACCTGGCCTGTACAAGCGATCCACAGCCATGTTGGAATCGCCCTGATATCCTCCGCGCCTGTGAGCACCGGCCTGTGATCCAAGAAGCAGCAGCTGACAGCTCCAACTCCGCTTTGGTAATGGTGCACATGAACCCACTTGCCATGGCCAGGTTTTACATGGGCTGAGGGGCATGCCAGGAGCAATGCCAGGGCAAGATCAATCTGCAACAGCATGCACTGCACATGTAGCCACTCGCGATTCTGCAGGATGTTGGGACAGCGTACTTCCGGAAGCAATTGCAACAGCTGCAGTGGGGCATCGGCGGTATGCGTGCAAGCAGGCTGGCCGCACGCAGCTGCAGCGGTGTTGTTCGTTTTCTGCGCACTATCACGATGATTTTGTAGCTGCCGCTGAACCATAACTTTGTAGCTACTACTGAAACGAAGTAGTGCACGTCAACTCATGCAGGCGGGCCCGGGAGAGGGCTCCGACCGTTTCGCGGACACTATACATGTGCATTGCGAGGTCGAGCAACCGGCCGATGCTGCGACTGAAGGTCACTTCGTCGCGGCAATGAACTCCCTGCGATTCAAGCATCGCTTGCATCGAACTGTTCATCCTTGGAATACGGCTGCGTGGAGGCTGCCACCCAGTCCCACTGGTTGTATTAATGTCCAAGCTTGAGCGTCCGTACACGTCGCCATGCCGTAGCTGCCACACATTTCCACCTCGCAAACCACGTGGTGACCACATTGCGGAATGCTAATGCCGATTCAACGCGTTGACGCATCATATAATAGGGCATGCATGTGTCCTCCACATGACGCGTGGAAACGACGCGTGGACGGCCAGGCTGGAGGCCCATTGCGAACCCCGCTGCCGCACCGCATTGCGATCATGCGCGGAGCAGCTAGCTCGCACTCGACATAGCGCATGTGCGAGGCACGGCAGAGCCAACTGGCGCGCCCCCATGGCGCCAGTATATATCGTCAATTCACGCACACAGCATCATCATAATACCTACGTTATACTTCAGACATTGCAACTCTTCGTTTGGTTGCTGCACCCCGACTGTATTCACTGCCTTCCGCGAGCGGCTGATTCTGCAACCAACCTGCTTTAAACGATCAACATGAGCAATCTCGATCCATTCGGTCCTTCATACCCAATGGGTGGGTATAAATCACGGGGTCGCGGTGACACGGGCGCCTCAATGTTCCGAAAGCTAGATGAGGCTGTGCGAGATGTGGGCTCTCAGCTCACCGGAGGACGCAAAGGGCGCTCTGGGGGCTGGGCTTCAATCTGTGGCTATATCGGCATGCTTAATATGGGCGTAGGAGTTCTGTTCTTGTTGTGGACGCTGAGGATGCTAGGAATGACGGCCAAGATCACATGCGCGTGTGTTGGTGCGCCTCTCTCTCTCACATATTCTCTAAACACCTGCAGCTTGTTTTGATCTGCCGTTACATCTCTGATCTGCGCCCGTGGTTGGCGTGGGGCCATGTTCGCATGGACGAGTGCCTCCAGCGCAGCATTACAAGATGCGCGGCACAGCTCACTGGAACACCCAACAGGATCTCAGGACCCGCCGCTTGCCACTTACTGCGCCTCTTGTATCTGCGCTGTTTCTCTCGATGCTTGCCGGTGTTTTCTCACGTGGATATCGAGAGCTAGCGTTTGGCCGTGTTGTGTGCCATCAAGCTGCCGTACAGCAAATCTACAACCCCGAATACATTAAGCAAGTATTTATCAGGTGTATGTTTGCTTGCAGGTGTGGGGATGTTACTGATGGGTGTCGCCTCTGTCTTGGCCATGAAGCGCGACGCACCGAGCTTGAAAACGTTCAGTCTTGCCGCCGCGGTACTTGTGGGCCTGCTCAGCTGGTCTTTTGTCACTCAGGTGTGGATCTTATGCCATGCTGATTGCGTGGGTGGCGTCGCTGCGCACAGTTGTTGTGGGCGCCATGGGCTCGGTGCCACTTGTGCTCGATCGTCCGAACAGCAATGGATCGCGTGAACATGGGTGCTTCAAACTAGTACTAGATATGATGTTTGTGCGTGCTTGATGTCTGTCTCCGTTTGATTGCAAAGCCAGCATGCCCGGGCCCCTCGTGCCGTGCGAGCACACTGATCACGGCTTCTCCGCGATCAGCGACGTTTGCCGTCCCACAACCTCACGTCCCCGCAATGTGCAGGTATCCACTGATATTCGCAACGATTGCATCTTGGCCGAGACATACCTGCGCCTGGATCATCTCGAGGATTCCATGCACAATGTCAAGCACGACGAGCTGATCAACGGGATTATGATGCGCCTGGACCATATCAACACTGACATGGCGCACATGAAAGAACATGCCGAAGACAAAGTGGAAGAGGCTCGCAAGCAAATGGAGTTCAAAGAGAAGGTGTGCCTCAGCTCGCAAGTGTACTTCCTGGTGCCAAAAAGTGCCATTCTCTGAGTGGGATGCGCGCTTGATGACACATCATTGACCGCTGCCGTTGTTCAGGACGCAAAGTATGTGGACTCCAAACTCCGTGACCTCATGTCCGTGGCTGAAGACGCAATTTCCACTCTCGACTCCCAGATCCGCAGCATCGAAGGCAACATCACCGAGTTGGAGGGCATCCGCGAGGAGGACTTAACCTCAGTGTGTCTCCGTACCTGTACCATCATTACGGCCAGCAGACCTTGCATGTGACCGCTGTGGTGATGGTGCTCTGAAGGCAGTGCACAACACGCAGTGCTCTGACACAATTCGTGAGTTGTGCAGGAGCAGCAGATGAGCAAGACGCAACTGAAAGCAAAGATCCGTGCATACAAGTACCGCCAGAAGGTCCTGACGCCACGCAAGGAGGCCATCACAGACGTCATCAAGCGCATTGAAGGCCACATCGACGGCACCCTCACAAGCAAAGACTACGTGGTACGAATCAGCGCTGCTCTCCTCTGCCACGTGCCGCACGCCGTCCCCTCCATCATTCTGTCACTCCCCATCGGTGCCTGTCTGCCATGGCCACCGTCGAGCTTCTGCCACACTGCTGCATAGCCCCGGCTTGGCCCATGCCATGGCAAGACTCGCGGGGCTGTGACTCAGAGTACTTGTCAGTGGCTGAACCGCCCACTGGCCTTCGTGCATAGCACAGCTCACATAGTTTCAACTGTGCAGGAGGTTCTGAACGAGCTCGAGAAGTCCATCAACGACCGGGAGCTGCTCGAGGTGCTGCAAGTGGAGAGGGATGACATGCCGTACGTCAAGGCGAGCGCCAATCGGCTGCAGAAGGGCGACTACGACCGCATCATGGTGGGCAACTACAAGGAGAAGGCTCGCAACCGCACCACCACTCAGGCTCGCCAGCGCAAGAAGTATGAGGTGTGCCTTGCTCTCCACACTCTGTCCAGTACAAGCCTTGGTGCTGGCTTGCTGGATCAGGCAGGGTCCCGTGCTGGTTTGTGGGTTTTGCAAGCCGCATGTGCTGGATTGTGGAGGTGTGGATGTGGCATGAATGAAACTGGGAGGGTTCTGTGTGCAGAAGTACATGGCAGGCATCTACAAGGAGCACGACAACCGCCTGAGCAACCGCGAGCAGTACCTGCACAGCCTGAACGAATGGCTCGAGTCGATGCCGGAGCACTGCATGCAAGACCTGGAGCAGATGTGGCCCTCAACGGTCCTGGGCTGGGGAGCAATTGCACTGTCCGTATTGAGTTCGTACACAGCATTGACGAGCACAGTGCTGTCCGTGAAGAAGGACTTCTGAGCGGGACGATGAGTTAGGTCACAGTAGTTAGGACCGTTCGCATGGCAGAATCCGGAGGATCGTCGAGGGGACGGTGTATGCAGATACACTGTATATAGCACACAAATATGAGACGATGATATACGGCAACACATCGTGTAGGTAATTTTACACCGTGAGCACAGTACTCGCCACTGTACACAAATTAAGACTGCACAACGTGCCGCATTGTCACTCGCAAATACTCAAAACTCCATCACCCACCTCTACAGTAAGCGGTCACACTCTCACACACCAGGAAAGGGGATTTAGTCCGTGGACATAGGCTATGGTGATGCTTTACTATTGTGCATTCACCTTATCAAGAGCCACAGCTGTTGCTTGGGGCGAGCTCTCTGTGTATGCTCGTTCAGACAGAACTTGCTTGATGCGTGCCATGGTTTGTTTGACCTGCACAAGCGCCATTTTGCAATCTCTGTGGAAAATGTCCGCGACTTATGTGTCTTGACGCAGTACAGCAGCCGGATGAGCCAAGCACACGATACATGACATACAGGATAAGTCCAACCATGCCAGGCGCTGCAACAAGGACCTTCGACGCACCTGTTTCATCTTATGATTTGATGATGGCTTCTCTTGGAGTTTCTTCCAAAACCACTGTGTGTGCAAGAGGTTCTGCTCGCGCACACATAGAACCCATAGCTTTTGCAGATCTTCGAAAGATTTCAGTCGCAGCTCGGAAGCTTCCCACGCTCTGCCTGCACATGTTCAACAGGTCGGCGCTTTACACTGGGAATTCATTGATTCCGGGCTGGGCCAGGCTGCTGGCGATCCGAAGCCGGACTCTGGCACAAGTCGGACTGGAGCGCCAAGGATCGCGACAATCTACACCACACGGGCCTCCGCAAGTGGAGCTTCTACCATACGCTAGATCTCACCTCGACCAACTTCCCTGCCGGGTACGAAACAGAGCAAGCCAGTCCGATCGCTGATGGGTCGCGGTTGACCTTGGGTGGACGTGGCTGCAGCAGACGCGCTTCCGGTGGCCTCTGCACTCATAAACGCTCCACGCGGAGCTTGCGTGCTCAAAAATGCGTTTACATATCTATGATATTGGCAAAGACGGTTCATGCTAGGCAAAACTAGGCAATGAAGACGATTAGGCGAGGTCTAAAGTCCAAGCGCTAGCTCGACATATCGCTGAATTCAACCGAATAGCTGGTAAGGGATGGGAGAAGTGACAAAGCTTTATACTACCAGTCCTGGTGCAGCGGAACGATAGCGCGCGGAAACGACTCAGCAATTCTCATGCATTCCTGCATTCCTGCATGTAAGCGGTTCGACATGCGCATGTGTCAGTGCCGCGCGCTGTCCAGATCGGACCCTTAGCGGTTGTGGCGCCAAATTTATGGACATCCTGTACAGACTTGAAGGTCTACCACATGAGTGGCCGTGCGCACGGCCGTGCTTGCATCCATGGGTTTGAGCAGTATCGACGTAATAGATTTGGTCAGCCGCCATGTGCGCCAACGTGGCATGAGTTAACGTTCCGGAACGCCGGTGGCCACCGCGAGCTAGTGGGTGTTCGTAGTCACGTGAGCACATGTACAACCCCGTGCGCAATCGCCATGTACACCAGTCGTCTCCAGCAAGTGTGTTACACAGTGGTGATAGATCTAGGACCCAGCAAGTGACATCTCCCGGCGGTCTTGCAGTTAGAAAGGTCAGATCACTGCCCGGTGTGGCTAGTCAACAGTCTTTATCGTACCGTTTTTGATGCCCAATTTGTTGATATATTAAAAAAACCGGCTGCAGCTGGAGCCTGCAAGCAAGGCCACAGGACCCACAATTGTGAACCCAGGCCATCCGCTGCATTAACTGACATTAATGAACACTTGTTTGGATCAGGAAAAAGCTTCGACGATCTTTGCCGTCCGCTCCATGTCGTGTCTACTTGAGGCAATGACAATCAGTCTGTGACGGGTTGCTGCGCCCATCGGAAGATCGTTTGGGTTGGGCGCTGGTCAGACTGACTCTGTGGAAGCGCACATGCAGTGGAGGTGGCAATTAATTGCCTTACTCACCCAGAACACATGAACTGTTTTTGTGGCAGTTCGTGTTGAAAACGCTGTATCCACCATGTGCAAGCTCTACATCCTGCACGTGCACACTTGCTTCAAGGGGCACCGTTCCAGCGCTCGACATCCTGGGCCATTGACGCTCTGAATTGCTGTGTCGATCTCAGTGTTACACTGTTCGATCTCAGTGTCACACTGGGGAGTCACTCACTGGTCAGTAGGTATCAGTGTGATCCGATCTGGCAACTCAGCAGGTGCTGCTTACACCGAGAGTCTGCACTGTGCGTATGAGGGATAGGTTTGGGTGGCAGACAGGCAAGCCATGGCGGTGATGATGATGGTGAAGTAAATGATTTGCTGTCCCACCGTGACAAAGATCTTTATGATAGCCTCCGTATGCAGCCCTTGATACGGCGCACGTGACACATGGCGGACAACGAGTGGTGACAGAAGCAACGCGGTCTTGCCGGCTTGACGCCCGGCTCGGAGTGCGTGTGCCCCCTCTGTTCACGCGCCTTCTAGTCACTCTTGCTCATCAGAGCAGGCTAGGACGTGATTAACAAAGAAAGTCTCATCAGTCAGCGCACATTCGATGAAGATGGACGGGACTTTGCATATACTCAGCATTCGGACTGCGGGTGTATTCTGATCTGTACGTGTGCGGGTACAACTGGCATGCTGGTGGACAGAACGTCCAGCTTGAAACCTGTACACACTGTCGCTGTGCAAGTGCGCGACGACCACGAAGACAATCACCAAAGCCCTTGATTCTTTTAGCTTTGGCTTGATTGTTGGAGGGGAAGCATGATCGCGACGCGAAGGCGCGGATCGTGGACTTGCTTGGTACTAGTCTTGCTCGCGTACGCTTTCGGTGTTTGTGTCGCGGCTCAAGGTGGGGATATTGGGACGCAGTTTATCGACGATGTTGCCGAAGACAGTCGGGACGGGCTCCAGTCTTTGCTCAACTGGGCAATTGGTGCGTAGCTGCGAGCTGGCTCCATGCTCATGCTGGCACACCTTGTAGTCCCAGGCGTCCAATTGATCATGCACTATCGCACGAACTTGATTGTATTTATGTCATCTATATTGTCTTGCATCAATTGCAGACGTGCGGCCGTGCAAGGACGCGGCGCCCCCCGACTCATATGCAGTTTGTTTGGAGCAATCTGTGTGCCAATGCCGTCGATGCTGCACCAATGCCGATCACCGTAGCTGGAAAAACTTCACAAAAGCGTCATTTTCCATGCTTCTGCTATTTCTGGTGTATTGCGGTATCCTGCATGCGTGCTTCCGATCTCAGCTCTTGCTACAGAAAACAGCAGCCCAGAGGCACTTGGCGAAATGGCCAAGAATGTGGGCCAGGACCTTCCGCAGGTGTCCATGGAGGAACGACGTGCCCAGCTGGCGGAATTTGTGAAGGATTCCAAGAAGTGGCCTTCAGACAGCGAAATCATGAACACAACTCTGCATCTCATTGCCAACAGGAGCGAGCCCGAATCAACCCGCATACAGGGCCTCCGCATGCTCCAGGACATCGTCGAGGACTCGCTTCTTGCCAACGGTACTTTCCCGGTGCCGCTCTCAGGCATGCACTTCAGTGCCAAACCACAGGCATCGAGTCTTCCCACACAAACAGCCTTTACACAGACTGTGGTGTGTGTTTGGGGCCATGCTCAGCCCACAGCCCAAGCCTTGCATGACATCACAGTGCATCACGACTGCATGCATCCCACCATGCCCTCTGTCCTGTATCTGGCTTCTGTGCGTGGCCAGTCCCGACGCTAACCTGCTGTGCCTGTGTAGAGCTGCCTGCTCTGGGCGGGGTGAACGTGCTGGCGGATGCCATGCTGGAGGGCGGCACCGTGCGGGCCCAGGCGATGCGGGTGCTCGGAACGGCGGCGTCCAACAACGTGCCGTTCCAAACGGCGGTGCTGCAGCGGGAGGCAGGCACCGTGCAGTGGCTGCTGCAGGTTTGCCCACCCCTGCTCCTGTTTTGGTTCAAATCGCCCAAGGTGGGCCATGCCGGCTGCGCAGGGCGCAGGCCTGTCTGCTTGCGAGCAGTCTGAGGGCGTGTCAGCGTGGTCGTGCTTCCGAGGTGGCTTGTGGCTAGAGTGACGTGTCTTTGTGAGCAGCCCCTGGCCAGTCTGTGTGCAGCTGCAATGGATACCGATCTGAGGGTGTGTGCAGCTGCAACGGATGTACTGTCAGGTATGCTTGCCTCAGTCGGTAGGCTGGCGGCCAGGGTGACAAGGTCCGAGCCGGCGCGGGTGGCTCTGCTGCAGCATGCGATCATGATCCTGGAGCTAGTCCATGCTGCATGAGCCAAAGGCGGCATGCCCTGAGATGCAGTGCTGTCTGTCAGCACCTCACACGCGCGAGAGTGCCGATCTCATTGCAGAGTGGCGCACTCGGTGCGGGATGCTGTGACAAAGCTGCCCCTCCCACAGTGCAGGCTGCGGCAGATGCTCTGTACGAGGCCCCCTCTGATGCAGAGACGCTCTTTGCTGCCCTGAAAGCCACGGCCGCAATGGCGCGCAACCTGCCGCCAACGACGACCGGGATTCTGCGGGCACACATTGCACACCTCAAGCCACAGGAGGCCCCGATGCCCTCCGGCGTGGAGCCCGTGGACACCCTGCCAGAGAGCCTGCAATTCCTGTTTGAAGTCGTTGTGAAGCTCCAAGGGGCGCCCGAGAGGGCAGCGGAGGTGTCGGACGCGGCGGCGCGGGCGTGGCGCAACGCGGCGCACACCGCCATGGGCCTGTTGTCGGACCTGGCAGTGAACAGCCCAGATGTCCGGATCATTCTACAGGGCTCTCAGGCCGCGCGGGCGTGGATAGGTGCGCTATGCTGCCCGAAAGCATCAGCTGCAGATCCATCTTGTGTGTGTGTTCTGCGTGTTTTCCTAGATCACTCACGCCGCGACAGTGGTGCACACAAAGCAGTGCACGGTCATGCGAAGTGGATGCGGTGTGGCAGCCACAGCGCTGCAGCCATGTCTCAGGCTCATCGCACAAATCACCACTAGATGCCATTTGTCCAGTCTATAGCATGTGATGGGGCTTGTGTGTTGCTTGTGTAACTCTGTCGTCCAAGAGGCGCGAGTGTGTGCAGATTTGTGTGAGGCGGTGTCTGGCGCGAGGCTCAACATGGTGCAGAAGGCGGTGCAGCTGCTGACGCACATGCACCAGCCGCACCACGCGCCGCCCGCCGTGGCCGCTGCGGCGTGGCGCGCTGCGGGCAGCTGCCTCACGGAGCTGACGGCGCAGGTGCAGGCGAGCGTGCAGAGCGGCGACGAGTGGGCGGCAGAGGTCCTGCAGGAGCTGCAGGCTGCAGCTGACCTGCTACCGGGCCCGGGGGGTGATGTTCGGGATGAGTTGTAGTGGCGGAAGGCGCGGTCTGGAGTCTCGGCTCGGGTCTCGTGGCCGCCGAGGGGGGCGGCGCACCGTGCTGCGGCGCAGCATGGTGCACTGAACTATGAGGCGGTAGTGCGCCGAGTGTATCCTAGCGGCTCCTGAGAGGTGTTTTACAATTATGGCAGAAACAGGTGTAACTGTGTTGTGTTTTGGACTCACAGGCGTTGACTTGCATTGCGTTCACAGCATTCAAGCGCGCACAGCGTTGGGCTGGGTACGATGAGTATCTGCAAAGGTTACAGTGGAACTAGGTGGTGCGTCTGAACTGCATTCGAACTGCGTTCGAATGTACATGCACACCAGAAAAGATTGAATCTGGATGCGAAACAATGGCAGTATCTGAGTGTCGGACCCGCCCGCGTCAGTTATTTCCATCGACAGTGCTGCAGCCCGAGGGGATGTCTACATTAGCGCACTGATCGACTCCTCGAGCTTGCTGAAGGAGGGCCGGTGCTTGGGTGTTGGTAGGAGGCAGTCCTGCACCATCTGTGCCAGCGCCTGGGCAGCGTCGGTGTCGCCGTTGAGGGGCGTTGCCAGTCGGGAGTGCACGTCCCTCAGGAAGAGGCCCCACGCCCGCACCTGCCGGCCACACATGCACACTGTCAGACTGCACTCTGTCTCATGATGGCCAGGATCATTCACTGGCCACATAGTTCCACACACATGCACTTGGCTGGAAGCAGCATGCCACAGGAAGGCCTCGTACGTTGCCTGTGCCCGCAATGCTTGCGAAAAGCACGACTGATCAAGATCGATAGATAGATGTACTCAAGGTGCAAGCCAGGGCCTGCCGATGCAGGCCACGCTCAACGACTCCAGAGTGAGTCGAGGACGTATGTGGACCACGGACAGGACAGGAGCAGACTGACATGCAAGCAGGTGGCGGAAGGGGCCCGCAGGCCTGTACAGGGGCTGCAGGGCAGGGTCACACCTCCACAGGCTCCCACAGCGTCTGTTCATCTGGTGGGTAGAAGAAGGATGCCCCATAGTCGCATAGCACCGTGTGGCCTTCGGGATCGGCCAGCATGTTGTGGGCGTAGACGTCACCATGCGCGATGCAGTTGGCGTGCAGGTAGGCCAGGGCGCCAGCGGTGTCCTTGGCAGCGTTGAGTACCCACCTGCAACACGGAGCCTGTCTGTTGCTGCGAAAAGGAAACTGTCCGTTGTCGTGGCAGGATTACAATGGCAGCTTTGCACCGGTGGCGTTGCATTGGCAGCTAAGCAAAGGTAGCCCGAACCAGGCTTGAGTCGGACAGCACCACTTTGGCAGAGCGTGCACACACAGCAAGCACTCAGGAACCGGTTTAAAGCGAGTCCGATGTGGCACAGGTGCTGCTGTGAGGACATCCGATGCTGATGGCACGTGCGCCATGGGAAACAGAGTGGCAGTGTTTGACCGGTTCACTGTGCTGGACACGAGCCGTGCCGCCGCAGCCAGTAGGAAGCGGAGAGGGAGCACACTGCATGGAGAAGGTGGTGTCTGGTGCCCATCTGCAGCGCAGCAGCGACTGTAGGTTGGGCTTTTCAGCCATGGGCTGGCCAGAGACGACGTCCATGAGCAGAGCTGGAGGGCTCTCAATGCGAGCCCTGACCACTGTGAGGCCTGGGTGATCCACGAAGAGCTTGACCGCGATCTCGTCCCGTGCATGGCCATCCGGGCTCGTGTCCTCTGAAGCAAACTGCTTCACTGCGTACTCATTCCCTTGCCATGTTGCACGGAAGACCTCTCCGGAAGCACCGTCACCGAGCTTCTCGCCCGCAGATATGTCGCAGGCAGATATGGTGGTGATGGCGTGTGTGGGAGGGGGCGCTGCTGGGGAGATGGGGTTGGAGGCAAGAGAAAACCAGGCTAGCGAGGGGGAGCGCCACAGTGAAGGCGGGAGTGACGTCAGGTTGTTGATGGGGACTCGCATGAGCTCCAGACTGGACAGGCGGTCGAAACAGTCTGGGAGTTCTTGCAGCTCGTTGTGTGCAGCCTGCAGAGCGCGCAGAGGTTCTACTTCATGGGTATAAGCTGTGGGATCATGAGCATGAGGATGCACGTCCTCAACTATGGCAAACGGCTGCACATTCTGCGATGTGCAACGGTTTACCGGCAACAGGAAGTGCCCAGACCAGGTCGGTGTGCATATGGGTGCGGACCGTCCTGTGACTGTGTGCTTGTACATTCGTATTGCAGCTGTGGTCATGTGTAAGTCATTGGGCATGAGGGGCACACCTGGAGCTTAACCAGCGCGGTGCAGTATTGCAGCGACTCTGGGAAGCACCTCAGGCGATTGTCGGTCAGGAAGAGCTCCACCAGGCTGACCAAGTTTCCGAAATCTGCCGGCAAAGCTGTGAGTTGGTTGGACTTCACGCCTAGCCGGTACAGCGAGGTCAGAGCGCAGATCTCATCTGGCAGAGCAGTGAGCTTATTGCACATGACATTGACATACTTGAGCCTGGTCAGATTCCCAATTGCCCTGCAGGCTGATCCACTCTGCGCATATCCGCGGGCACGGTCGAGGAGCGCAGCTGCGGTGCCGTCTCATGTGCCTGCGCACTGCACGATTTGCTAGGAAGACGTCGCACCCCGTGATACTGGTCAAATCATTGCGGGATGCATCAAGATTGACAAGAGCAGTGAGTGATCCGATGCATGCGGGCAGCTCGAGCAAGTTGTTTTTTGAAATGTCCAAGCTCTCCAGCGTGTGCAACGAGGAAACACGCTGTGGAAACGCTGTCAAGGACAGGCATGACATCGACAAAGCGACTTCTGCCCCATTCTGAAAGGCATCGATCCTTTGATCGACCTTCTCACTCATCAGGCAGACTTTCAAAGTAACTCGGCTCAGCACTGCACTCTGTACGGGTCACGCTACGCAAAGATCAAGGGGCCATGAAAAATCTACGCCCTACATAGCCAATGTATTCGTATTCACGGCAACTGGAGCATGTTTTGGTCCGGATCAACATGCTAGGACGCTCTTATCAGGACGCGGTTCTTGAAGACACATACAGACGCATGCGTCGTGTGTTGTCGTGGCGATTAGTGCCAGCGCACTGGCACTGTGCCACCATAAGCAGTCTGAATTAGGCACTCTTAGTGGTATGCCATACAACTGCGTGCCATCTCGCGCATGCGGCGTTGAGCCAGCGGGCACAGCGCCACAACGTCGATCAGCATGCGCCTGTTTGTATGCTGCTGGCTCTTTCTGGAACTGCCGCCTCGTAGATGAATTATGCTAGACGGAGAAAATTGTATGATCTCCTCTTCTCGCAGCAGTATGCTGGCCGGGACGCGGCTGCGCGCTACGCAACCCTCTCAAGCGGGCCGTCACGGCAGTTTGCGGTCAGGCACAACTGCGCACTCGACCGGACGCCTAGCCTCGCGAAGACGTTCGTAACACAGCTGAGGGTTTCCAGATGGCACCATCAGCCATCGCGGCTATGGTTGGCTATTCGCCGTCCGCTTCCGCTGGTCATTGCCGCTTGTGGAGCTGGTGCAGGCCTCATCCAGGTCAGCCAAGGCCAGGCCACTCCCGCCCCCATCCACAGAAACACATCACAGCTTGCAGCTGTGCAATACTCAGAAGCACCGAGCGTTCTATCGAGGTTCACGCTGGCGGCACACATGTGCTTCCGAACCATAGTCCTGCTCAGTGTCCTGGTCCCACTTCTGGCGACCTATCCGCTCGCCAACTTGCACCCGGTCGGCAGACGTGCGTGGCTGCGCATGCTGCACCACTCCCTCAAGTATTGCGGACCGGCATGGGCGAAGTGGGGCCAGTGGGCCAGTGCCAGGCCTGACTTGCTGCCTACGGACGTGAGGCAGGTCCTAGAGACGCTGCACACAGCCGTGCCTGCCCACTCTGCAGCTGCCACTCGGTCAGTACTGCAGCAGTCGCTGCCTCTGCCGTTTGACGAGGTTTTCGAGTGCTTCGAGTGGGAGCCCATCGCAAGCGGCGCCATCGCTCAAGTGCACCGAGCCTGGCTCAAGCCGGCAGCAGCAGAGCTGTGTGGAGCCTCCCCTGATGAGGTGCGCCGCATGCACGCACCATGCCATCCTTCACACTGGCATGCACTCCACGCGCCATGCACTGCCACATCACAGATGCACGCACCAATGCCTGCACTGCCGGTCAACCCCGCCCTTGGCATTCAGCCCATGCATTCCCACCAGGCAATCGCCCGAGCACACTCAGGCCACTTGGGCTACGTCGGGTGCAGCGTCAGCATGACTAGGCGTCACACTCAGCGTCGTCAGCGCAGCATGCCCGTCGGGCTGCCTGCGCCCTTGCACGCATGCACGGAAGTCCTCCCCTCAGCATACCTGAGAAAGCACACTCTCGGCTGCTGCTCTGCATTGGCCGTGCACGCCGGCTGCATGCTGCCCTGACAAGAGAGTGTCACCAGACCCACCACCGCAGCATGTATTCAGCCACACTCTCCCTGCAGCCCTGGAGCAGCTCTGCTGCAGTGTGGCGCCAGCTCGAGCACGCAGACATGCCTGTGTGTGGACAGCAATGCAGGCTGTATCATGCAACCGGTGGCGGTCATGTCTGCTGCTCTGATGCAGCATGCAGCAACACGGCGCATGCGCATCGCAACCCCACACGCACGCATGCAGCCGGTGGCGGTCAAGGTGAAGCACCCAGGCGTGGAGTGGCGGCTGCGCGCCGACTTCTCCGTCATGCTGGCGCTCGCGCGCGCCGCCGCCACGCTGCCCGTGCTGCGCGACCTGCGCTTTGACGACAGCTGCGCGCAGTTTGGCGTGCCGCTGCAGCAGCAGCTGGACCTCTCACTCGAGGCCCGCAACCTCGACCGCTTCCGCCACAACTTCAGGTGCGCTGCAGGCAGGCTTGCGCGCTCGCCGCGGCCTGTGTGCTCTGCGGCGCGAGTCTGTGGCATGCGTGCCATGCTGTCCAGCCGCAACCAGACACACCACTCCCTGTCGCATTCTGCCGCGAGCCGGCCGGGTCGCGCCGCGGCCATTGCCGGCGACGGTGGTGTTCGGCGGCGCACTCTGCGCGAAGGGCTGACACATTCAGCGGCCTGCAGCCACACGTTCGCGCCGCTGCTGTGTCGCACAGCCACAGTTTCTGCTTCCGACCGCTGCCGCTGGGGCAACCAGCTGTTGCGGTTGCCACGACGTTCACCGGGGTCACGCAAGCAGGCATGTGCAGGGTGTCAAGGGTCGTGAGCTTCCCGCGGCCGCTGTGGCCGCTCGTCTCCCGCGACGTGCTCGTGGAGACGTGGGCGCCCGGCCGCATCGTGCGCGACTTTGTGTACACCGACACGCCGTACAACCGCAAGATCGCACAGACCGGCTTGCAGGCCTACCTCCAGATGATGCTCGTTGTGCGCCCCGCTGTCTGATTCTTGACCCTGCCAACCTGGTGCAACGTCCCGGTCTCCCTCCACAGCCGCAGCTGCAGCGGGCGGCCAGCTGGCACAGCACGCAGCACACAGCACACAGACATTCCGTACACACCTGCTGGCTCCGCAGCGGCTGCTTGGCGTACGTCACGCATCTGCGGCGTGCATGTGTGGCATGCACCACAATGTTGCTCAGGCCTGTGTGTTGCTCAGGCCTGTGTGTTTGGCTGGTGTGTCAGCATGCGGGTCATGGCCAGTGCTGTAAACGCCTTGCAGCTACGCGCTGTGCGCTGTGGTGTGTGCGCGATCACAGCATGTGTGTGTCGCTCACTACGGTGCGACAGGGTCAGGTGCTGCCCATGTGCTGTGAGTGCTGTGAGACTCACAGCGGGAGGTGGTGTGCAGGACGCGTGGATGCATGCGGACCTGCACCCTGGGAACATAATCGTCGCGACGGTGCCGCCTCCGCAGCTGCCGCCGGTGCTCGCGCGTGCTGCGGATGCTGTGGTGACGAGCCTCGGGGGGCGCAGCGCGGAGGAGAGCGGCTGCGGCGTGCGCATGGCGATCGTGGACGCCGGCATGACGGTGTCTCTGCGCGAGGAGCACTTCCGGGCGCTCCTCGACCTGTACGGCGGCATTGCATCGCTCGACGGCACCGCGATCGGCGCCGCGATGGTGCGGCTGCGGCACCGAGGGAGCTCCGCGCGGGTGGACATTCCGGCGTTTGTGGGGGACATCGAGGGCATTTTTGCGGGGGTGGACCGGCGGGAGTTCCGCGAGCGGACGCAGGACGTGGTGGCGTGCGTGCTGGAGTGTCTACGGCGGCATCGCATCACGATGGACGGCGCCGCGTCGGCGGTGTTGCTTACGACGCTCGCGCTCGAGGGGTGGGCGTCGAAGCTCGACCCCGACATCCGCATCCTGGAGACGATCGCACAGCTGATCCCGCAGCCGTGGGGCCGGCGGCTGCCGCCGCTGGTGGACCGGATGCTGCTGGAGGACCTCGTTGACCCGAACTAGTGTGGCCTTGAGGCTGGCCGTGTTGGGGGCAACCGTTCTGCAGCGCGTGCTCGTTGGTGCAAGTGCTAGGCTGGTGATGGGGGGTCGTGATCGAGGCCGAGAGGCGCTGTTTGTGGTGGTCCTTACAATGAGGGGCTTTTTGCAGGCCGTGCAGTGGCTGTGAAGGGGGGGCACCGTGCTGCGGCTCCATGGTGAACCGTCGCTGGGGTGGCGGCGAGTGCGACTGGGCGCGGCCGCGTGAACAGCTGGCATGGGTGGATATGGGATTGATGAGTGCCTGCGGAGTGTGCATGTAATGGTTCAAACTGTTGTCGCGGTAGGAACATGTGGCTAGATAGCGCTCGTGCCTGTGCACATGTTTCGCGGTCCGCGGAGCACCTGGTGTGTTGGTGGTGCGTTTACATACTGCTGCGTGTTGCGCTTGTTCGGCGGTGATGAGCACGCCATCCGCGGGGCTTCGCGAGTTGCTACCAGCGATGTCCAGTCTGCTGGCAAGCATGTGTAGCTTCTGGCGATGCGCTGTGGCATGGCTCTCGACCTCCAGCACTTGAGGGGAGGGAGCGGCGACATTGTGGATGGATGCTGTTCGAGTGAGTCATCCGACCAAATACATGTGACAGCCGGCCAGATCGGCGGATGCGACTGATCGCTGGTTGAATGAGGTTGCATGAGTCGGACGCACGAACAACCTGCGAGCCAGAACAGCGCCTCCCTGCCACGAGCATACGGGGGATCTTCAGGTTTGTCAGCGCTCGGCATCTTCGACGTTCGCACACACCAAGGGCTGCAGGGAGGGTTGCGTGCTTGCAACTGCCAACGGCCTGCGCACGAAGGCCTGTGCCAACAGACGGCACTCGCAACACGCCGGCGTGTCTCGCGAACAGCCGCGGCACAGATATGAGTCTGTCTCGCCAGCTAATACTTTATGGGTCGGGGATCCTGAGCGGTCCGCCAGTTCGGAGCACAATGCGCGCGTCACCTTGGCGCGAGGTGCATGCCACCCTGGATGCGCGAACGCATGCGCGCACGCAACAGTCGACCCACTGAGCGCGGCCTGCAGCCCTGCCTGGAGACACCACTACAACAGCATCGCAACACATCCGAATCTCACTATGCCCTGCATGCGATGCTTCAAGTGTAGCGCGTTGGCTGACACGATGTGTTTACGTGCTTTCAGCTTGGTGTTGACATGAGCGTCGGACTCTGGTATCGCCGAGCTTCTGCCTATAGAATCGATAGTTAGTGCCATGGCAGATGGTGGAAGATCGTTCGCGTACGTCCTGAAGGTGCACCAGCTCAGGCCATGGCCCATGAACGAGGCCAGCCCACAATACCTAGCGTTGGGCTGGCAGAGAGGCCAGCAAACGGGCTGCGTCGACGCAGTCAAGCCCAAGGTCACCGCTAAGGGATACAGCGTGTATCAGTTCAATGAGGAAATCGCTATATCTGCGCGCTTGCGCAAGGTACGAGTCCGTAGGCAATATCACGTTCACAACGGCAGTTGGCAAGAGTAGGTCTCATATCCATATCACAATGTCCCGCTCATGCTGGAAATGGTGATAAGCACGGAGTCACGGACGGTGATGTTGTGGCCTCTGTCAGGCACTGACGATCAAATCGGTGCGATGTACCAGGCAACGCTGCGCCCGGGCACGTCAGCCATACGACTTACTTCAACTCATTTCCAGCATTCTGGTATATGACTGCAAGCTGCAAGGGCGTTGTACTGCGTGGCTGCCCGCCACAGCGATTCGGTGCGTCGTGAGCTGTCAGGACACAGGCGCGGTGGCCCAGCGGGTAGTCCGGGCCAGCAGAAGCAGCGCAATGTTCCTGTTGTAAACCTTCTCGCCTTTGCCGCGGCGTCTACTTGACAAAAGCCTCTCACTCGGGCCACACGCGAAGCGCTCGTCCAGGCGTCGGAGCGCACGACCGCTCCGACGCAGCCCATGTGCGTTCGCAGCTGCACAACTTGCTGGCCTGTATCGTGACTAGCAACATCGCGCTCTGCAGGGCCCGGGAGCATCCAGCTCAGCGTACGAGAAGAAGTTTCTGCAGCTCGCCTTGATCAGCGTCGTCCGCGGCGCAGTGGAGGACAAGCCAATGGCCGCTGTTGGCACGGTGGTCATCAACCTGGCTGACTTCGCTGACCAGTCTCGCGGCCCGAAGAAGCTCGCCTTCCGTGTGTCCGTGGGCAAGGAGATCAACGACCAGCTGGTCAAGATTGGCAAGCAAGATGCCCCCTCCCTCATCATGACCATGCAGTACGCCCCTCACTCCCCCTCGCGCTCAACCCCGCCTGCTCCCACAACACCCGCCCCCACCGCTCTCCGCGTGCAGGTCCCGAGAACTGCCCGACATGCTCCCCCTGGAGCACGAGTCGTCCTTCAGCTCCCGAGGCTCCCGCATGACCAGCGACCTCTCTGCCTTCTTCTCCGGCAAGCGCCGCACTCACGACCGCCCCGCGCTCGTAGCAGACCCCAGCATGGCAAGCACGATCCCCCGCCATCCCTCCGCCGTGCCCTCCGGCGTCCCCTCCGACCGGCCCGCCCGCCCGGGCGTGCGCGTCGACTCTGACGGTTTCGAAATCGACGAGGACGAGGACGAGTTCCACTCCGCACACGCGCTCCCGCCCTCCGCGCAGCCCACCGCTGTCGCCCACAAGTGGCGCGGCTCCGAGCCCAGCGCCACCCCCACAGCCGACGAAAGCCCGGCGCCCCCGTCGGCCAACCACAAGCGCACGCCGAGCGCCCAGGGCATCATCACCACCCCGCGCTCACCCGCGATCAGCTCCTCCCCGGCGCCGCCCGACCGCGAACACCGCCGCTCGCGCTTCTCGCTGCTGGAGGAGCACGCCGTGTCGAAGCGCAACCGCCTCGCGGCCATCCGCAGCAGCTCATTCATGAGCGGCGGCGGCTCCGGCTTTGACCTCAACGGCAACTCGTTCATGGAGGAACCCCCGCCGGTGCCGGAGAACGGCAGCGCGGCGGGCGGCCGGGAGAAGCCGGGTCGGAACTTGTCGGGGAAGCGGTATACGCCGAACGAGCGCGTCACGCCGCCGGAGCCTCCGCCGCGGCAGCCCCGCGCACAGGAGCGCAGCGTTGTGCCGGCGACGGCAGCCGGGGGCAAGGGGCGCAGCGTGAGCAGGTCACCGGAGGTCAAGGGGCTGTCGCCGGAGCGTCGGGGCCACGGGCCGCAGCAGCAGTCGCGGTCGCGCACGCCGGAGCAGCGCGCCGCGGCACCGCCGATCCCCAAGGCGCGGCCGGCAGTTGACGGGAAGGTGCTGAAGCAGAAGTCCCTGGACGCAACAACGACACCACGCAAGGTGGGAGCGAGAGCAGAACCGGCTGTAATGGCGGCGGCGGGGACACCGAAAGCGGCGGCGGGGACACCGAAAGCGGCGGCGGGGACACCGAAAGCGGCGGCGGGGACGCCGAGAGCAGCGGCGGGGACGCCGAGAGCAGCGGCGGGGACGCCGAGAGCTGCGACGCCGTCGCGGCATGAGGCCCGGACTCCTTCGAAGCAGGAGAGCCGCAGCTCGCGGCCGCCGGAGAAGGCAGATGCGGCTGCGGCTGCAGCAAAGGACGTCAAGGCACGCTCGGTGCGCGGGCAGAAGGAGGTGGCTGCGGCTCCAGTCAAGCCGGCTGGGGAGCCGCCTCTCGCGCCGCGGCGCAAGACGGGCAAGACGACGTTTATCAAAGACTGGCTCGGGAGTGCGGAGCCGGCGCCTGGGGAGGGACCGAGCATTCGGTTTGCGCGGGACGAGACGGCGGCAAAGCCGCTGTATGGGAAGCGGGCGCAGCCGCGGCGGCTGTCGAGTATGGATGAGGACAAGGACGCGGACGGGGAGGATGAGGAGGATGAGCCCGGGCGGCGCGACCTGGCGCACCAGCTGAGCGTGTCTCGGAACTACGACCTGCGCATGGTGCTGGAGAAGGAGCGCATCGAGAAGGAGAGTGAGAGCTTCATGCGGGACCTGGAGGACGTGGCGGAGGCGGCGGAGGAGGCGGCAGCGGCGCTGGAGGAGGCCAAGACGATGCCGATGCGGCCCGCCGTGCCTCCGGCGCCGCCGCCGGAGGCCGGGTCGATCGGGGACTCTCCCATCGCGGGGGAGGAGGAGGTTCGTGCGCTGGCGCGGGAGGCGGACGAGGAGGCGGAGAAGGAGGCGGCGCAGCACGCACAGCAGGGGGAGGAGGAGGAAGCGCCGCCGGTGAAGCCGGCCGGGCGGTTCCGGGGAAGGGGGATGGCAGCGGCCGCGGCGGCGCGGAAAGCGCAGCGCGCGAACCTGGGCGTGCCGGCGATGTCGGCAGAGCTGAGTTCGCCGGACAGCGGGGCAGGTGTGGCGGCCGCGCCGCGAAAGTGGAAGGGGCAGGGGGGGCTGCTGGAGGATGGGGAGGAGTTGCTCGAGGCGGAGAGCTCGCGGCACGAGGAGTCGGCAGAGCTGATGTCCGGGAAGCTTCCGACAGCTCCCGCAAACGGGTTGCAGCAGGAGGACATCTACAGCCCGGACGCTGCGGACGCTGCGCCAGGGGGCAGCGCCGCCAGCAGGGATGGCGGGGCGGAGGACACGGCAGCCGCAGCAGATGCAGCCGGGGCTGCAGCGGCGGCGGCGGCGGCGGCGGCCGCGGCCGCGGCTACCGAGACGCCGGGGCTTGCAGGCGACCAGTCGCTGGCATCGGCGCCGGACGCAGGGGTGGAGGTGGTTTCAGCGTGCGAGGAGGGATCTCCGCGGGAGGTGTCGCCGGCAGAGATGGCAGTGGACACGGCGATGGAGACGGTCTCTGCGACCGAGTCGGTCGGCGGAGCGAGCGGCACACGCGGCAAGGACGGACTCTCGTCTAAACGCAGCGCCGGCCGGGTGCGCCGCTGTGGACTGTGGCTGCTGTTGATGGAGCCTGATGTGGTTGCGACCGGCCGCGGCTGCTGGTGCATGTCTATGCATTGGGCCGCACTGTACATGTGGTCGTTGTTGTGCCTGTCCACAGATAACGTCAGTCGTTGCACCCAGTCGGGTGGCTGAGGCCCCCCACGCACCTGGCGACGCTCCAGCCTCGCTGCCGCATGGCATCGTGTGCCACATGCATGGGGCTCACGCGCAAGAGTTTACCGTCTGCAAGCGCAGGTTCAAATGCTGCATGCTGCACGTGTCCAATCCGCTTGCCCGTGGACATGCACGTGGCGGAATCGCCGTTCTGATGCGTTGACGCAGCAGTGCTGACCTCAGCGTCCCCGCACGGTCACGCGCGCGCCCCACGTGCAGGAGCTGAAGTGGCGCCGGGCGTCCGCGGGGGGCTCGGCCATGGGGCTCGCCACGATGCCGTCCGCGATGGACGAGGCCGAGGCGCGGCTCGCGGCGCAGGTTCCGGCGCTGGAGCAGGAGCTGCGCATCATGGGAATCCTCGAGACGGCCGTCTACGGCTGCGACTGCTTCAAGCCCCGCAGCGGTGCGGCCCCCTGCTCTGGAGTGTATCTGTTGTGTGTTTGTGCCAAAACTTCACACAGCGCAGGACCACTGCCGTGCTGTGCATGTCACGCATGTCACGGGAGGGGGGGGGCCCGGGACTGTCCCTCCAGTGCGGCAAAGCTGCTGTGTGGTGCAGGGGAGGCGCGGCGGCGGGCGCACGTGACACACACACCCGCGCGGCGGCTCTTCCGCGCGCTGCTCGCGACCCCTGAGGAGCAGGCGCGCGACCTGGTGCCCGTGCTGCTGCGCGCGCTGCGGCGGCGCGCCGTCGATGAGTGGTGGGACAGCGTCTCCCACGCCTTCCTCTGGTGGTCCAACGTGCAGATGCTGCGGCTGTTCCTCGCGCAGCTCGAAGACGGTACCGTAATGGCCGTCGGCGACTGGGCCTGGCTGCGCCCCGAAATGGACGCCGGCTTGCTCGTGCGACCCTGCCCGCCCATGTCGGCGCCGCTGCATTCCCATGCCAGCAGTCAACCTCGATCGCGTGCTGTGAGAGACAGGGTTTTTGAGCCTGCGCAGCAGGCGCGGTGCTGTGGACAGTGGTCGCTCTCTGTCTGAGTTCAGGCAACGCCCACGCATGTATGGCAGCCGGGGCCTGCGTGACAGCGGCCGCGCAGCACGTGCAGCGTGCACAGCGTGTGCTCCCGGTGGCATCCTGACGGCAGGCGTGTGCAGGAGCTGGCGGAGGAGATCTACAACAACGTGGTGAACATGCTGTGGCAGGACGTCGTGCTGCCGATCCTCGAGCGCAGCTCGCGCCGCAAGGGCGGCGGCGACAACGCACAGGAGGATGCCATGCTGCGCTGGATCGCTGCGCTCGATGTCGCGGAGGACCGGCTGGCGCGCGCGCTGCCCCGCGTGGAGGGCCTGTCCACGCTGCTGCTTCCGCTGCTGCAGGCCGCGCTCGTCGCGCGCCTCGACTTCCTGTTCTACGCGAATATCGTGAGCGTCGGGCGCGCGGAGCGGCTGCCGTCGGCGTTTGGCGGTGAGGGCGGCTGGCTGGTGCCGCCGCAGATGCTGCCGTTCACGATCGAGGGCCGCGTGTCGTTCCAGACGGGCATGCAGCTCAAGATGGCAGTCATGCACATCAGCCACTGGACGCACGACCACGACCTCAAGGACCGCGAGGGCGCGCTGCTGTACCCGTACACGCGCAGCGTGGCCGACGCGCTCATGATGAAGAAGGACCTGCTGCTGGACGACGAGACGCGGCAGTCGATCGCGGCGGCGCTGCCGCCGCAGGCGCTGCTGCACCTGCTGGAGAACTTTGCCCCGGACGAGTTTGCGGACACGCCGGTGGATGTGGCCGTGCTGCACCACCTGAAGCGCGTCGTGCGCGAGAGCGACGTGCCGGACGCTGCAGTTCCGCGGTACGCTCCGCCGACGATCCAGGAGCTGATGGAGGCGGTGGAGGGGGACATGGCGCAGCTGCGCACGCGACGGCGTGCCCGCGGCCAGTCCGCGGCGCAGTTCCTCGTGCAGATCGGGGACGACTCGGACGCCGAGCTGGGCGCTGCGGCGGACGAGCGGGCAGATGCGGAGCTCGATGGTGGGGCGCGGTTCCGGTTGGTGCAGCAGCTGTGGGGGGCGGCGCATGACCGCCGGGATGAGTAGGCCGGTTAGGGGGTGACGGGGCTGGGGGGTTGACGGTGTGGTAGCTGGGGGGTGTGTCGGGTTGTGGTGCAGCCGGACAAAGTGCGATGAGGTTTGAGTGTCTGTCGTGACAGGATGGATTGTTTATGCAGTGCGTACGGTTGCGTAGCGCAGAGGAGCGGCCGGGCCGGAAGCGTGATCTCGGGTTCGAGGGTCAAAACAAGCTTCACAGAGGTAAGGCAGTTACACAGGCTCGGTGGTGTGCTGTTGCATACTGATAAGGCGGTAGGCCGATGCTTCGCGAATTCACTTTCTGGAAAAGAGTTCATGCGACGCTGTGTGTCCATTCGTTCTACTACTAACAGAGTCCTGCTTCCGCGCTGGCCCCAGCCGTGGGATCGCAGGCTCCTCGTCATGCCACCTCTGCGCAAACGCAGCCTTCTGCTCCGACACTTCTGCTGCTTTTGCCGTGGGCACTCGTATCTCCTCCGAACCATTCACTGCAGCAGCAACACACACCTTCTCACATGGCTGTTGCAGTACACACACGACACTGCAACGGACATATGCAAACACCGGCGGCAACGTACCTTCAATCTCGTACATCTTTCCCTTGTACTTGTACAGTACGTAAAATGCATTTCTGCCTCCCGGATTGAGCTCCGAAAACCCCGGGAGCCGGCTCTTGTCGAGGCCCTGCCGCAGGTGCAGGTGGCCTTCCACGGCTGCCAGCTGCGTCGGCCGCGTCACGAGCAGCCAGCTGTCCTCAGCGCCGCCTTCCAGCGCCTCCCGCTCCAGCGGCTCCGGGGCCCCGTCCCCGTTCTCCTCCCGCGCATCCGCAGGTTTGCTGCAATGCCTAACGGCTGCCGCCAGTTCTGCCTTGAACAGCGCCAGCCGCCCATATGCAGCCTGCACACGTGCTGACATGGTACGACGTGTCACACCAGCCGGGCTGCGCCTGCCCAGGCCACATGCATGGGCATCATGCAGGTGCGGAGGCGCACCAGCACGATGACAAAGCCGCTTCTATGCTCCTCCTTGGCCGCCATGCGTGCAACTGTTGCGCCCATCACGGCCTGCTGCCGCAACGCCCGCTCCCGCTCCTGCGCAATCTCCGCCCGCCGTTCTGCCCGCGCCGTCTGCGCGCTCCGTGCTGAGACAGCCCACAGCACCGGCTTGATGACCACTCTGCACCACACACAGCGCACACCCTGAAACGTTGCCCCGTTCCATCCACGGCCATAGGCGCAGTTTTCGCACACTGGTGTTACATTCACAATCCCAGGTGCACATGCATGGCACCGGAGTCCGGGCGGCGCACTGTGTCACGACGATGTTGAGGAGCGTCGGCACGGCCGCCGCGAGCAGCAGCGCCCGCCAGTCGTCGAAGCGGCTGCTGAGGAGGATGGGGATGTGCATCGTGTGGCCGGCGCGCGTGAGCCGCACGTTCAGCGACGTGCCGGCCGTGCCGTACCCGACTCCGACGTAGCCCCGTGTCAGCCGCCGCGCTACCGACACGCCGAGTTCGGCGCGCGTCGCCACCGCGCCGCAGAAGCAGCTGCCCCGAAGTTGCACCGCGGGCCGCAGCTGCACGGTCGCCGTCGCCGACGCTGACACCACATGCCCCACCTTCACAGACACCCATCAGTCCACTCGAAACAGCGCGCTCACCACCACATTTGCATGGCCAGCCCGGCGCTGACACACACACCCAGGGCCGGCTGATGGCAGAGCCGCTGCGGAGCTCAGCAGCGCATGGTGGTACAGCAGATGGTTTTCACGCAGTGCGGTTCGTGGCAAGCGGGCACGGGCGTCGTGGCGTTGGAGAGGCGAGTGAGAGAGCGACAGCACACCCGGGCGCGGACGTCCAGGGTATGGTCGGCGATCTTGTGGACGACGCGGGTCTGCAGGGAGACGTTGCGCGGCGCAGCGCGGGCGGACAGCTCGGCACGGGTGTTCGGGGAGCACACGCGCATCCACGACACGCATGCTGCGGCGTCCTGGCCGAGGATGGCGCCGACGCTGAGCACGTTGCGCAGACCGGTGCGGAACTGCGCCCACAGCGGCACTTGCAGCCAGCCGGTCATGTTGCCGTTGGCGCTGAACAGGTTCCGCAGGCGAAGGTTGTCTGCATGAAACAAAAAGGACATAGGGGGAGCACTGGCGTGCTCGGGGGGTGGTTGTGGGTGGTTGGGCATGGACCAAAGTCAGTTATGCCAGTGATTACCCACAAAGCATGGGCTGGAGGGCAGCAGGGTCAGCCAGGGCTGCAAAAAACCCCGAGTGCTGCTGATTGGGGCTTGCAACACGTGCAGATGCATGGCTTTGCCTGGAGGTGTGTGGAACGGGCGATGAGATCAGCTGGGCTTGCGAATTGTGCAGGCTGGCGGTGAAGGGCTGGGGGATGTGCGCACATCCAACCATGAACCGTGAGTCTTCAGACCGCTCCATCTTGAGAGCAGAGTTGACCGATACGCCCGCAATGACTGGCCAGACTTCGGGCATGTGCCCCTTCAGCACGTCGGCAGCTGGGCCACTTGCGTCCCACTCCAGAATGACATCTGCTGGCTGGACCAGCATGTCATATTTGTCTTCATCCCATCTGTTCTGCTGGTACAGCAACCATTGCTCTCGCAGCGGCTTGACCGGCACCAGCGATGATCCTGCCTGGAGCCCCGACTTGCCGTACAAGTCATACGTGGATCGTCGTAGCGGGTCGCGGAGCACCTGTGCACACAGGTACTGCATCCGCAACACAGCTGAACGCAAGCATACGGGTGTGCGCCTCAGCAAGCATAGGGAACCTAAGGTCAAATCGTCCCATTGCAGGTTTTGTATCGTGTAACAAATAACGGGTCTACTGTTTCTCTCATCCAAGTGTGGTGCAACGGTTACTTGATTGCTCCAGCTATCCCACCACCTTGTGTGAACTGAGGACTCAGCCAGTGAGGACCGGATAGCACTGAACTACAAGAGTACCGATCTTCGCTCGTACGTGGGCCGAACGTCTACTTTGATGCAAGCTGATGCCCACATGCAGGTGAGCTGGCTGCAGTTCTGTGGTGCGCAGCTTCAGACGACGCACTCTATAAGCTTCAGCCATGTGTTCAAGTCCCGGGGCATCTCCATCCGCACACCCAGCCCCGACTGCATCGTTGAATGCAGAGTATGATATTTCTACATCTTCGCTGCTCGCTGTTCGCTCAAGATTCAAGGTGTCGTAGTAAGAAGGCTGCGGGGACATTCAAGGCTGTCCTTGCGCGTGCACTGGTGATGAGTGTGGACGGTCTCGATGACGATTTCTAGATAGATCACTGACTAGCCATCTAAAGCTACCTGCCGTCATGCGCGCTTACTCGCTTGCTTAGCCGTGAAGCGCTTATTCCGGAGAGTTCCAAACGAACGCGCCTCTCGAATCGATGTTGCCAGTCACAACAACTGCCACTTCCGCGTTTACCATAATGTTGAGACGCAGCCACTGAATGTCACTCAGATGGCAGGTCGCATTCCAGTCCTGTCACCAAGTTCGCGAGTGTTGTCACTCTCCCAATCTCGGGATCTGAGCGCGCCAGCATGCAGCCCGGCGGGACCAGAGGCTCCCTGCGGCGGAGTCCGCGCTTGAACCGCTCGGCTGCAAATCATGCGAAAGAGCCTATTGTTGTGCATATTCAGGTTGTATAATGCCGGCTAGCCCGTATGTCCTGCGCAGTTCGCGAATGCCTTGCGGGGCAAGTCCGCAGATGAGCTGCATCAGCACTGAACCTGAGATCAAGACCAGTGCAATGCATTGCCTCAAAACATGGCGCGCCGCTGCACGCCCTGACAGCTATCATCTGCCACAAACAACGTGACACAGCTGCCACGCCCAGCTCAGAGGCTCGTCCGAAGAGTCCAGTACTGCTGTTTGCCAGCGACAAGCCACACCAGCAAGCAATTTGCAGCACCTGGGCAAGACAGGAAGACTGAATGCTTGGCAGATGAGCACATGCTGACGGGCCCAGACACACTTGCAATTCGAACTGCAAGGAATTCTCTGCAAGCATGCGCGAGCGCTGCCGGTCTGACCAGCCTACTCATATGACCCCCCACATGGGAATCATGCATGATTCCTCAGTTCATCAGCATAAATTTACATTCCAATACTGAAATCAAGATTTTCCGTAAAGATCAGTCGCTGGAAAGTGGCCAAAAGCTTCCGGACACGTGGGTGAAGGAGCCACTGTACTGAAATACGCTGCATGGCCATTGCTCAACAGCAACGCCACACATGTGCTGGCACAGAGACTGGTACAATCTCAACACATGCACTACTGTGTGCAACTATGACGCCGTCTACACAATGGTGTCATCTGGTGTCTTGACAATCCAAACCTGCAGGCATCACATCGGCCATCTGTGTAGTTGGAACAACAAGGAATTGTTGTCTTGTCACCATGCACTGGACCGCTTTCATGCAGACTGGTACGCACATCACAACACATGCAACACACAAGCAGAACAGGCTCTATCAGACGTGAGTCCACTGTTCTGCATGCAACAAACACGACAAAACCAAGCCATCCCGCGATGATTTTGCTGTCGTTTTGGCCCCCGCTGTCTCTAATCGCCTGTGTAAATAGACTCCCAACATGTGTACCAGATGTTACACCAAAAATCCAGACCGGTCTCAGTCAAGGTGCAGAGAGCTGAAACGGGAACGAACCTCATTGTGTCGGTCGAGCAGCCGGAAGGGTGAGTCGTATCCCACAGAATAAAAGTACCCTTCCTCCACCTCGATGTCGTCCTCTTTGAGAACATGGTACAGCTCCATAGCATGTTCGGTTATAGTTTGGACGGTGTTCCAGCCAGAGAAACTGCTGACGTAGACGTCGAATGCGTCAGTGGGATCCACAAACACTGTGGAGTCGGTCGGTGATGGAGGAGTGGGCTGCATTCAGGCACTGCTATGTGACAAGAAGCTGTGGTCTGTGCTGCGGAGATAGATAACAAGGCCTCAGCCACATCGAGGGCGGCAAGCCAAGCTCACCGGGGTGTGGTTTGTATATGACTTCAGAGACCTGGAGAACAGGAGGCGGGCATACCTGGTACTTGAATGGTACGAAAAATGAGATTGTGAAGTGATCCTTGCAGAAGGGCCCGGCGCCTGCTGAAATCTTGGTGCGAACGGGCGCCGTCATTGCAATCTTCTCGTTGGCTTCATTCGAACCCCCTATGTAACTAAACAGTTTCTGCAAGGACACTCAGCTGTCATGACATGTCAGCGAATATGGTGGTAGGGGCACTTAGATCACACGAGTAAGGCGGGATGGTATCCTCTGGCATGACCGTGGAAGGGCTAAGGCACTGCAGGCAGACTCGGAGAGTTCAAGCCACACCCAGAAGCCCTTCCTCACTGCCTCTTCATAGCCATACCCCTCCTGCTCAGTGGATACCCATGCGCCTGCACAGCATCCACTGCCTTCTTGTATCAGCATCGATCTGTGTGCCACTCTGTGAAGTGAGTGCAAAAGCCGTTCGTGATAAAGGGAGGCTATCATGAAGAGGCCCACTCTGAGATAACGGGGACAGAGATACAGGGAGGGACACGGCATCGAACGTCGTCACACGTACACTAACGCACTAGCGAGCACTTACCACAGAATCCTGCATCGTTTGTTCATGAAATTTCAGCCTTAAGCTGGCGGATAGTGTTCCGAATCGGCGCTGTGACTGGACCCATGCGAACCATGAGCAATTCGGAGATTTGGAGCGGTCGGTCAGAGGTGAGGTCATACCCGGCGAGACACAGAATGCGAAGGTCACGAACAGGCAGTAGCGTGTTGACCGTCACGATGACAGATTTTCAGCCACTATCATGTTAATCAGCTGTTCGGCATCGAATTGCGGCTGGCGGGAGCCCAGAGAACAGGTGGCCCACCTGCTTCGTACGAGCGCAGCTCGTATTCGTCTGTTTTCTCCACGACGCTAAACTTTGGGCAGTCCAAGCCATGACAAAAGGATGGACTGTCTGAAACATCCTGTGGCAGACCCGCGATCAGCGGGAGCACACTCAGCATTGTAACAAGAGGAATCATGGCCATCAACGTCTCAAGATTGAATGCTGTGCGAGTGCGCGAAGAGTACAACTGACCAGGCTAGACTATGCGGCAGTGGCTTACTACTGAGGCGCGACTTCGTTGTTGTGATCAACATGGTAACGGACAAGATGCGTGCCGATCACCGTTGAATGGTCGCGCGATGCCTCCCCACTGGTAGCCATCGAGGATCCCGCGCATCTCGTACGTAGCACAAACCAACCCGAACGGGAACTTATGAGCCTTGACAGGCAAGACACCAGCTCCATGGTGTAGACTGGCACATCAGATCTTGTTATTTTCTTTTTTGACCCACATGCTGGCCAGCGCAGTTTGCCACATGTGTGAGGTCGGCTCTGTTGGTGGCTTCATCTCAGTTACATCATGACTTCCGCACATGTATACGCATATTCCCCATGGCCGTACTTCGCAGGTGCATTATGGCGTCCGATCAGGGGGCATTGAAGGCGTCCTGTCCAGCTCTGGCAACCGCCAGGCTGTCTCAGATTTGTGAGTGGTCAGAGATCAACCATACTCACTGTGTTTGCCGTTCCAGTGATGCCGTGAGTCAAAGAACAAGCGATTCCCATAGAAGATCCAACCAAATTGGATAAAGATTAAATTCATCAGGGCGGCGCGGGGTCAGGCTGTTTAAATCCTCTGCCCGACCCCGCGGCCGGGGGTGTGAAACCAAAACCAGAACAGAGTGAGGATCATGCAGAAGACTCAACAGTCACTCACAAACGCCCACATCTGAGCTCTACCACCCACCACGTGGGACAAGTTGTACTCAGCAGACAAGTGTTGGTACAGCCTTTTGAGTCGCCCCAGTAGATCCAGTGGCGCCACAACCCTGCTCAGTTTGAGGCAGCCACATGCCGAACGCAAGCGTGCAGACGATTGGGCTTGCCATGTCAACCTTCATTTTCAGTTCACATGCTTAAAGGGTACATCACAGGCGCGAAGGTGTCCATGCAGACATGCCGCTGCTGACATATTGTGTTTGAACCAATCGATCGCACTGGGCATGACTACACAAACACCAGCACATGACCTTGATTGTGCACCAACTGACCTTGCTACCTGTCCATGTCTGATGGGGCTCGAACACAGCTGGTCAAATGCACACGCTGATCGGTGGGCCGTATATATAGGGCCAAATGCGTCTGGACCCGTGCAGAGGTGGCATAAGGCCCGTGCAGAGGACGCACAGGGCCCGATTGGTGCCAAGATCTCACGAGATTCATTCTAATGGTGCGGTAGTATGGCGAATCTGGGCAACGAGTCCTTTTTTAAGCACGGTGCCGTAGACTGTGACAAAACAACCGCCGTCCACCCGGTGTAAGACATCATCCAACAACTCCCGCGAAGCATGCTTGATTGATCATTTAATAAATGATGATGGAATGTTGTCGAGACGCCACGTTGTGTAGCATCGAGATCCCTCCGCGGAGCTCCGGGTGCATTTGGTTGGGCATGGACGGGTGCTGTCTCGCTACCTCGCTGTGACGTCATGCGCGCGGCCAACATGTTGCAACAGGAGCGAAGCGCTAGTCTCAAGCGATGCAGCCCCAGCGAACTTACAACGCATCCCCTGGCAAGATCGACCTTTCCTGGGCTCGGCTCTGCTGCAAGTCGCCACGCAATCAAGGACTCGCCACGATGCCCAGCCTACTGAAGAAGCCCGCAGCCAAGGGCAAGAAGAAGGCCCTGAGCTTCGTGGTGGACTGCACAAAGCCAGTTGAAGACACTGTCATGGATATTGCGGCCTTTGAGCAATTCTTGTCCGAGCGCATCAAGGTGGACGGCAAAGCCGGTACGCCTACGCCATTCTCGCTGCTCCCTATCGATCGCTGCGGCTGTGTAAACTCACTGTAAAATCTATGTGAGGTTCAGGTAACCTGGGTGACTCCGTCAAGGTATCAAGGGACAAGAACAAGGTGACAGTGACGTCCGAGGCTCAGATGTCCAAGCGGTGAGGCTTCTCTCATCAGCATGTTTGCAGACGGTATTGCTGTCGTGAAGCTACGTGCATGCCACTGTTGTTTCTGCCATCCCTGATCCATGATCCGGTTTCCAGGTATGTGAAGTACTTGACGAAGAAGTTCTTGAAGAAGCACCAAGTTCGGGACTGGTTGCGCGTGATTGCCTCCAACGACGATCCTAAGTATGTTCTAGATTTGTTCTAGATTTATCGTCTCCTGCCCTCCGTGTTGCAGCCAGGCCAACACCGTGTCAGAAGTGTCTAATCACTGGTGTGCTTGCAGTGTGTATGAGCTCAGGTACTTCAACATCGAGGAGAACGGCGAGGAGGAGGAGGAGTAGACCCACCTGTTGGTCGATGCGAGCGTCAGAGCAGCTGGGAAGCAGAAACGCAGTCGATTGATAGCAGCAGCTTCCATATCGGGGTTTTGGCGGAGTCGTGCTCCTCGACAGCGACGACTAGTCTGGCGCCACCCTGGCGTCCGACCAGTGCTGACAGCCTTGGTTGCCAGATGTGTAAAGTGATGGCTGCAGCACCGTGCTTGTTCGCGAATGCTCTGGCGGGCATCTGCGGTCAATCCACTATGGTATATCGCGGTGGGCCTGACAATCGACCTGCTGGTCCCACATTCATGCACACCAACTGCTCAGGCATCTTGCCAGCGCTGCACTCTTGGGGTCTAGCGCATTGATATCCATGTTTCTGGTCGATGCAAGCAGCATTTGAGCTTTCTTGCTGTGCAGTATTGGCGATCATCACGACTCCATGACCTGGGCTGGCATGCCTTGTTTCAATTGCATGCGGCGCAGCCAACTGCGCACGATATATCGCGATACTGCATACGACACTGCCGTATGCATGCCCTTCCCCGGATGTCCTGACGGACTCTCTCGAATGTTGGCACTGGCCTACCATGTTGATGTCAACCAACACCGGACATGTGCACCCCGCCGCTTCCTGTCCTGCATCTTTAGACTTCTTTTCGCGGACGCGCAAAAGACTCCTGCACCGGACTGCATGCACAAGGAACATGTGTGTGCGTGGTTGCATGTGGTGCCCCTCGTCGTACAACAGGAAGTGCGGCAACAGTGGCTCAATAACACACTGTTTGATGGTCTGTTTCGGATAATGTGATCTGGCCTTGAACCAGGATCTTGTGAGAAGGTAGCAAATGTTGTCGACAGCATTCTATCGGATACGTTTGGTCAGGATGTCCTTGACAGCAAGGTTTGGCCTTTCAGACTCAAGGGTACAGCCATCCAAAGAACGGATGCTGGAATTATCGGAGCAGTGAAACTCCGGTATTCTTTCCTATTTTTCAGGACGTGTATGTCATCAATCACTGCCGTTTCACTCCAGAAGGATTTTCACGCAATGTGCGTTCAAAGTTGATGGCCTGGTGAATGCACAGCAAGCCCAGGGGCAGATGTGGGGTGTGCACATGGCGCAAGACCCAAGACCCATACGATAAATCACAGGCTTGTGGCCTTCTCCATTCAGCGTGGCAAAGAGTTGTGAACCTCTCATTGTGCAGTGAATCACTGCTATGATGATCTGTCTATCAGGCTTGTGCGCACTCGATATGCATCTGCCCGACCCAATGTGTGTGTACTCGACTCGCACCCCCAAAGGTCCCCCTTCGGTGTAGAGGTACATTCATGGGGATGAAGCCTCTTGAGAGCAGCATGACCGCCCTAATGCCAGACCCATATGCCCTCATGCCAGACCCATAGGGACATTCCCGACGGCCCACCTATGATGAATGGGCAAGAGAGACAGGTACAGTGAGAGATTCTAAAACCCAAAAATTTTATCGATCAATCAATCTGGCATCACGCCAAACCTAGACAGGCATCGGCCTCATCAGCCCTGCGGACAGGGGCGGAAGAACGGTCAACACACACAACCCCATCAGACACAGAGGGGCAGATGGAGCACGCGCAGGCTCGAGCAACCCACACACGTCAGGCAACCACACACGCAGGCGGGCCCAATGGGGCAGCCACACAGCAGGCGCAGCCACGAGCGCAGACCCGCACAAGGCAGGAGTCCGGGAGGCCGTGCCTGTAAACAAAGCGGACACAAGGCGAGTGCAGTGTCCACGAGCAGGCCAAGCGACTACACACAAGGGGGGGTGTGGTCAGCCATGAGTGCGCTTCGGGCCAGGCCCCAGTCCAGTGACACACGATGGTGCACACAGCACACAGCCTAGATCCGATGCATCCATCGTGACACAGCCCTTCCAACATAATTCAGGACAAACAAAGCGCAAGGCAGACCAAACCATAACCCCCCTTTATTGTAGCGACAGGGGACGGCAGAGCAGCCGGGGGGGCGTCAGGAGGAAAGGAATCGTGCACGCCCACACACACAGGTGCGGCAGGAAAAGCGGGATGATGGCACGCGCAGCCATGTCATGCGCCATAGTACACACAAGATCAGACCGGAGGCAGGCAACACCACGACAAACCTTGGAAGGGTAAACACCACGTGACAACTAGAAGGGCAGGACAGCACTGGCAGCTGATGCCATGCCATGGTGCCACCTGTTCTTACACGGACCAGCAGAACTCAGATCAGCATGCGTGCCATACATTCACGCTCATGATGACACACGAGACACACATGGCCCCCGCGGGTGCCGCGCAGCACTATACTTAACTCAGCATAATTACCAGATAGATTAGAGGAACGCAGGGCCATGACGAGGTACACGGCACACTGGCAGGACGGGGATTGTGGGTACGGCGTGACACCGGAGACCGAGACGCAAAGCCCCTGTGCACGCGGGTTGCGCAAGACAGGGGGTGGGCGAGGACGTTTCGCGAGGCGGCCAGAAAGGGGCCCGACCGCGACAGCATGTACTCCATGGCTGCAGCCACTGCAGTTAAGCACAGTATGTCACACCTGTGCGGCCTGTGAGTACGAGTGAGAGACTGTGAGAGATGTGTGTAAAATTCAACACAGCCTGGTTCAACACACACTGGGCATGGTGTGTCATAGCCCAGTAATCTGCTGGTTAGCTACAGACTGACACGAGGGTATGTGACCAGCTGTTCCAGTCTGTTTGATCACAGCATGAAAATATATGTTGTTATACCCACTGTGTTTGAATCAGTGTACTATGGCGCCTCGGCGCATGCCAGCCTGCTGTTGACATTAATACGGTGTGATTCCGAGAGCATGGCTCGAGGGCCTTGCCGCGCATCTGAGTCGACCCAGCTGGGCCCAGCTCGGTCGAGACATCTGCAGCTGGGCGCCCAGCTGAGACCAGGTCAGTGCATGCTTGTGCCATGCACCCGCGGCGGGGGCGAGGTGAATTTCCTGAGTTTTCGGAATCGCAGCTGCCGCGGCAGGCACTATCGCACATCATGAATTCATTCGCAAGCCTGATGTGCACAATTTACTGCACGCTGCTGTGTACACGTAATGCTACGTAGGCACATGGTATGGCTGGTGAATAAAATTTCATGCTGCCTAGCATCGCTCCGGAACGCCGGTACGTGTGCAGTCCTACTTTGATGTGGGCGTCTGGCACAACAAGCAGTAGGTACATCAGCGGCCTTCCGACGATCAGTGCGTGTATACATGTACTACATCATTACCCCTTGACCATTAAGTCGATCGGTGGTAAGTTTGTGGTCCTAATGAAGCCAGCTACGTACACATAGGTGCAACGCTCACGCTTGCGACCGTAAGCTCTTCATCCTTCAGCAAGCATGAGTGGCACACTCTGCCAAACACTGTACATGACCTCCTTAGCCCTGGGGAGCGTCAGCCAAGTCGACGTCGACATATCTACACCTGGAATCGGCAGTGACAATGGCATGGCCATATGCTTCATGGGAGCCCATTACAACTTGACTGACCCAGTGGCTTCAGTGCAGCATGCTCTAGGAGGACATCAGTTCGACATGGACTCCGAGGTCCCTCTCAGATCTGTCGACAGTAATGTTGTAACATTCTCAAGTTTGCTGCAACAGGACCAGACATTCACATCACATGAGAACCTCAGGTGAGTCGCACATCTGACACTGGTAGTGGACACAGGTAGTGCCCTCAGACAGTGATGCTGTTTCTGATGGCTTGATACGCGTCTGACACCGAATCTGTGCCTTGCTCAGGACTTTCCATCACAATTGGGGCTCACCGGCCGACAACGCTGTACGTTTGCCTGAAATTCTTTTTCGCCACGACATGACTGCATCGCCACAGCTACAATGTGGCCAAACTGGAGCGAGCTGGCTGGCATGCCTATCTCAGTGCTTCAATGTCAGTGGCACTTTCCCACGCAATACAAGGCACCATTTCAGGCTCACTGTTTCGAACCCACCTGTGTCTGGACCATCCACCACATTACTGCCCACGATCTGGGCGACACCGCTGAAGCACTCACACCCGCACGGAGCCATCAAGACGACCACCACAGGCCAGAGCAAGACAGGCGCTGTATGCACCGGCCCTGTCCTCCACAGCCCCTCGGCAATTGCGCAGAACCAGCTATTTGACGCATGCGACCTGTCCAGTCGGCTTGCAGTCTATGCCAGCAACGCCAGTGAACCAGAGCCCTGCATAGCAGCTCTGCAGGCTCACGTGCAGAGTCTGGTGGCAGCTGCGCCACCCAATGCAACTCAGACAGACATGCTTCCAGCAGAGCTTCGGGCCCCACCCCTGCTGTCTCCATGGCCACCAAGCAGCACTGTCAGCACCGACTGCCCTCTCGGCAGCGCTGCATCTGCTAGGGCTGGGCACGGCTGCATCTCCTGCGAGGGTGGTGCAGTTACCACATCAACCACTGGTGCGCTCTATGACCATTACAAACAACACATTACTCCCCATCGTGAAATGAGAATGTAGGCACCTCTTGACCTGCAGAAGTGACTCATCCATGTTTGAACGAGTTCACTATGACCTCCAGTAGGATGCATACCTGTAGACGATGGGCACACCATCTAGCTGTTTCGGCTGCTGTCAGCCTGTTGACATGTTCATGTCGTTCTGCCAGGCATCTGCAACGCCGGACGGGCTGCTTCGTAGTTTCTCAAGTGCCATGCCCCCAGTCTGCACTGCGGGAGGTTGCAGCAGCCACTTTTGCCAGATGTGCTGCAACTCATTGGCGCAGGCTTGCTCTGCAGGGGCTTCCGAGTGCGAGTGTGGGCCTGCATCGGTCCGCCTCCCTGTTGGCCCTCGCGCCTGCAGCGATGTGGTCCACGCAGGCGGCCGGCCGGTCTCCAGCCTCCAGCAGCTGCCGCACGAGCTCTGCTCGTTCTTCAAACAGGTGCGCATGCCAAACCGCACAAGGTTGCCTGGGCATTTGTGCACTCTGGCTCGCACCCCGTGCCCGGCTCTGCGATGATCATGCCCAAGGTGCAGCCGCACAGTGCACACTCTCAACCTTGAGGACAGGGCAAAGGTGGGCTGCAGGAGTACAACAGCATGCTCATGGGTGAGGTTGCGACCGAGGTTGTTGCTACGGAGTATGGCCACGCCTTTCTCCAGCTGGCCTGGCCGCTGCTGGATGTGGACACATACGCGCAGCTGTACGACACCTACTATCCGGGCATGCTGTATGACACCAGGTATCCGGATACGCCGACACGGGAGCGTGGAGTGTGGAACATCTGCTCAACTTGCAACGCCGAGGGAAAGTTTAAGGAAGGCAGGAGCAAAAAGTGGGAATCCACCCATGACTGGCGTTTCCAGGCTGCCCACGTGTTTCGGTTCATTGGGTTTGTGTTGGATGAGCTTGGCAGTGGATGTAGCGATCTGTACGATCGCGAAAACCCAAGGCAGCTGCATTACGGACCGTACAATGCGATACCGTGCATAGACTTGCCTGATGCCCACAGCCACATGTTGCCAGTCTGATGGTGCTGTTGCAGTCGGGCTGTTGCAGGTGGAAACAAGTACAGGATACAGTCGAAAGTCAGCCTGCCGCCTGTACAGCGGCAGTCGGGACCTGGCAGGGTCGTCTGCCACAGTCTCGGTCCCAGGCTACTGGTGCAGCATAAGCATCGCACATACGCATGCACACAATGTGCATGGCTGTAAGTTATTGAGTCCTGGGGCTAATCTGCGGACTGCCGGGACTCCAACGAGGGTCACCGGTGGCAGTCAAATAAGCGTCAACGCACAGCCACCCCGCCCCCGAACGTCTGGACAACAAGAATACAAAAGAATGATAAGTACAGCCCCGGCACTGCGGCCCTACTCTCCTGCGTATGCATGCAGCCTGGGCCGCAGGCTCAGGGCGCACAGCGCGAGGGCCCACCCCGGCAGCCGCCAGCGCCAGCCGCAGTGCAACCGCCTGGCAACAGACACTCCCCAGCCCAACCTACCAAAGCTGAAGGCAGTGCTTCGTTGTTGGGGCTCCGACAGGGCGGCTCCGGCTCCGCCGTCGCTCACCCCTACCACTACGTCCTGCTGACTGTACACGTGTATGTTCATCAGAGTCCCCTCATTCAGAGGCCCCAGGGTCACAGGCTGGAGGTCGCGACGCTGGACGAGCCGTCGTAGATCCCGGCGGGAGGCGCGCCGTGCTCACGCACGCGCTCCATGCCCACGCCGAGCTCCACATGCTCCTCCCGCGTGGACGTGCCGTAGCCCCCGCTGGACGTCATGTACTCGCCGCCGCTGGCATCGCTGGGTACATGCGACTCGGTGGTGCGCGGCCGGGGGGCGCGGCCCGCGAACGGCCCACACTCTAGCGCCGCCTCTGGCCGCACGGTGTCGGCGCCGCCGTCGGCCTTGACGCCCGGGTAGCCACCCGCCGTGGGCCGCGCGGCGGCGGCGGCGGCCATCAGGTGCAGGTTGTCGCGCGAGCCGCCGCTCTCACGCACGGTCGGCACCCACGCGTTCATGCCCAGCATCGCCTGACAGTGGCCCATGACCTGCACACACCGTACACTGTGTATATTCTGCACGCGCCCTCCAGAACGGTGCGCTGCGAGTGTGCAACACAATACATCGTATCATGCACGCACATCTGCTGGGCTTGCACACTGTGCATGCCAGGGAGCGATGCAATCATCGTGGTGCACAGAGGGCCCACTGGACGCTTCTGCCCATCGCAGGCATCGACGCGGTTTGCGGCAGAGCGGTACGATGGGGCTTCACAGCACGCAGCACACCTGGATCCAGTTCAGGTAGATGAGCCAGCCAAGCTGCGCAAACATGTAGAGGATGAAGGTGGCGCCACTGTTGCGCACTTCGCCGCGTGCGAGGACCCACGCCGCGAGGCAGCGCACCAAGCCGACCGAGAAGATGGCGCTGCCGGTCGTGATGAAGAGCAGCTCGAGCGTGAGGTCCTGGTTGCGGTTGACGTAGATCAGCAGCAGCAGCAGCGGGTGCAGCGTCAGGTACACAAAGATCTCGCGCCACCTGCAGACACAACCGCTTTGCGACATCATCCCAGTCACAGCTCACAGCACGCCTCAACGGGCGGCCCGGCCCACAGCCCGCTCTGCAACGGGACACAAACAGTGCAAGCATCCACCTGCGAGCGCGAGAGACAACAGAGTGGACACTGGCGGTGGTCTGTGCGAGAGTCCGCGGGGCATGTTGATGGGCGGTGCCGCACCCGAGCAGCGTGAAGAAACCGATCTTCTGGCGGAAGCTGGTGTAGGGGCTGAACATGAGGGGCACGAGGTGCTTCAGGGAGACCTCCGTCCAGCCCTGTGCCCAGCGCAGCCGCTGCTTGCGCAGCGTCTTTTCCGTCGCGGGCGCCTCTTCGCTCGAGTTGAGGTAGGAGCTGTATCCGATCTTGGCGCCGAGGCGTGTCGCGCGCAGCGAGGAGTCGATGTCTTCGGTGAGCATCGTGTGGTCCATGCCGATGCGCTCGAGGAGGTCGCGCCGCCAGCAGCCGTTGCTGCCGCCGAAGACGCCGATGCCGAAGAGGCTCGTGCGGCCGCGGTGGCCGACATTGTACCTGCACGCGTTCACACCTCAGGCGCTGCGGCGGCAGCACGGCCTGCTGCGGCGCCGCCGGGGGCAGCGGTACCAGCACGCGTGCCGAGTGCAATGGGGCAGCTGTACAATCATGTGATTGCATCGCACCGCGCTGAGCGAATGTTGGTTGCGAGTGGGTGCCGATGGGACGTGAATGGCATGCAGCAAAGCGTAACAAATTGACGTTATGGAATGGCGGCATGATACTGCGTGCTAGGCTGTGCTAGGCTGTGGGAGGGTGGGCAGCGCACATGTCCTCAAACTCGGCGGCGATGATCCATGACAGGAAGCTGTCCCGGCGGATACTGCACGCACCCTGCACACACGCTCCTTGTGAGCTGGTCTGGCTTGAAACGTGCTGTGGCATGGTGGGTGCTGATCCTCATGATGCGCTCACACAGCAGGCTCATGAGCGCTCAAGTGTGGAGTTTACCTGCTGCAATTCAGTTTACGTCCTGCAGCTGACTGTGGTTTGCGGCGATATGCGTGCTGGTTCGGCAGAGACACGTGCCGAGGGGGGCGCGGGGCGTGCCTGTAGGACGTCCAGGTCGTAGCGTTCCATCAGCGCCACGGCGCGGGCAGTGTGATCGCGCGCCGGGTGGTGGTCCGCATCCATGATCAGGCAGTACTCAGTCGCGCCCGGCACCACCGTCAGGCCTTTATTCACGTTCTGTGCCTTCGAGCGCGACCTGCATGCTGTGCATGCTTTGTGTGCGGCACATGCTTCGCATGCTGTTCTGCACGGCGGCAGGGGAGGGGGGTTGGGGCTGGGGGGGGAAGAGGCGCACCCGGGGTTGTTTACGACGTAGAAGTTCATGCGTCCGATGTGGTACCCGTTCCAGGCGTTCATGAGCTTGGCCTCTTCGTCGGGCATCGGGCCGCGCGTGTTGTACACGATCATGACGTTGATGACGCCCGCATACTCGAGCTGGAGGAACTGCTCCATCGTCTCGTCGAGGATGCCGGCCTCGTTGTTGAGGTAGGCCGGGATGATGTAGCACACCTCTGGCCACTTCCGCGTCTGGTCAATGTCGAGCTCCATGTGCACATGGCCCGACATGAAGGCCGTGCTGAAGAGCGCCACCAGCGTCTCCAGCAGCACCCAGCACGCGACAAATGTGTACGAGCCGGACACAAAGTAGTAGAAGAAGCGGAGCGTCGACACGGGCACGGCGGCGTAGATCAGCGTCGGCAGCACGATCATGGTGCTCAGCGCGTACAGCGCCGGCAGCCATGGCTTGATGCCGGATGCCATCGTGCTGTGCGTGCTTTGGGTGGACGTAGCAAGGTGGGGGGTCTGCACGACGGGGAGCTTCATCAGTGAGCTGGAAGGCTGGTGTGGGGCCTTGCTAGGCGTGCTGCACAGCTGCTGTGCATGGCAGGCCATGTGTGGGCAGCATGCCGTTGATGCCTGGAGGGCCATCCGGCAGCGAGGGATGTGCTGTGTGCTGCTTGTGAGGCTGGGGGCAACCTCTCCATGCTGAGGTCAGGGTTTGCACAGTTGTCAGCTGGAGTATGATGGCTGAGGCTGTGCTGTCTGCTGTGGGTGAGTCTGCTGTGGGTGAGACTGCTCTCCCCGCAGCACGCTGTGCTGTGCTCTGTGAAAAGGTCTGGGTGGGGCCCACTCAACACTGGCCAGTACTAGTGTTCCAATTGGGTG
>JALKAD010000124.1:317400-327785 GCA_024500015.1 Ulva compressa | reverse complement strand
CGGAGCCGAGGTCCTCGCGACTGCCTGCCGTCCGTGTTGTGCAAGGCTGCCCGACTGCACTGAAGTCGATGTTGGCAAGCGCTTGCAAACGAGATGGAGACACGCGAAGGGGAAGGCCGCTGTGACACGAAGTGGAGTACCTCGACGGTAGAAGACTGGCACGGGCTCGAGGCGGTACCGGGAATTGTATAACCTGCACATGTAGCAGAACTGAACCACTCGCGGCATGGCCGCATGGCACGACCAGTACTTACTCGCGTGCACATGCATGCTTGTTCCAGGCACCGCGTGCCCGCGCGTGCGATGAGACTGCGATGCGACAAATGTCGATCGAGCGAATGGATCCGGCGCACCCAGTTTGCATTAACACATGCATTCAGGCACGGCGGCTGCAGCGCAAGCTCGGCTTGCATATAATCGGCTTGAAACCGCCGCAAAACTGAGCTGATGCCGCGCGAAGTTCCCCCTTCTGACAGCATTGTCTGCCATGCGTGAGATCTATCAAATAGCTCGCAGCAGGGCTGGCGCTGGCACGAGCAGCTGCGTACACTAGTATACTGCATTGGCCCCTAGACGCATGCGTACGGGCCGCCGTGGCCACGGCAATGTCACCGTATGAACCTCCCAGCCACGTTGGCTTGCAATCAACTGACGCCGGTGACGCTGCAGGCGCGCCTAGGCGCAGGGCATCGTGTTCGCTTTCAAGAATCAGATCCGCAACGTTCGTGTCGCGGCCTCGCTGCTGAGGATTCGCGATACGCGTTCCAACCTCACAAAGTTCCGGCCGCAGCCACGGGCATGCCTGGCGCCGCCGCGCCCAACAACGGTGTCAAGCATACCGGCACGGTCGCTGCGCAACACATCAAGCTTGCAAGCTCAATTGTAGCCAAGCCCGCCGCAGCGTGCCGTTGGAACAAGGATGTAGGCAATCGTGGTGCATGCTGCGGGACTGTCACAGCGAGCCCCGTGCACGGGCAGGGGCATGTGCACTCAAGCTGCTGAGCCAGCTCGACCCACTCCCATGCCATGATGATGCAGATGATGTCAACATTCATGCCACAGCTGCAGCTCAGCTCTGCTTCCTCTGCCACAGACAGTTATGCACGATCGGAACTTTTCTGCCAGCCATGACAAAGCCAACTGCATATCTCACTTCAGGAAGCTTATTGATGGTTGAGCCTGGACAGTGGGATAACTTGAACTGTCGGCCACAGGCAATGCCTCACTGTGAATAGGAGCTAGGCAGGCGGACTGCATGCAAAAGGTAACATGCAAGGGCAACACACATGGTCTGGGATAGAGTGTGCAGACATGTGGGGTGGGAAGCTCGAACTCATGGGTCATGGGCATGGCACCAGCACAAAGCTCCTTCTCACTGTATCAGTCCCAAAACCCACGGTGCCATCTGTGCCACTTTCACAGTGTCTGGGAAGCAAGACACGCCTCGCAACTGCGCAGCCTGGGGTCAGGAGTGGATGTGCTGATACGGGAAGCATACTGGGTGATGCCAATCTTGACCTGTTGTGGCAAAAATAATAATACAAAAGGGTTTTGGTGGTTAGGGCCCAGCAAGCTGCTGGCCTTTGGCACCAGGGTACAAACACCTGCATGTGTGACCTTACCAGTCACACGGTGTCAGTGCCAGTGCTGTCCAGCATCTCATGCATCATCGTGTCATGCCAGGGAACCTTGCTGCAGCAGCCAAGGCAGCCCCCGTGTTGTCGTGTGGCAGCTGGCAGGGTCTGTTGACCTGGCTGCAGGCCTGCCTTTGCACAGGCAACTGAGAGAACTGAGAGAGAAAAGAACAACACACACACTCACAGCACCAGGCCTGATGACGACGCTGATGACGACATGCTATGAACCTCCAGGCTGCCCCACTGGTGATACAAGCTCGAGCACAGGCCATCAAGAATCATGCAGGCCACCATGGGTGCACCAGGCATGGCCATGGGTGCCATGCATGCAAAACACATGGAAATCTGGGACATGGCACCCGATTGGGCCCGATAAGGTCCAACAATGCATGCCATGGACAGTCTCTATGAGGCAGCCAATGTCTCATGCAGAACTGTCCAAAGGGCCAGCGACTTCGGTGGTCCGACTATGCATCTCTTGTTGGCAAGGTCTGTGTTGCAACATGTTATGCATCTGGGCTGGCAGCTGAGTACTGCTGGGTTGAGCACACTAGCAAATGCTGGTCAAGTTGTGGGTGGTCCAGCAAACAAGTTTGGGCAGACAGGGCTCGGCAACGCATGTTGACCTTCAGTCACAACTGATGCTGCAAGGCCAGCAGCATTCGGGTTTGGCGTGGTGCATGATGGCGTTTTCTTTCCGGCAGTGCAGTCCGGCACATTGGCGTTTGCTGGGGCTGCCAGAGCTAGGGTAACAGCATGGCACCATCTCTGGCACGGGTTTACGTACGGGGTTTTGTACACTGTTGCAGTGGAGGGGTTCTTAGACGCCTCACAAGCTCGCTCATACTTGATGAAAAATGGTTGTCTACACAGGAAACAATTTCGTGTGCTGCTGGCATGCCAGCAGCACGCAAGACTCAATGGAGCCAAACTTGAGTCCCCCAGTCAAGCATAACCAGCTGCATGGCCCCTCCGCACCCCTTTCCCACTGGCTTCAGGGGATCTATTGGTAATCGCAGGCATTGCATGGACAAGCTTTCAGCCACTGAGGGCGCACATGACTGCTACATGCATTTCCGTCGGCAAACACGACGAGGCACCATCTGGAGTCTGCTGGAAGGGTAGGACCATTCCAGCGCACACCACCGACCTAGATCAAGTACTGAAGAGTAACAATGACCATGGCGCGCGCCAAGCAAAGAGCCTGCCCACAAGCAAACCTTTCACGAAAACCCAGCCTTCCTCTCCACCAACTCGGCCGATTGCAGCCACAGTCGGCACCACAGTGACGGAGGGGCCTCCGCCTGTTCACAGGCACACGGCTCGTCCGGCCTGCTGCACGTTGGAAATGCGGACTCAAAGGTCCCCGTCTGTATTATTTGCGGCAACAGTGCACCATCCCCGTCCTGACTCGGCAGCATGGAGCGCTTCGGCTGGTGTGCAGGATTGCTGCCTGCAAGCCAGCTCCGAGCAATGCGCCAGACATCCACACATCCACCGTCTACATGAAGGTGCAGGTATGCAAATGCTGCCCCGACAGGTGCCTTCATCTGTGTGCGGGCGGGGGGCGGCTGTGCCGATTCTTGACCTGTCCGGTGGCGTCCATGCACGCAGCATTGTGGCCACTTCTAGGTGGCTGTCACGCTGCCATCTGGTTTGGTGTGCGTGATGGGCCTCTGGAGCTGAGCAGTGACCGCTTGACCACAGGAGCACAGCGTGGAGGGTGGGGAGCATGATGGAAAGGGCTGTGCTGCGACTCTAAAGAAGCTCTGGAGGCGATTCCCAGCGATAGTGGTGCGAGGTCAGTCGCCTTTCACTCCCTTTGACAGCTTTTTGTTGCGCTGACGCCACAGGGAACTGTAGAGCTGCAGCCAGACGAGCGGCTGCACAACCAGCACCACCCGCAGAAACATGGCGTAGTCGTAAGCCATGTTTGCTGGGTTGGGCATGTCAAGGGACAGCCGCCGCGTTGTTGCAACAATGGGAATGATCATCCACATGCACCCGAGCTCTGCGACGAGCCCTAGCGGGTACATGACAATGAAGCCCGAATATCGCAGCCACGTGATGGCAAAAGGGCATTTCCCGAGCTGAGTGAGTGTATACCTGCATATTCTCATGGCTTGTAGCAGCCATGTGAGGCACGGTGGTGGCATGGGTCAGTGAGCTAACCGTGGCTGGTGCTTGTGGCAGTGGCCATGTATGCAAACGCAAGCTTGAAGGGCAGAGGACCCACCATGGATACCTGCAGGCCTCTCCTAGACCCCAGCTGAATAGCATCAGCGCGGCTGCTGGGTGTGCATGAAGAGATGGCTCGGGATTCACAGCCAGAAACAGTGCATGTGACCTTGCCGTCCACTGGAGAAAATTCATCAAAACTCCGCTGCGAACAAGCCCCAGTGCAGCATGTACTGTTTCCAGGATTGAGACCGCCTGCAACCAGTTGGCCAACGGGGCAGCTGTGTTGTATGCGACGCTCAGGTCTTTGTTTTGCGCAGAGTAAAACAGCACTACCAGCGCGCACGCTGCCCACCCAAGACCTAGCAAGGCATTGTAGGCAGCAAGATATGCTTGCTGCAACGACACCGTCATATTTGCGCACGATCGCCGCTGGCGGACTGTGCGATCGTCCAAGAATTGAGATGGCGCGCCAAACGCAGATTCACAAGGCGGTGAATAGCAGCAGTCCTTCCACAAGAGGTCGACCGTGGTGCACATCAACAGGGCGCCTGTGACCATTGTTCACATGCGTTTGATACAATACGCAACGAGCTTGCGCGCAATTGAGTATGAGTATGATGTGGTGGCTTTGGGTGCGATGCCTCATCTTGACAGCAGGCAGAACACGAGTGTGCGCTGGAAGACAAGCCGATAGTGGCATGAAGCATGCATATAAGAGGCTTGCCGGATCAACACACGCCCCGCTCCAGATATTCACTTGTGCGTTGTCTGATCATTACAAGCTCCAATGCAGTAGTCGTCGCGTGTTCATCCAGCACCAGCAGCGCAACCAACTGTCTAAAAGCAGCCCCAGGGGCACCCGACGGGATGCACACGTGCATCAACACTCAGTAGGCCACAGATGCCAAACACGTTATCAACTGGTGTCCATAGCCTCGGGTTCCCCATCGACGACTTGAACGTCTTGCAAAGTGAGCATCTGCTTTTCCTTCACAACTACCGCCGGACGTTCGTTGAAGTCTTTTGGGAACTGTCGATCAAATAGCTTGCCTTGCAAGAACTCGATGTTCCGTTTGTACTCGACCCCCTCTTTTGTGATGATACACAAATCAACATTGGACCCGGATCCCAGATCGTTGTAAATGCCTGCGACGAGCATCCAGCATGTGACAAAAAAGGTAGCCCATGTCTTGACAGTTCACATGGGGATGGCAAGCATAATTTCACAGAAATGCATCAAAGCTCAGCGCTATCACAAGGACAGAAGACGGGCTCACCAAACTGAATTGCACGTGAAACCAAGTCCATAGCTTCTGCTTTGTTCATTTCATCTCGATAGTTAGCTTCGAACATCGCCATTGCGTTCAAGCTGCCTGAGCCCATGGTTGCAAAAGGCAAGCTGTCAGTGGACCCATGTGGGTAAACCTGCAGATGTGTGCCCAGATGCATGTTGGTGCCTCACAGCTCACAGCTTACAGCAGAGCTGTGGAAGACTGTGGCAGTAATAGTGCCAAAACAGGTTCAGTGGCAGCGTACCGTGAACAGGTGCGGTCCATTGATGTCAACGCCACCTAGAACAAGTGCGGCAGACACATTTCCCTGGTAACGGAACAAATGCTGCTTCAGCAGTGTCAGAGCCGTGACTACACGAGACTTTCTTCCAGTAGCATATTGATGGAGCTTCAGGTGCGATGACACCATTGCTGTCACATTCTCTGTATCCGCTGCAGTCCCAGCGCCACAGCAGTAAATGTTGTCAGCAATAAAGTGAATTTTCTCACAGTTCTTATCGGCCACAGTGGATCCAGCAGTGGAACGAGTGTCTGCCCCCAATACAATGCCATCCTGCATACGTCTTCGCGGTCACGTTTGCTCCAATGTGGCTGGTCTGGTCACACAGGCCGGCTCTGACCCGATGCAAGTGATCGCATTTGACGTGCATTTGCAAACACACCTTGAACACAATTCCTGCAATTGTTGTGCCCGTTTTGGTTGGTGCAGGTGCCTTCACTCCCCGAGACAAGAGGAGCTGGTTGCGTTTGCACAGGTCAAAGTTGAAGCCTGTGCCGTCCCCTGCGATGCCCGGCACACAAACGCTTCCATCTGAATTGTCCATATTGCTGCGTTTGTTTCGATCGAGCTGTCGCACTACTGGTCAAACGTGGATGTCGCTTTCCCAATGCACGTCCGGCACCAATTTACGACGTCGACACTGAAACGCCAGGACCACAACTTACGCAGGCTTAGCCACACGTTCTGAATGTGGAGGGTGCGCATGCGTGCTGGCGCTGAGTGAAGTGGTTTCCGCTGTTGAGATGCATGCGTCGGGGCCCCGCGGAGAGCGGTCGCGACGCTGCAGCGCGCTGTTACCCCTTGCATGTGCGGGCATTCATTTGCAGCGTGAATGCCTGGAGATATGTTACCGCCCACAGTGCGGCAAGGTGTGAGCACGCTGCTCATTGACGTTTTGGCGCCGATGCTTGTCAGTTCGTGCTGCTGTGTAGGACAAGACCTTTTGCTGCAGCCATGAACTTCGACGATGTGACGCCCATGATTCAAAACATCGTAATAATGGACGCCGAAGGCAAACGGATTGCTGTGAAGTATTACAATGACGAATGGTGATGCCCCTGCAACGCTGCTGTTGCGTGCCCGCTGGTTCACTGCCCGCGTTGCCATAGCCCTGTACCGTTGCAGGAACACAGTTGCGGCCCAGGCCAACTTCGAAAAAGATCTGTTTGCGAAGATTAACCGTGGCCAGCAACGCAGCTTGGAAGGTGTGCTATGACACGCATGCCTGCGTGCTTTCAGTTGTGCCTCTTGTCTCCTACAAGGTCGTTTGCCAGCACAGGCGACGTCTTACTATTTGATGATGTTGCGGTCTTGTACAAGCGAGCTGGGGACCTAATTATAGTCGTCACTGGATCGCAAGACGAAAACGAGTTGATCCTGACAGCTGTCCTCTCTGGATTGTCCGAAGCGCTGACGATCTTGTTAAGGTGAGAAATCCTCCTGAATTTCTGGATTGGTGAAGGGAGGCTGTCATGACACTGTCTATAATCACCATGCGGATGCATCGCTGTTACCTGGCATCAGTCCTGCCTGTGGCGCAATCCCAGCTTGTGCCGCTGCTGTTCAACTCTGGATCAGATCTTCTTCTTGCCTGCAGAGATGTTGTCAACAAGAAGGCGGTGCTGGAGAACCTTGATCTGGTGCTGATCACAATAGACGAGACGGTGGATCAAGGGTGTGCCCCCCCTCACCTATACACCACTTGCAACAGAGGGAGCTGGAAGCCTGCAACCAAACTGGTCATGAACACTCCATCTTACGAGAGGTCGTATACATACATGTTTTGCAATAATGTTTTGTTGCAACGTGGCACATGCAGATTGCATTTGGGGCCCTCAGTCGTGCAACAAATGTCAGGCATACCAGATTATCTCAGGAACTGAGCACTCCAGGGCTAGCCTGGCTCGAGCCTGTCCTAGCGTTACGTCACATAAGCTGAGCAAACTTTACTCACACCACCATGGCCAGCCCCGCTGTCACCTGCTAGTGGCGGCAGGATGCTGATGGCGGGGGCGTGAATGCTCCAAAGCATCAGCGATTACTGCGCAGGCAATGCATGGCAAGACCTACGTCTTGTGCAGATTCATACTGGAGGTGGACCCGCAAATCATTGCGCAACGAGTGGCCATGAGGCCCGACACTGAAGCAGACGGCGGGTCGGCGGGCTACGGCGAACACGTGCGCTGCGTTGCCATCTCGCATGTACAGATCACAACCAGGTCTTCTTGTCACATTGTTCGTCTGCTTGCTCGTGGCCACTCTTGCCTGTGTCCACCTGGATGGGGCCCAGGCGCATGCAACTTTCACTCTGCACCGGTCAGAGCACGGTCAACTGTACGGGGGGGTCGTAATGGGCTGTGTGCTGTGCAGACATTCTCACAGGCGTTGGCGAACGCTCGGCACCAGCTTGCGAGGTCCCTGTTGAGCTGAGATGCAGTATGCCCGGGCTTGGCATGCTGCATGTGCAGTTGCGTCACAGCTGCATAGAGAACCATACAAACTGAGGCACGTGCCGCTCAGCTTGGGGAGCCGAACCAGTTTAGTCCCACTTGGGCAGCGCGTGTGGAGCTGGTGGCCTTTGGCTGTAACCTGGCTTCAGCTGTATCGTGTCAACTTCCCTCATGCTTGTATGTGATGTAGCGGGGCCTCGTTCAGATATCGGGCATTGATTGTTCCAGGTCCGACCTGGTCAGTTCGTTGGCTTCACAGGCCCGAGCGACTGCCTTATCCTCCTGTTCTGAATTGATGCAGCTGTGCAGTGCCGCATGGCGGACATCATAATGCTGAACAGAAGCAGCAACCCACTGCTTGCCAAACAAGTCCCGAGATCAGCGAGCGATCCTATGCACACCTGTGTTTACAGTTGATGCACGTTTGCAGCTCTGACGTGATATGCACGATCAGCTGTGTATCACGGTTCTGCCTGTGATATGTTATGGGTTCGGCATGCCAACCGTGATATGGGTTCGACATGCCATTGGTGCAGCAATGTTACTGTCTCAGCGTGTCCATCTGAGTCCAAACGTCCTTAGAGAAGCATGCCAACATGCTGTTCCTTACGATCGACACCACAGAGGATTTCTTGGGACCATGATGCATATCTGGGACCTTTTTTTACCATGATGCATGTATGGCTTTGTACAAGCTTGTGTGATCCACTTGTCACCTGTAGTATAGTATGGTTGTGTTAGATGGCATGGCAGCAGCTTGTAGTGCTGTTGCTCGTTAGGAGCAGTAATTCACATGTGGCCATAGTGACGGCGCGTCTTGTTTCTGCATTGCGCCAACCGGAGACTGAGACTAGGATGTACCCGTGGAGTCACGAAATGGGGCATTGTGGACAAGGGGATCAGACACAAACATGTGCAGCTGCGAGCATGCAGGTGCATCTAGATGTGGCCACAGCCATAGTTCTGTAACGTTTCTCAGATGTGGCCACAGCCACAACCGCATGCATGCAGCGAACACCCAGTCTGTAAGAATGCAAAGCCTGGCACGCTGCAGCGCGCTGCAGCGTGCTGTGCTGCACGTGTTGACGTCTGAGCTGTACATTATGGATGCAGGGGGCTGACGTGGTATAATAAGATCAGCCCTGGGTCTGTGGCCGTTTCACCTGGGCGCGCATGTGCGAAAGGCCCGAAAGTGAGTCGAGCCAACTGTGTACACGTTCCTCGATCCACTGCTGCAGTGCAACTTAAAGTTATGAGCCGATCACGGCTGTTGAAGTGTGTGACAGAACTGTATCAGTCTAATTCGCATATCTTCCCGCAGTGCAGAACTGGTTTGCATTGTCGCCGGAGACTAAATCATGCACAAGCAGGCGCACCGCTTTCTATATGGACGTACGCTATGAAGCCCCTTTCCTGCAGTACTACTTCGTCTGGTGATGCACTGACCCGGTCATGACCGAGCAGCTACTATGCAGGCACCGATGTGATCATGCGCCACCTTGGCACGCTGACACTTCCTGGACGCCCCACCGTCCATCGATCCGGTGCTGCAACATCCGTACTAGGAAATCTGCTGCAAGCTTTGCTAGCGCTGCTGTGCCACAGGCGGAAATGGAACAGTCGTGCTGGTTTTGTGGTGACTGTACAAAGACGCAGCACCAGTTTTCGTGCAACAACTGCGGGTACCTGCAGCCGCCTGACACCAAGACTGACTACTTCACACTATTCGGGATGTACGACTCGTATCCTGCTTGCAGTCTACTATGAATGATCATCATCGGCTTCGCATGGGACGTTTGAGCCAGAGACTGGGTGCAGGAAGCGCACGTTTGATATCGAGCAGAAGGTGCTGGAAAAACGATTTCGGGACATGCAGATCTCTGTCCACCCCGACAAGCACGCAACAAAGGGTGATGACGTCAAAGGAATTGCCCAGGAACAGAGTGCTCACTTGAATACAGGATTCAGCATCCTGAGGTGCCCGTTGGCCCGTGCCAATTATCTGGTATGTGTGAACATGAACAGTCTCGGTGTCATGAATACACACTGTCATGCAGACTTCCTTCTCTGACCTGACCATGTTTGCAGCTGGAGCTGGAGGGGAAACCAATCGATGAACAGGCACGAATAGATGACCCTGCCTTCCTGATGGAGGTGTGCTGATGCAGCATATTGCAACATGCGTGTCCAACGTCATGCTTGTGAATGCATGGGCCGCCTAGCACAATAGTGGCATGCATGGCACATCATGGTGCCTTCATGCTGTGTGATTGTGAGCACAGGCGGTGCTGCATCCAGGTCATGGAGTTGCGGGAGGAAGTATCTGCGGCCAATGGCAAGGAGGAGATACAGCGGTTACTGGATGACAATCTGCGGCGCCGGACAGATTATGCAGAAAAAATTCGAAAGGCGTATAACGAATCAGACTTGGATGTGATGGTGGAGCTGGTGCAGGAAATGACATATTTCCATAGAATAGAGCAGTCTCTGCGTGAGAAGCTGTGACTGATGTAACCCGAGCCCATGCATTAATGTGCTGTTTAAT
>JALKAD010000124.1:282304-306374 GCA_024500015.1 Ulva compressa | reverse complement strand
CCATGTTGGAACATGCCACCTCGATCATCTCCTGCAGTACACACAGCAATCAATGTATGTACACCTTCCTCCATGCCAAGGTAGCAAACTACGTGCACACCACCAATGAAACAAACTCTCAGCATACCTTGACAGCGTTGGCCTGGATCATGTCCCGCAACAAGCCGTCACCATTACGTGCCAGATTCCCAAGTGCTCCAGCCGCATTCACACGAGTCTTGATCTCCTGATCGTACAATGAGGCCACCAGGGAGGGGATCCCGGGCGCAAGCTTCCGGTAGAGGCTGTCGTTGTGGAAAGCCGCATTGCCAAATGCAAAGCATGCGAATTTGCGAGTGTGGCTGTCAGGGTCACGGCACCGCTCAATGATCGGAGTGATGATGTCATGTGTGTCCAAATGCCGGTAGAAGTACGCGCTGTGTCGGCACAGGTTCCCTGCAGGTGGGCACAGCGCTATCAGACACATGATGCTGGCGATGGCACGACTGCTGCTACAACACTTCCACAACTCCATTCACGATGTGGTCTTGGTGGTGCAAGTAAGGGGCACACCGATCAAGCTGCACAGGCGCATGCGGACCCCAGGGTCTGGGTGTGAGAAGAGCTTGCGCAAGTGGCCGTATATATCAGCGCGGTGGATGAGCTCGTAGTTGCCAGACATGGCCTCATTGCCGGTGCGGGCAATCCGGGCCAGCTGGCTGACAATGAGTAGCGTCTTGATCAGCACCTGCTCGGGGTTGCTCTCCCGCAGCATCTTCTGCAGATATGTGGCTTGCATGCCCCCTGCCTGCACGTACGGCATGTCAGCAAACCAGCCTGTGGAACTGTGACGGACAGCATGATCCACCACGATAAGCCGTGCAACGGAACCAGTTGCACAATTTCAACTAACCAGTCCAGCCCATCAGGTAAGCCAATGCAGGGCCTTGGGCAGGGCGGGGCATTGACTCGCCTAATGACACACCGCAATGTACTGCTTCACAAAGTGGTGGCTTTGCGCTGCATTCTCCACAAGTATCTGCCGGAACATGATGGACATCGGCTGCGCAGAGTCAGCCGCATTGACATGCTCCATGGCGGAGATGAGCAACTTGGGCAAGTCCTGCTCCTGGAGCAGCCCCTGCACACATAGTATAGGACAAGTCAACGTGCGTGACTGGCCTCACAAACAGTCACGCCACAGGCTATGCTGGAGCTGTTGGCAAGTCGGCGTGGGCCACATCTGCATGAGTGTGCCAGGACTATGCCGAAACGTTCAATGTGCCATACCCAGTTTCTGTGCCTTGTGCAGAAGGGACGATGGAGGGGCGCACCATGAGCTTTGCCTCCAGCGCCCTGCGAGAAGGGTCACGCCCAGACTGCTCGGAGACTATGAACGCATGATTCAATGCCCAGCAGACGGCGTTCACCAGGTCGGTGACGCCCTTGCGGTTGCCGCCCGAGTTGATCGGCCACACCAGCAGAGCCGACACATGCTGCGGTGCGAGCAGCCCCACAAGTCGGCTCACGTGCGCCCGCTCGGTCAGCACCGCAGCACCGGCACTGGTAGACACCATGCGCCCGAGGATCTGCGGGATGCGCAGAGCGCCATTCGGTGACAGGTCCTGTAGGCCAGTGTCTGACCCGGACAGCACCGACAGGAACGCGGCCACGAGTGGCGAGTTCATGATGGCTGAGGTGCTCGGCAGGGAAGGCGCGGTGGCCTTGCCGTCCAGCACTGGGGACGGCAGGAGGGCCGCCAGGAACTGGAAGGGGGCATCGAGCAGCCCGGCGCGACAGGGGAGGCCCTCTAGGGTCTCAAGGAGAGGGGAGCCCTCTGACCGCGTCATGGTGAGCTCCGCGGCGGTGGTCAGGGTCTGCGGGGAGTAGCACACGTGTGGCAGGGTCGGAGCCGGGTCCAGGTTGCCCGACGTGATCAGTGCACAGTACCTGCAAGCGGGGGCGTGACCATGTGTGCGCACGTGTTGAAACTGGTCATGCTCACCAGGCGGCAGAACCGATCACGTGAAGAGGCAGACGGGGGTTGCTGAAGGCATGGAAGATCAGCATCTGGCTGTGGCCTGGTGGGGTTGGTCGGCGGACGGCTTGACATGTGCATGATGCTGGCGGAAGAGGGGCGCACGAGGACAGCGCCGACAGCGCGGCGATAGCAACGAGAGGCTCGTGCGAGTTGGCGTCCAGAGAGTCAACGAGGACCTGGGGCGCGGTCGTCAGCTGCACAAAGTTGCGGCCCCTCTCTGACATCGTCAGCGTCTCCCGAGCGTGCTCCACAAGCCAAGCTACTGCCCTGAAGCATCGCCCCTGCAAGCGCACCACGTGAGGCCATGGCATGCGTGGACTCATCAACTGTCTGTTTGGAAAGACAAGGGCGGGTGTGGGTCGGCATGCGGCACCGACTACCATGACTCCTTATGAACCAGCAGATAAGTCCTGCTGACTGTTGTACAGTGCCAGGCCTGCGGCATCATCGGCGAGAAAGTGTTACCTTTGCGACCGGGGCCATGTCTGGCGTGTTGGCCAGGTTGAACAGCCTCCTGATGAGGCCGCCCTTGATGCATGCCTGGCTGAGGGTGCTGTTGAGCTTGCAGCAGTGCAGGAGGACCACCAGGGCGGCGTCCCGGTTGGCGATCGGCCCGTCCAGTGCTTCCATCAGCGCCTTGGCAGCGTGGCTGCGCTCCAGGAGCTTCTGCGCCAGCAGCCGCCGTTGCACAAAGGTGTGCGTTGACCAGTCCATGGCGGGGCAGAGGCCTGCCGGGCTCGCGTGCAGCTGTGACAGTGTGCGGCCGAGCGGGAAGTGCTGGTCCAGCGTCGAGCGCACATTTGCGCTCTGCTCACAGTGCACCGAGTGCTTCATACACTGCAGAACATAGCAGTGTTGGTCCGTAGGGTCTGCATGCACGATGCAACACACTGCTCTGTATGGCACATAACATGTGGCACAGGATAGCCACAGCCACCTTGAATGATTCGAAGGTCCGCTGCTGAGGCGTGCCTGAAGGCATGTAGCTGCTGGGGTACGCGCACCTGCAGAGCTGCTGCAACTGCTTGCTTGTGAAAGACGTCGACGTCTCCTGACGGCTTGTCTGCGAGTGGCTGCAGCATCCTGCAGAGGCTGGCCGGCAGTTCCTGCTGGATCTGGTTCAGAATTGAGTCTGCGTGCCTTGCTGCAATCTCATTGCCGCCACCGAACAGACACATCTGGAGGCGGCGCAAGACGGCAGCCAGTGCAGATGCGGCCGCCGCCCACATCCGGAACACCGTCCCTTCATCTGCGCCTGAACAACAGACGCAACACTGCTGTTGCCGTTGCAACCATTTACCAGCATGGCATGATTCTTATGTTCACTCTGTCTCAGCTGTCCCCAACAGTTGTCACCGCTGTGTCTGCCAGTTCGGTGGCAAGAAAAGCGTGAGATAATTCGGTGAAGGGCCGCACCGCTCATGTGGAAGCCCACGAGGTACGCGTACATGACGTATGTGTCATCAAAAGCCACGAATTCACCATGCTCCTCCACCGGGGCTGCGGCTGCAACTTCCTCTGACTCCTTCAGAACCTCAAGAAGGTGAATCGCCGTGTCGATGACCGGGGGTTGTAGCATCACAGTCGTATTGGCCACTTTCGTCAGTGCTCGCTGCAGCTCGACCGAGTGGTCCGACCATGGGTTGTGGCCCAGCAGCTTTCCTGCACCATCCCCTCAGTGAGGTCTGACCCCAGTCCCCACAAAGGTATTGCACAGATATGTCCGTCAGCATGCTAGCTTGACATGTATGATAATAAGCAAGACAGCGACAACGCTCTCTGCACAACAGTATTCAACATGCCCATCAGCGCCTTGGCAAGCTAGATACGTCTGCCCTTCGATTACATACCTGCGACTGTCGATGCCTTCCGGAGGATGTCAGAGGGAGCCCAGCGAGCACATGCCTCGCCCGAGTTTGGAGAACGCAGCAAATGCAAGAGCAGCGGCACTGTGACACCATCACTGTCAACTGCCTCCGCAGACACGCGGTCCTGGATCTTTTGGGACGCCTTGCCAACCAGTCGTGCTGCATCCTCTTCACTGATGCTGGACACATCCGAGGTAGCAGCACCAGTGTGATCGACTGCCCTACAACAGAAATGCGCTACTGACTTGGTGGCGAACCGAGCACAATGTGCCTACGCACTAGGCACGGAAGTCTATGGTACATGACCAATCCAATGCCTGCTGATGAAGCTGATGAAGAATGCAGCTCGATCAAGGCAGAGAGTGTATCGTTTCAAGCATATCAGTGGTGGCTGTGTGTCACTGAACCGTCAAGGAGCCATCCCGAACATGTCAGCCACGGTCAACAGTATTGAAAACAGGCATTCAACACATGCAGCAGCCACGCGGGACCTGCCAGGCTGTTGCTCATAGGCACCACATGATAGTGCGCAGTACCAGGCAGCACACCCAGCATCACCGGCAGCGGAGGAGGCAAGACCGGGTGTGTGAGCTGGCGGCGTCCTGGCGGCGTGTTGCTGAATTGCCAGTGGCGGTGTAACGTTAGCCTGCTCGAAGTTTGTCTGTCGCTGCTGCAAGACTGGTGTATGCGTCAAGGCTGGGCAGGGTGTACTAGGATCCCTCAGCGGTGTGCTCCCACGGCTACCTGCAAAGGGCAGGCTGCAGATTGTGCACAGGTGAATACATGTGCGCCACAGTGCCAGATATGAGCAAAGTTCACAGTTGATCACGGCGACCTAGGTAATGTTTGAGAACCTACTGCAAACGCATGGCATGGGAGCGATGTTGCGGACATAGCAGACACACCTGAGTACACAGCTGCACCGGCAATAGCACCTCCCTCGCCCTTCCATGCCAAGGAGTGCTCAGCGCGAGATGCAGCATACACAAGGCGCTGCTCCCGCACCAGGCGCTCCTCTTCTGACTCTTTCACAAACGGATGTGATAGCAGGTCAGGCCAGTCGAGGCGATTCTCCGGTTTCTTGTTCAGCAATCCCTGTATGTGGTCCGTTCTTGAACACTAACGATGCAAAGGGCATGGCTACTCATTGCGGTAGTAATGTGAAAACACTGCTGAAAGAGCTGGACTTGTAAGTTACCTGAAGGAAGTCCTTGAATTCTGGCGATAGTGACGAAGGGTAGCGGACAGGGTCGCTCACGATGAGGTTGACAAGGCTTACCAGATTGCTGGTAAAAAAGGGAGGCTGGCCACAGTAAAGCTCATACAGTATGACTCCCAGAGACCACAGGTCAACTGTGCGTGTGTAGGTGCGTTCTTGCACCAGTTCTGGAGCCATGTATAAGGGTGTGCCCTTGATCGATGTTAGAACCATCGTCTGGCATGACATGGCGCGTGCAAAGCCGAAATCACAAAGCTTGACCGCTCCACCGCTACCTGCGCAGTTTTCAACCTGTGCTCCTTGTACTGTAGAGTTTTGCTGTTCTGACAAGGACTCAGACGCCACAAACGAATGAAAGCTGTCCAGCAGAATGCAATAACACCGTTCGTTTGGAGCAATAGAGGTCTTACCAACAAGAATGTTCTGTGGCTTCATGTCACGATGGATGATCCTGTTGTGATGAAGGTAATGCAACGCTCTCACTAGCTGCTTCGCAATGTTACGGACAATGGGCTCAGGCAGGCGTTTATCATCCTCAAGAATCTCAAAAAGCTCGCCTGTACCATAATATGGTTATTTTTTTGTTTAGGCAAGAATGGGATCCAATCACAATTAACAGGCTGGCAGGTCTCAAGTTGCACACCTTGCGCAAACTCAGTGACAACACAGAACTCGTCGTTGGTCTCAAATGTATCCAACATCTGAATGATGTTTTCATGCTTCAGGTTGCAAAGAATTTCTATTTCCTGTCGCAAGTTGCGGATATCCCGTGCAGTCTTTCCATGCTTCATGATGAATTTCATTGCGGTGGTCTGTCCCGTGGACCGTCGTCGGCCCTTGTATACCTACATATACCTGATACAAGTACATGATTAATCTTTGAGGCGCTGATCAAAGCGATCGCATCATCCATCGCGCAGCCTTCGCGTGCATCCCAATCGTGGTCAACAACGCATTGAACATTCTGATGCGCTCTTTACACCGCCCGGACTGTAGGTACACCAGCTACATGGATCCTTCGTGAATTTATCGAGAGGATCACAGCGAGAAGAGACGGGGGTCCATAACAGCCCCGCATGTGACGGTACCCGACTGTCGTCGATTCATGCCTGCCAAAACCACCGACACACCTTACCAAACGAGCCTTCGCCGACAAGATCGATGACATGATAGTTCTCCATGCTTTCTGGTTGCAGTTTGCCGTTCAATCTCCGCCAGAAAAGCTAGTGCTCCACGAAGCGGGGAATGTACAGGCTTCCGAGAAGCACTTGAAGACAATTCTTCACCACAAAACTATAGCATACATCTTGTGTAACAACTCATCAGAATTTGGTGGAGATCACCACGTACGAGTTTCAATCGCGTACAGGCAACCGGTTGCAACCCATTGGTGCACTCAACAGCATGCATTTCGTTGAACCGCTTGACAGTCTACAAAGATGCGACAGTGCACAGTGCAGCTGCAGTCCTGCAGCGCCATACCAGATGCAGCTGCGAGGTTCAACAGTGCTGATTCGCTGCTTCACGCTGCGCGAAGAATTGAGCCCGACAGCATGCATGTTGCAACCTCGCGATGCATCGTTCAAACACATGTGTTGTCCGGCGAAACCCTCGATATGTAGGACACAGGGGCCCCGAGCCGTGGTTTTTCATGCATGCAACTTTCATGTTTAGCTTGGGCCAAATTTGGTTCAGGTACACTGGCGAACACGATTGATATGCCGCGGCAGCGCTGCTTCGCCAAACCCAAACCCGCACGCGTGACAGCGATGCAATCGTAACTGAAAATATCGGTGCCTGTTCGTAAGTCAGGTCAGTCGGCTGGGACATGTTGAACGACGCCGGCAAGGTCTTCGTCGGAGGCCTGAGTGCCGATGTCACTCAAGAAGAAATTTCAGAGAAGGTAAGCAGTGTTTAAATCGTGTAAATCAGTTCCCGCGCGGAACCCGTCTGCCTGCCGTCATCTGCACAACACGACTTGGCAGCCGTGCTTTATGCCCTTCACCGACCCGCAAATCTGTGCAGTTTGAGAAGTTCGGCCGCATCGAGAAGATCTGGGTCGCTCGACAGCCTCCCGGCTTTGGCATGTTCCTCTCTTCGAAATGCCTCCATTGCTCCACTCGACTGTTCATCCGGGCTATGTTTCACATCAGCCTGGTATTCCTTCCATTGATATGATAGTGGCTAGTCTCCGTCTCGCAAGTGTCGGTCTTCAGGTTCGTCGTGTGGCATGTTGGCGCTGGTCTGCACAGCTGGCATGTATCCATCCAGACCTGGACGACCTCCTGTTGGCGTGCAGCCAGAAGTGGCTGTTTCATCATGATGCACCACGTTCCATCCGTGCTCGCCCCTGTTGCGAGGATCCTCCGTTGAGGCAGCCAGCACTGCCTGATTCGTCTCAACAGCTCCGCTACTTTCGTCGATCTTTGGATTCCCTTCGTGGTGCTAGGACCATCATCTACTGCTTCGTTGTATACGCCAAGCCTGCGGTGGGACATGTCGACGCATCACACCCCTCCTGAGATATTCTCCTCGCGACATCCATCCGTCCTCCATCGCCCAACCAAATTTCCCCGCCTGACAAGAATCCATGGTTGCAGCCTTCGTGCATTTTGAGTCGTCTGATGAAGCCGATGAAGCCTGCGCCGCACTGAATGGTGAGCCCTGCCCCGCAGCACTCAATCCTCTCTGCTCAGTGAGCTGCAGGCAGCCTGATCGATGTGTTTCGCTTGTCACTAGGAACCGTTTTTGGCAAAGAATGTGTGATATGCAGACGTTGACGGCTGGCGTGTCGAGAAGGCCCGCCCTCGCCGCCCTGGTGGTGGTTACTCTCGCGGTGGCGGCTATGGAAGCCGTGGAGGCGGTTATGACCGTGATCGGTACGACCGTGGTGGTGGTGGTGGAGGACAAGATTATCGGGAACGATACGATAGACGGGATGACCGCAGCTATGACCGTGGATATGATCGGGGCAGCTATGAGCGTGGTGGTGGTGGTGGTGGTGGTGGTGGCGGTGGTGGCAGGGAGAGATATGGCGACCGTGACAGCTACCGTGATCGTGATTACAGAAGCTAAGCTTATGGTAGAGTAGGGCCTGCCACAGCCTGACGGGGGGAAGGGGGTATGTCCAGCATATCCGAAGTGGCAAGGGTGCACACCAGTGCACCCCAGTTTGCCTGAAACACACACGTGTCAGGCCTTGCATGGTACGACTGATTGATGTAGCCTTCGTTTAACATGCAGCATAAACACTGAGTTGACAACGTCGTCGGCAGTTCGCCAAAATCACTGTATACTGTCATCAAGACGGCTCACATGTCTATTTGTACACTGTCCTTGTTCCCTCGCAGCAGGGTGTAAAAGAGACGTGAAGCAATCTATGATGTGCAGTGGCACATCAGAGCTGCGGCCAGTTTGCAACATCCAAAAATGCCTGTACCCGGTCAATAGCTGTACAGCTTGCCTACGCATTTCCAGTCCATTTGTTTAGGTCAGCTGGATTCTACCTTCTGTTTTGCACTGGCAGACACACAAGTCTCTCCCTCGGCTCAACGGAGTTCTTTATCCTGCGAACACTGCCAGGGGTGTACAGAGAACTCCCTATTCAGATACCAAACGTGTGTGCAAACGTTTCACAGCCAAAAGCTAAAGAACGCACCTCAAGATACCACGAGAGCATACACCATGAAACAAAGGAAAGCACGTTGGCAGCGGTGGCAGGCTCTCGTTGCTCAGAATGTGAAGAATTGTGATTACAGTTGCACCGATCAGGACCTTCATACATCCGATATAAAACACATAGCGAAGCATGGAGTTCACAGTCACTACTATCATGTCCTAAGCTCCAGCTCGACTGTTATATATACCATACTGGAGACGCTATATCGGAACACGTATCAGGCAAAGCTGAACAACCATGTGGTCAAAAGGCTGCTCCAAATCAAGTGCTTGGTGCTGGCGCATGGTGATTCGCATTCAAATCAGCTGTGGCCATCTTCCAGATCAATTCTGGAAATTCATCCCGTTCAATTGTCTGATTGTTGTTCTTATCAACCAAGTCAATGAACATTTGGACCTGCTCTGGCGTGATATCCACCCTGCATGCATTGGACACGTTCCTGACATGGTCATATGTCACACGATGCACGCAATTCACAGTCCACGACCGGACAGAAGCCCAAGAGGATTAAAAAGGTTGTGTACTAAAAAACGATCATTTGGATAAGCTTGTGGAATGACATGTGGCAAAATGTACTCAGGCTCTGGTAAACCGAGTCACACGCAGCCAACACACAGAGCCGGAGCAACACCTGTTCGATTGGAGAGCTTCTGCAATTTCCAGGTGTGTCAAATGGCCGTCTGAATCCTTGTCAAACTCCTCAAATAAATGCAGCAAAGGGTCATTGTACACTTGTGAGGGGACATGTCGTCGTCGATCCCACACCTGCACACAAATCTTCTGCCTGCGCTGCAACAATATGGATCGTGGCATGTGCTCCTGATGATGAGGTCCAAGTCTGTGCTACAACACGTTCAAGCATTGATTTTTGAAGAGCAGTGCAGGCGAGAGCGTCCAGTCTGCATTTCCGCCTGTGTGCTTGCGGAACTAGCGAAAACTTATATATCTCTAAACTGTGGAGGCAGATCCACTCTGCGCAAGCACGGACGCCATTAGCATGGCCGCATCGCGACCAGTTTCAGCGACCACGCACCGCTCCGGCAAAAGCTTGCAAGCCCTTGATTTTGGTGCATTCCGGCATGGCTGCTTCATATGCCTTGTGGAATGCATCTCCAGCGGCATCCTTATCATCGGTGGTGCTGGGAATCTTTGCACTGAAGTTCAAGCGGGAGGTTGACAGCGGCTGGCGTGTTCGCGATGGGGGGCTATATACAACACGCTGAACACGCAATGTTCTGGGACAGCTTGGAAACATTATCGCAATATATTTGCTCTAATGACCGTCCTGCAGCGCAGATCAAAAGTTGGAGGATGCCGAAGAGAGCTCTGCATGTGGGCATAACGCGCAAAACGCTCCCTGATGCGCAACGAGCTGAAAATTATCAGTCAAGCACGTCCAGGGAGGGCTTCGAGACATGCTGCAAGCCCTCGCAAGGGCTGCATTACGTTCCGGCCATCTGACGTGGAGTCAACAAATACCGGATCAGTCAGGCTTATACAAGCTCTATCAATAAGTAAAAATGGAGGCATAAGCAGCGGAAACCTCTGGCAAAGGCCCGCAGCACGTCGCACGCTGTTAGTTCGCACCTGGAGTTCCGGCGAGGCGAGAGGGCGTGTCTTTGACGCTGTTGCGCGCAAAAAACTGATATGCAGTTTATGCCAACAGATATGGTAGGTCGTAAGCGCAGTTCGTGATGTCGGAATTGGGCAGCTACAAAGGCTGCAATCTGCTTTTCACGGGGATGAGAGCTCGTTCTGATGGGGCTCCACAAGATAATGGTGGCAATCGATCGTTCGTCGGAGTTCCTGCTGGTTCAGAGTTCATATCTGAGTTGTGTGCAGCGATGTATTGTTATGTCCGTGACGGCAAAAGTGGTGGCATCGAGATGGCAATGGCATGTAGCAGATGGAAAACGCGAGATGTCCACAGGTGTGAGCCACGTGTTAGCGGCCTCGCGGATGGAACACTCTCCGAATGTTCCACGTATCCGGAAAAGCTAGCCTAACAAATCGATGCGATCCGAGACACTATCTTGCGCTATAAGAGACCCACGTTTAGTGAGCCGCACATGCCTGCGTCAAAGCCGATCATTTCCGCTCGGTGAATGGACAACTGATAACTCAGTCAGGAAGACAACACACGCCCGATGGTGTTTCCAGCTTGACTGGCTGGGTATCATGACGGTCCACAAACTCTGCAATGGAAAGGAAACAGCTGTCATTGACATGCTGCAGGGCGTAACTGCGCTGAACACCAATGCATCTATGTTGGACGGGGTGGATCAGGTGGGCACGTTCAAAACTATGTCATGCCAAAGGCTAGCCACCTGTTCGGGCACAGGTAGCCGCACGCAAAGGCACCTCACAGCCCATAAATCACTTTCAAAGCCTCCGGTGTGCTCACACTGATTCAAATGCTGCACACCAAGTCATGCTACGTTCAAGCATTGGTAAAAAAACCCACTGTCAAAACGCGCTCATCGCCAGCAACAGAATGGCACATGCAGGGCATCAAGGTCGTTTACAACTCCGCTCACAAGGCCACCGATGTCGCTGTCATCTCGGGTGGCGGCAGCGGTCACGAGCCTGCTACGGCTGGATATGTTGGCCCAGGCATGCTTGCGGCCGCAGTGTGTGGGGATGTATTTGCGAGCCCCACGTCTCGGGCTGTCTACGAGGCCATCCTCAAAGTCACAGGGGAGGCAGGCTGTCTGGTGATTGTGCTCAACTACACAGGAGACCGGCTGCACTTTGGCATGGCAGTCGAGATGGCAAGAGCTGATGGCCTAGACGTGGAGTTGATGTTCGTTGCTGACGATTGTGGGGTTGCCGTCCCTGGCATTGCGGGCGCACGGGGCATTGCAGGCACTGCAATGATACAAAAGGTGGCTTGCATCCATCAAGTGACAACTCCCACATGGTTGGCTATGCCAAACGCTGTCTGACCACTCTGATTCACCAAGAGAGGCTGCGATGCTCTCGTTAGTGCAGTGCCATTTTCATCAGATCCATCATTTTGTCCTGGCACCGGAGTGCTGCACACCGACAGAACACTTGCCACAAATCACGATCAAATTGATAGGCCAAGCACGAGGTGTGCTCGATGCTCCTGCCGCAGCTTGATTCGGCTGCACAGCATGCCGACCGCTGCGCGGGAGACCACCAGTACTGTTGAGGGACGATCCAATCGCACTGTGTGTGATGATATCTGTTGTCTGCACTCCCTTAGCCGGTGGTAGAGCACTCAAGAGCGGTCGCAAACACGTTGAGCTTGCATGTCACGGCCTGTGCTTGTAGGTGGCTGGGGCGGCAGCGGCAGCTGGGCAATCCCTGGAAGAAGTGTCCAAGGTGGCTCGCAATGCTGCTGCTGGCTTGAAGTCGATGGGTGCTGCTTTGACCACGTGCAGCCTGCCAGGCGCCACACAGGCTGTGGAGGGGCCCCAGGAAGGTGAGATGGAACTGGGCCTGGGCATTCACGGGGAACCAGGAGCACAGCGATGCGCTGTCATGTCGTCGCAGGCCACTGTGGAGCATCTGCTCAAAGCTGTGCTCGGGGCGTTCAAGGGTGAGGCCGGCAGTAACGGGTCTCTTGAGGCTGGCGAGCGAGTGGCCCTGCTTGTCAACAACCTCGGAGGCACAACCACTCTGGAGCTGTTCACAGTGGCACGGGATGCACTGGCATACCTCACAGGTGCTGTACTGTCGGCTGTAGCTTTGTGTATGCTTGCCCAGGTGTCTGATGGCTGCACGATTGCGTTGGCAGTCCAAGAGCCATCTCGCGCCGAAGAACTGTTGCCCAGAGCGATGACTACGAAAGCGGCGGGGGTGATCCTCTGAGGCAAGTTTGCTCAGCTCAACGTGTGCTGCCTATGTGGCCGCATGCATGTGCCAGTACATGCAGGAAAAGGGATCAAAGTTGAGAGGGCAGCAGTGGGGACCTTCATCAGCTCCCTGGACATGGCGGGAGTTTCGCTGTCCGTGATGCGACTGACCGACGACCTCGTGAAGCTGCTTGACGCACCCACTGCTGCCCCCGCATGGCCGCGCACGATGGCTGCGCCCGAGCTCGACAAGCCGCTGCAGCCCCTCAGCGAGCGGTCCCGCATGGCCGCAGAGCATGACGAGGCAACAGCGCCCGCGGAGGAGGGAGGGGGGAGCCTGAGTGAGGCGGCAGAGCGAGTGCGCGGCGTGCTGCGCGGCTGCGCGGAGGCATGCATCGCAGCTGAAGCTGACTTGACAAAGCAGGACGAAAAGGTGCAGTGGGTTCTTTTCTTGCGGACACTTTGTGCCGCTGGTCACGGCATGGCTGAAGCACACACGGCTGTTCAGCATTGTCACGCATGAGTGAGCCTGTGAGCATTTCTCCGAGGAATTTGTTTCGTACTCGCTGGACATCTGGTGTTCAAGCATCAGCCTTGATACACTACACCAGGTGTGAGCGTCGCCGTACGCAGATCGAGCTGGGAGGTGCAGGCAGGGGACGGGGATTGTGGGGAGACGGTCAAGCGCGGCAGCGAGGCCGTGCTGCGTGTGCTGGGCGTGCTCTCTTACAGCGACCTCGGAGCGGCGGCAAAGCGGCTCGCGCTCACCGTTGGCGAGAGCATGGGTGGTACGTCCGGCGCTCTGTACCAGATCTTCTTTGCCGCGGCGGCCACGACCCTGAACGGCGTCGCCGCAGAGGCAGCGGGGCCAGAGGACTGGGCGTCGGCGCTGCAGGCGGGGGTGGAGGCTGTGCGCCGGTACGGCCTCGCAGCCGTGGGCGACCGCACGATGGTTGATGCGCTGGAGCCCGCCATGCATGCGATCAACGCTGCTGTCGAAGCAGGTGCGCGCTCTGCCCGTTGCACTACATGCAGGCGCATGATCACAAGCTCAGGAATGTTTTGGCATATCGATGTGTGGGCCGTGTGCTGTGTATGCTTCAGGGACGGCTGCGGCGTGTTGAGAGCAGCCTGTGGCTGTAGTGTGCTGAGGCCTGCTATAGCAGCATGGGAAAATGTGTATTATGTGTTGCGACTGCCAGTACGAGTTGTCGTTGGTGAAGCATGGTGCGGTGGATGCAGGTGGCAGCAGCGCAGCGGCCGTCGCAGAGGCGGGCAGCCAAGCGGCGCAGCAGGGTGCGGATGCGACCCGCGACATGCCTGGCAGGGGCGGCCGCGCGGGGTGCGTGAATCCGGAGCTCCTCAAGGGTGTGGCGGATCCGGGCGCCTCCGCAGTGGCTGCCTGGATGGCCGCAATCGCGAGGGGCATGCAATAGTGTGCATAGCCTGCGTTCATTGAGACCGCAGTAGAGATGTACAGCGTTCGTGGTGAATAGGGACGGGCCACGGCGAGGTGTAAGCATCAGCGAAAGTGCAGGTGATTGCTGTCTGCAATCGCTAATCGATCTGCCTGCCAGGGGTGCGCCATGGCGCCTCAGCAAGCAAATGCATACACATCCATATCTGGGAGGCAGGCCTGTGCTTGCGTTGCGTGTGCAAATGGCTTGCCCGAAGCATTGCATCCTGCGGGTCAAAGTGGCATGGCCTAGCTATTGCTTCCAAGGAGACGTTGCGCTGAGCTCACGGTGATCATGCGTGATGAACATGCGTATGGCTGCCAGAACACCATCACAGGTTGCTGTCTCAATCTGGGACTGGCTGTCTTCACAGTATGGACAAGAGATGTCCGTGCGGCGCTGCCACCTGTTGTGATCGCGCTGCAGTGGTCAAGAAGTGTGATCATTACCCATATGGTCATTGCTTTGAAGCACACGCGCACTACGTTCCCGGTGCGAACGCAGGTGATCAGAGAATATGTGACCATGTGGCCACGGCAGCTAGTGGGTGTATAAGCGACTGTGCATGCTACAGGAGTAAACCAGACACTCGATGTCAAGATCTGTGGACTTTGTCCATTCCAGACTAGGAGCCGTGACTTCCAGTTGCTCAGGACCACGCCAATGGTGTCACCCGTAGCTACATGTTGTTAACTATAAAACAGGTCTTCAGGATATGCACACGGCCATAGCCTTTGTAGTATGCACTATCAAGTCTGTGACTGTATTGACTGACGACATACAAAGCTTTGATGGCAAGAGCGCCAAATCGAGTCTGTGGACCTTGCTTTGAATTATGCACGATGCATTCGTGGTCGATGCAGTACAGTGCAGTGAGCGGAACAGTGTCCATTCCATTGTGACTATCTGCGCATCCTCCCCTTGGGACCCTGGCCATGGAGCAACATCAGGCATGGCTCTCAGGCATCTGAACTGCACATGAGCGCATGGTCTTCGGGATACATCTCCGGAACACTAGTAACTTGTAGAACCTCGATCCAAATCATCGATATGTCTGGGGCCGCAGACCTTTATGTACCTGCAAGTACTATAGTGAGCACGTAGGACTTGCAGTTCGCCTAGTGAGCACGTAGGACTTGCAGTTCGCCTGTTCGAATTCGTGCGCACATGTCGCGTTAGATCGCACTCCGAGATCTCGGTCTCACCTGCACAGCTTCCAGTGCCAATGAATTCAGGCATGATACCACTGATCACGTGCCACCGGCATTTCGTATGTGCTCCTCTCGCTTTGAGCAGTTTCTGTACTGTCGAAGCACAGGCGTGAGTTGTGGCTTGCAATTTTAAAGACGTCCATCGACCCACAGGTATACGTAGTCCAGTTCAACCTTCCGTACTGCCAGCCCCATCATGAGATTGCCCGTGCCGTCGTCCATGGTCGAGCTCCGGCCTGTCTTTAAGGCCAAGCCCGGCAAATTTGAAGCGATGAAGAAGCACTGCCGCGAAGAGTTCGTAGCTGGCATGGCAAAGGCCGTGGAGACTGGCAGCCCGGACGAGACCGCTTGCGTCCAGTACAATTTCGTTGTCAACGAAGAGCAGGAATTGTTCATCTGCCGTGAGGCGTATACAGGTGCCCAGGTACACATCCAAGCCCCTCTATCATGCAGCTGTGTGCTTTAGTTTGCCGCACCATGTGCTGCATGCTGTCCACACCGGGTCCACAGCTCCCGGGCTCTTGCGTTGATCGATCATGATTCATGATCTACGTGCAACACACCTGCCACGCGTACCACGCTTTGTGCGCACAGAGATCATGAGACGCGGCAACAGCGCCTGCTGCACATGCGATGCAGCCAGCTCCTCACAACTACGTATACCGAGCTGATTTTCTGCTGGTAGGTCGCTTTCGGATCTCATCCATGTTCATCATGCAAATGATGTGCTATCACTGCTCACCTGTCAAGGGCTCCAAGGTCGCGAAGGTCAGCGCACCAGTGTAGGCATTCATGTGCAGCACTTGAAATTCACACCACTTGAAATTCTCACCACTTGTCACCAGGCGTCGGGGAATGCCAAATTCACTGTTGGTGTTTAAGCTGCCGTTGTATGAGGGAATGTGCCGGGCTTTGTCAACGCATACGGCTCGCTGTAAACGCCTGAGATGCTCCCATGGCCCCACTGGCCACTCTGCTCTGCTAGCGCTGCACATCGCACTGTGTGTGTGTGGTTACAGAGTCGGTATGCGCTAGTCATGCCAGTGGCACATCCGACGCACTACCTCACAACTCAGCAACCGGCGGATCTGCCCGCCACGGCTGCCTTTTCCAGACACACCAGTCATGATCTCGCAAGCCCATTTTTTTCGACAACAGCGCGTTGCCTCTACACAAACCTACACTCAGTTCTCTTTTCACATTGGTGATGTACTGCGCCCGATCCTGTATACCACACTCGACAGCAATATCAGCGAGATACGTCAGATGCGACAGTGCACCCTTGCTCAACCTGCCGAATGTCTCATGCGACAACGCAACAAAATCGTACGCATGCGGATTATAGCGACGATAAGCAGCTGCCTTGTGCTTATCGCGCACCGCCGCCGCAGCGCCATCCCCACGGGCTGCCGATCTGCGATACGTCTGCGCCACAGGGTCAATCACAGACACATCCGCAATGCGGAGCTCGCCGCTGGGCGGAACACACAAGATATCCCCGATTTTGTCCGCCTCCGGCACCACACCTGAGGCCGGCTCGGCATCATCTAGCTCCTCTGCCTGTGCACCTGCCCCGCGCTGCGGCTGACCCTGCCCCTCCTGGCCTGAATCCCTGTGCTCAGCACCCTCCGTTGCATCGTTGCCCACATCTGTGTCCCTGCCCGCAGCGTCTCGCCCAGCCGCTTCACCCATCCCGCCCACGTCGTCGGCCCTGCCTGGATCCCGCCTCCCGCCATTCGCCCCATCCCCACGCCGAGCAATGCTGCTCTGCGCGTGCGTATCAGTCGCGGCGAGTTCCTGTGCATGCTGCGTCAGAAAGCAACGAGTGTTGGGGACCTTAGTGCTGGAAACGCTCGCCCGCGACCCCGCCCCGCGCCATCTCTCCTGGAGAATATTGTGGCGCACGGTACGGAGTCCGGACAGCGATTTGCACGTCATTGCATGGTCGAGGTCGTCAGGCAGGATGAACTGTCCGCATTTGCATGTGACTCCCCGTGCATTCACATGCATGGGGGAAATCCCACATTGGTGGCGGAGAGAAAATGCGAAGTCGACGTTGGACAGCTGCAGAGACGGCGCAACAGGCAGGGTGTCAAGCCAGATCGCCGACTCACGGCATTCGCAACTGCGCAAGCGCGCCGCAGCCCGCTCACCAACAGCTGTGGTGAGGTCATTGGCAGCAAGCAGTGCGTCATACCGTCGCTGGGCGATGGCGTGGGTGACTGTCGGCTGGATGGTGGGCAGCACGATCTCAATCGTGCCACCGGTGGGGTCGAGCGCTCTGTCGGGCTCAGGCCAGAGCCGGAGGCTGTCGTGCAGCTGCTGCCACAGCTGCGAGAGCCTTGCACCGCTTGGGCCGCTGAACGGCCGGAAGCATGGGGGGCCATCCTCCCTGAATGTCACCTCACACAGGGCCGCCGCCGCGATGTAGGCGGCAGTGCCGACCTCCGGTGCCGTCCTGAGCAGGCCAAGACCCCCCAGCCTGCTTGGTAGCACCATCTGATCAGCGGCCCCCTCCCCGGGCCCCGGGTGCAGTCGCATGAGTCGCCGTACTGCTGCCACCGCAGCTGCCTCTGTCCGCTTCATGTGCTCGGAGATGTGCTCCCACTCCAGCACCCGCGCGAAGTGCATCATGCGCCGCTGCAACGACATCGTGAGCACAAGAAACTGGTCCTGCGCTGGGAGGGGGAGGGACAAGAGCGTGTCGATAAGCTTGCACACCTTGTCAGCGGTCTGCTGCACATGCGCTGACTGGAATTGCGGCGTGCCGATGGGCGTGCCGGTCACGACCACGCCTGCCTCTGCGTGCGCAATCCCCAGCTCCTCTGCAACGGCGGCTGCCGCTGCCAAATCCGCAGAATACGCGACGCACTTGGGGAGCTGTGGGTGAAGGCCGGACGGGGCGGCGGCTGCGACGAGGGTTCTGAAGGCGCGCATGGCTGTGGCTGGGCTGCCGCGGATCGTGCAATCGTCGTGAAATGCGACCAGGCCGGCTCCGTTCTCGTCGAAGAGCTGCTGCTGCTCTTGCTGCGTGTCCTGGAGTGCCGGCTGCAGCGTGAACCCGAACAGCTGGCCGCTGACAGGGTCGCCTTGCCTTACCCCGCACTGCGACTCAATCGGGGCCGTGCCCGCAGGGGCACCGTGAACATGCAGTTCAGCTGGGAGCCTGTAGACATACTGCGCGTAGCGCAGCAACGCGGGTGCCTGCTCCTGTACGGCAGGGAGCAGAGCGGCACGGCGGACGCTGTTGAACGCATTCGCCCAATCTAGCTGGATCACGCCACACGCGGGGTCTGCTGCAGCAGCCGCGCGGACTGCATGGCCGACGCTCTGGGCGCCGCCCCTGACTCCCACTCCCACCTGCAGCGGGGCCATTGCGGGCCCGGCATCAGCGCACGTGCGCATTGCACACATGCTGACGAGGCGCTGCCACACCTCCGCGATGGCGATCGGACGGAGCCCACCATTGGGCTTGCGCAGCGCAAGCAGCCTGCAATCCAGGAGGCGGGGCAGGTGCGGGAGCTCCCCTCGCAGAACGATGTTGACGAACCGTACCATCTGGGTGCGCGCTGCGTCGGACGCCATCCCTGCGGCGCGGACGTGCTCGTACGTCCACCCGGAGAGCCCGGCAGCGGAGCCTCTGGGGAGGTGCCGTAGGATCTGGTGCATGGTGTCCTCGTCGATGGTGGGGGGGGGTGCTGTTGGCTGGATCTCAGGTGCGATGGGTTCTTCGCCATGCAGCCGCTGCAGTTCAGCGAGCACGTCTGGAGAGAACTCTGCCACTGGCAGTGCGTCCAGACGAGCGGCTGCCCTCTTGACGCTGCCATGTTGCAGCGCCCGGTGGACAGAGTCTGCAAGCTTCTGTTGCTGATCGCGGCCAGCACCTGCTCTCTGGCTGGCGCGGTCTGGGACGTGAGGCTCACCGCCCTCCCGAAGGACCTCCAGGCGCTTGCGCAGCCCCCGGGACGCGCCTCTGCCACCAACACTCGACAGCACCTTACCCGGGAGATCGATGAGGGCGTCGAATGCACGTGTGATGTCACCATCGCTGCCCTGCTCTGTTGCATCGTTGAATGCTTCAAGCAGGCCTGCTACAGATGCACCGAAGGCCTCGTGGGAGCCCTGGGGAATGTGCTGTGGGAGACGGCGTTGGGGCGGGTGCGCTGGAGGGGCTGCTAGAGCTTGACATGTGCCGGGCTTTGTCAACGCATACGGCTCGCTGTAAACGCCTGAGATGCTCCCATGGCCCCACTGGCCACTCTGCTCTGCTAGCGCTGCACATCGCACTGTGTGTGTGTGTGTGTGTGTGTGTGTGTGTGTGGCAATGGCCATGACCACCGACGACAGCAACGGCCTGTCCTGTGTTGCACGAGACCCCAGCCTTGCGCTAGGCAGCGCGACTGAGCACAAACTCGACGGCACTTCGTGAGGTCCTCTCTACCCTCAAGAGCACTCGAGTGATTATTGACGGTGGTCCCCTGGACTGCAGGGTCTGCTGCAGCACTTGGTGAACGTGGATGACGGCTTCAAGCAGGCCCTGGAGCTGTGTGACGTTGTGGACTTGCAGGTGTGGCCTCCGCATCCTCTCTGCACACCATTTCTGTAGTGGCCGTAACTTCATGCTGGCAAATCATGATGGTCACACCGACCACACCAAGAGTGCAATAGAACACATGGAATTAAAGCCGCCACTACACATGCCATACGAACCGTCGCAACCTGCACAGACACAGCCCGGTATATCTTAGACATGGCTACCGCTGTTCCACACTGACAGTGTGTGTGTTAAGAGGGCCTGAACCCCTGATCCCTAAACCGCAGCCGCCGGCGGCACGCACGCCGAAGTGATCTGCCACAGCGCTAGCGGCGCCGCCTGCGTGCATGCATGTTGGATCAGGGCCTGCGAGGGCGGCTCAGGTTCCCGACCTGAGCCACAGCAAGAGCACCAACTCCCCCTGGTCACGAAGTGCCCACCGAGGGCCACCACGTGCCTGCCAGAACAGCAAATTTCTAGCAGGCAGTGGCGCAGCTCGATGGGGATCGCAGGGCGGGAGTTGTGCAACTGGTGCAGCTGTGCTGCTGTGAGCCGACCTATATGCTTGTCGTGCATATCTCTTCGTGCTCCGGCTGTTACAGATGCCAACACACTTCCACGTGTGGAATGCATGGCCGTGTGACATGATATACCCCCGGGTTATTGCGGAAGCGGGAAAGAATACTGGTTTTTCGTTACGGGCGTGGCCGAGCGGTACCAGTGACGCAGCGCCGGCCGCATGCGTCGAATCCGGGTTATTGCGGAAGCGGGAACCCGACCAATTCACACAAAAAGCACCGGTAGCCACTATCGAAACAGAACAGTGATCTACGCGTCCAACTCCGCAGCTGAGAGCCCAAGGCCATCATCAACAGCCTCCTGCCGCGACATCACCCGCGCCGACCGCTTTATATGTCCGCGTTGCCTGCCTGCAGCGCGACAGGGCCCAGCTGCATGGCCCGGTGCACAAACACACCCTTGGGGATGCGGCCGCCTGCAGCAGCCACGTCCTCCATGTGGTTGATGACCTCCACCGCATGCTTGCCCATGTACCCACAGAATCCAATTGCAAACGGCACAAGCTGAAACATGGCCCCGGCCTGCACATCACTGCGGACGTTGTGGACCTTCCGGCCGTCAGGTCGGGCAGCAGTCCAGACCGTTGTGAAGGCCGCCAAACCGGCGAACACCTCAGATGGCGCATGGTGCATCCAAGACGGCGACATACACCGCCGCCCGCTTGCTGCGTGGGAAGTGGGTCCGGGAAGAGGGTGATCATGTCAATGCGGCTGTACCGACCCACCTGACAAGGCGCGGTAGCGCGGCTCCAGCGCTGATTGCAGTGAGGGGAACGAACAGACCTGGCAGAAGGTAACAGCCAGGGTATCATGGTGCATCTGGTTCTGTTCGGCCACCTGCTTGCAGACCATCGCGTGTTTGAGAATACCATCACACTGTGTTGGCAGTTGTGTACATGTGTGTCAACTCGTCACGGTTGGGCCAGGTCGTGTTTTCTCTGACGCAATCATGTTGCAGTGTCAGCAGATGCACTTGCCCGAAGTGATGCTAAGGAATATAAAAACAAGTTACAAACTCCAGAGCACATATGTGCATCCATGCACCAGACATTGGAACAGGTCCGGCGGCACACGAGTTCACATCCCCTCTTGTTCAGCACCGTGTTACATGCTAGGAGGAACCTTGCCATAGCCAAGCGGTGCTGCGTGTCGGGAGCCGAGTACTGTACGCCGTGCATGTGGCATGCATGTTGACAATCCTGGCAATATGCAGGTTACAGGCCCAAAGGCTGAGCTGGACCTGGTCAAGGCGGACCTTGCCGCTCTCAATCCCACCTACTTTGAGGAGCTTTAGAATGTTCTGACGACTGGGCCTCCGTCAATATACTACACGCACGACCTGTATTGTTGCGCAGTGGTGCCTGTGTGCCATGCGCGTGTGCATGTCAGCAGTTTGCAATGGTCCACGACTACGCAGTTCTGATGCCTAAGTTGACTCCGATTGTGTTTTGGCACGCTCTTAGGGTGCGTTCTGTGCCTGTGGTAGTTTCACCATGCAAGACCACATGCTGGTGATGGCGTCATGCCTTGCAATGCTGTCACGTCCTGCAAGCAGGCACCAAATGTTGATGTTGTCAAGATATCCTGACTTGATGTAACAACCTTTACAGAGGTACCAGTGCCAAACAAGGTCAGCTTCGAACCATTTTCAATCTTCCTGTCGGGCTGAGTTGAACTCTGGGCGCTCGCACATGGATGCCAACCGGATTGCACGCAGTCAGAGGATGTCAGACAGCATCCTGCTCGCTCTTCTATGCTTCCGCAGTCAGGGCAGGTGTAGTGGAGATACGTCGGTACTGCACTGCATGCCTGACCCACTGACTTGACCAGTCTGTCACACTGTGAGCAGTGCGACACAGATCTGTCCTGCCTTGCATGAAATGTTCTCTTAAGGACAGCAAGATGTCGATGCATCACCCAAAATCGCTTTACACTGATGAACTCCGATGTGATTGACTACTTCAATCGGATCAGCTTGCGTAAGTGTACAGTAATTAGGCGAGAAGAACTGTAGCTGAGCACTGCTGCTTGCAGTCTGCTATGGATTATGCAACGTTGTGGCCGTGTACTTACATGGCAATGTCCTCAAATGACACCCATGAATCATGGTGCTGTTGCGCATGTGGCATGACCAATGTACAAGGTGCACCAGGTTGTGCCATTGGTGGATCATTGTGATGCTGTGCGGCACTTTCAGAAGTACTTTGGCACCACAGGGTTCCCATTAAAGGCGCATGTGAAGACATAGCTCGGCCTGGTACCTTCAGAAGCTGTCAGCTGCGGGCGTGCACTGAGCATAACAGTGGCACGATACATCTCATGCACAAGACTAGAGCTCTCCAAAGCTCATTGCAGTGCAATGGAACTTCTGCAATGGAACCTCCGCGACACATCAGCATCGAGTGCCTTGCTATTTCCCAGGCAAGCACCTCACCCGTGAAATTACTGAGGGTCATGTCGGCCTCATGCCTTGAATGCCATCACATACCAGAGCACGGTACTGGTAAATTGTATGCAGTGAAAAAGAATTCTCATAAATAGAGCCATCGCGGCGCCATATGTGAAACGAAAGTCCGGGACAGGCGCCCATCAAGCGAGGGCACAAGATCAAATCTGAGGGAAGTCGAATGCTGCTGCAACTTCATCCACAAGCTGAGAAGCTTCCGCAGCAGCGACATCCGAGCCTTCTATGTCTGCAGAGCTTTCTACCTCCATGATGCGCATCCTGAGCTTGTCCCAGGCTTCTCGCACGTTTAGCTTGAGCACCACCGCTGATGACGGTGCCTTATTGTCATCAACTGCCTCTAGGGCAGCCTGCACATTCAGATACAACTTCAAGCATGGGCCTCGATTGATGACAGCACAGACATGCTGCATTGACATCACATTGCACAGCGCACACATGCGCAAACCACGGTGTCTGCAAAATAGCTGTCGAGATGATACGTGACATACGCGACCATGGTGATGATATGTGCCACATAGCCTGGCTGAGTCCATCGGCCTTGCTTTGGGCTATGCATCAGTCCACAGCGCGCTGGTGTGTCCAGCCAGTTAATGTTTTCAGTCAGTTCAAGTGGAACGCAGAGCCGCCGCTGACAGTAGTACTCTCTTACGTGAGCGCATTTATCAGCTCCGGTCATTTGCATGTCTGCGAACGTGCACAATCACGTGTCCCGCTGTCACCCAAAGCGGGGCATGGGAAGCACTGTGAGATCATGAATAGAAGAACTCAGAGCGTGACCAAAGCGCAATCTGAGCACCAGACATACAATGTGACAGGACGCATTAAGTAGTAAGCGTCTGGGGCGCAGATTGCGAGGCACCTGTAACTCTGTGACCGCACTTCGAAGCTGGACCAGTGCTGCAGATGACCGAGACTCTGCCGTCGGCATCTCCGCCGGGACTCTTGCAATACTACCATCTGTGACGAGTTGTTCGGTTGGTACAGATGGAGCACTGCTAATGGGCTCGTCAAAAGTGTCCCAGTCGTCCAGGAAGGGATGGCTAGGGCGCAACACGTCGGCAGCACTGGAGGGCAGCATCGGCTCGATCTGCTGCCATACCTTACTTTCGAGTTCAGTACCGCGTACTAGAACTGCATCAAGCTGGTCATCGATTACGCGCGCTACTGCCTCCTGCACTGCCGGTGACATCCGTATGGTTTGAACCGATGCTAGGTG
>JALKAD010000124.1:236840-249854 GCA_024500015.1 Ulva compressa | reverse complement strand
CGACATTCATTTCGTGCTGTGTTGTCTTTCTGTCTGAGCACTGTGGTCTTGTTTGTTGTGACTGTGCGGAAGTCATGCATGATCATGAACATGCGACGCAATCCAGGCTTTGCATGGTTTCTAAAAATGCAATCCCACAGCCAGTTTGACCATGAAACTGTCGACTGAGCATGCTTTCAGTCACAGATGCAATAGCATCTGTCTCCTGTCCAACACGTGCCTAAATTGTGAGCCCCTCGCTGATGCAAGGTACCGTCTCAGCTGAAGCTGTTGCATTCAGGATGGATGCTCCGAGATCTGGGCAAGCAGGATGCTGAGGCGATGCTGACCTTCTGTAGGACGCATTTGCATCACTTCAGCGCAGAGGGGCTCCGGTATGCTCTGGAGAAGCAACCAGCAGCAGTCCGTGCAGATCTGCAGAAGCAGCGGAAAGCCCTGAAGCGGTGATGCTGAGTTGTGTTTCATGCAGCGCCGCTGCCGATTGCTTAGCCATGATTGTACGGAGGCGGTACGGCTTGTGTCTTGCTGGTCCAAACAATGGGTGGCCCGGCCTGGCATCGGAGGCAGCTGCAATATCAGAGGCCATCGTGGGGTAGGCTTGAACTCGACCTACGTTCTAAGGGGCATGCCACATGAGGCACTTTTCAAGTCGAATTTGACTTCATTTGCCGACGCGCCGTTTGACTTGCTGCAAGTGCAACTCTGCAACTGCGAGCGCGCGGATGACCTATACCAGAAAATCGTGATTATTACTATATGAAGTGAGGCCTCGTGAGGAAGTCGAATTGGACTTGGCGGCAGCAAGTCGAATTTGACTTGCAAAGTGCCTCATGTGGCATGCCCCTAAGCCTGGGCGAGGCAGATGTACATGGGACAGCAACCGAACACAGCGACAAGCATACTAATGGCACAGCACATCCGAGGCACAGTACATCCTAGCTATGCATCGAACCCATCATCGTGTTGAGAGCCTGGCGTTTGGCATTCAATTCAAGATTATTTATCACATACAGATGCAATGTCCCCGCAATCTTCATGCAGGCCACACTATACCGGAAACTGCGGAGGTTTGCACTGTAATCATGAGTCTGTAATCATGAGTCTCTTCAGATCTAAAACATGTGCTGCGCAAGCTATCACCATGCATACCGGCAGGACTCAGAGCCGCTCCACATCAAGGGTGACATAACATCTTGTCGCCCGCTGTCGAGCACGGCCCTGCAGGGCCATCAGGGCCGTCCGCGTGCTGCAGGGGGAGTTCCCGGGACTCCCCTTCACACTCCCGGGCCGGGAGTGTGAAGCGTGTGAAGGGCATCAGTCACATGCATGCATGCGTGCAAGGCCAAGAGACACATGCATGCGCATGTTTCACCGTCGCGACGCCTGCTGATCTTGCAACGCTGCAACGACGCCCATGGCACCGTCGCGACGGTGCTTCACTCAGTCGCCAAGGCATGCCTGCACAGAACATGTAGTCGGAATTCTTGACGCACGAAACGGTGAACTTCCAGTTATCTTTGCCCTGTTTCACGCGTACCGGTGTGTCCGTCCTCCTCGTCTATGCCAATCCGCCGAGCAAGGGCTAGCAGTAGTTGAACCGCCAGGCACAATTCAACACAATGGAGATGGCTGATCGGCGAACCGTTCCGACTTCTGGTGCCGAACCGTCCGCTCACGAGCAAGCGGTGATGCCTGCACTGGTTCCACATGGTGAATCACGGAGCCAGGGAGCTGCAGTCCATGCAACTGGTAGCCAAAGAAAGGTCCAAGATATATATGATGAAGGCCGGCTGGCTGGTTTCATTGACGATGCAAGTGCCATTGCACCTGCGGTAGACAAGGTACTAGACAAGGCTTCATCTGCAGAAACGAGCAAAAAGGTTTTTCTTCGATCGCAAATTCAGCAGGTGAATAAAGAATTGGTCGCGATTGCAGAGGTACGAGCGCGGGTACATGATGGACCTGTCTGAGCATGCGCACCAATGTTGTCTGAGTGTGCTTTCAAAGGATGCTGCATGTGAATCAGATGTGCAGGCCACTTATCTCGAGATGCTCTCCAAAATCCTCACGCAAACTCCTGAGCTTCTTGATGCCGTTTTCCAGACTGATCGCAGCAACAAGATTTTGGAATCTCTCGCAGAGAAGGTGCACAAGTGAGCGCTCCGCCGTCGATTGCTGCTCACACCCTCGCCCGCGCGCTACAGTGCTCGCCTTCACGCAGATTTCTTATGCAGGCAGCTGCCAGATGATCTTGTTGAGGCTGAGCAGCAGTCCGCATGTCTAGAAGCGGTTGTCGACTGTGAGTCCGAGCTGGGCCAGAAAACTCACAACTTGACAGAGATGATGGTCGAGTACATGATAGACTGCTCCCGGAAAGAAAGGCGCGTTGGGGATCGACCACGGGCAGTACATGACCCACCGCAGACCTCGCGATCACACAGAACATCACATCCGTAGGATGTGCTGTGGGCGCTTGCCCCACCACATTGCCTCGCTACCATTTCCTGCACACACAATGAGATAGAGCTTCCATCAAGTGCCAGTTGTTGTTGCCCATGGCCGTCTGAGCAGTCCATGCCATTCCCCTGAAGCAGGGCCGTGTTATGGAGGCAGGATGGTGCCTTCACTGTCAACATGGAACGCCACCGAGCTTGAACAGCCATTGCATCTTCTGCTAAGCATGCAGCAGCATAGAATGATGATCTTAGCCCCTTGAAGCGTTCCCGAAATATTCCAAAAGGTTGCTGTTGCTGTTGGACAACTGTTGCAATGTGTTACGTCATGTCTGAACGATACATTGCGTTGCTATATACATCCAGTGGTATGCTATATGCACTCGTTGGTCGCATGGGGCATGGTCCACACATCCGATATGGGCCGGCTTGCATTCTACATGCACAGAGCAAGACTGTGTGGCATGCCTGAGCAAGACTGTATTCCACATGCCTGGCAAGTCTCATGATTTGCGGCTAAGCCAGAGGCCAGGCCGATTAGTCACGCACTACTCCATGCAGATCCCACCCGGCCGCTCCACAGAGCTGACTACTTCCGCAATCCACAACACATAACCATATCTATCGCTCATTCCAGTGGGATCTTTTGTAGCAAAGCATGAAACGATTTCTGAATGAACCCTCGGACACATCGGTCCGTCTCTGAACACAGATAGTGTACGCGGGCATGCCAAGCGGCTGCAGCCCTGCGGACAAGGGCTGCTGTGCCCACCCTCAACCCAGCAGCGCCGTGGGCGCTGACTGTGTAGCAGTTCCTGTTCTGCACGGGCATCCGGCGAGCCCTACACACCACCCAGGCTCGGGTCCGTCGTCACGGCCTGCTGTGCCAGCCGGATGAACACATCCTCCAGGCTGGCGTTGTGCACGCCCCAGTCCAGCACCGACAGGCCCTGCTTTGGTGCTTCGGTCATGCGGTCGAAGATGGCTGACAGCTCGATATCCGTGCAAGGCACCTCGTACTTGCTCGTGCCCGCAAGGGCGTACGTGCGCCGCGCGTTCGGGCTCATGTCCTTCACGAATGCATGCACCGCGTCCTCCTGCTCCATGCTCACAGTGACTGTGAACACCTGCACATGCCGTCGCCAGTCACCACCTCGCAACACTGCGTGAACACGACGATTGCAAACACACATCAATGCTAGTACACTGCTGCGCCGGCAACACAAAGGCAACCAAATGGCAGCCTGCACAGCATCAGACCATCCACTTGTGCTGTTCGCTTCGTGCCGAACTTGCTCTGGAATGTGCATGGTTCACGCGAATCGCCCTCGCATGGACCCTCATAGACTGACGCATCAGAGCAGGGCGCGTTGGAACCATGACCTGCTCTGGTGCGTGAATCCGTGAGGAAGGTGCCCTTTCACGTGCTCGACGTTGTGAGCGCAGGCATCATGCAGCAGCGCATGAGGTGGCCGGAGGCGCACATAGTAGCCGCCGTAGCGGGCGGTGAGGTGCTTTGGGTTGCCGAGGCACACGAGGCGGCCGTCGATGAAGATGCCGAGCCGATCGCACAGCCCCTCCGCCTCCTCCATGCTGTGCGTTGTCAGCACGACCGCCTTGTCCTGCTTTGCGCGCTGCACGACTTCCCACAGCTGTCGCCGCGACGCCGGGTCGAGGCCCGTCGAGGGCTCGTCAAGGTACGCCACCTGGGGGCTGCCAATCAGCGATATCGCCACAGACAGCCGCCGCTTCATGCCTACACACGGCACGCCTGTCACTGCACCGCTCCTCCCGACCCGTGCAGCCGCCCCGCCTGTCAGTCCCTGCTCACGCAGACACCGCTCCCCGGCGTGAGCCGTGACTGCCTCGCACCGGCGGCGCTGCCCACAGCTGGGCAGCATCAGCACGGTCAGGCCCGCACATGCGCATGGGGCCACCCTCTGCGCCGCACCGGCTGCGGACTGCTGCCACATATGCCGGAGCCTGCAGTAGACACCACATGCATGCCTTTGCATCCCACTGCTCATCGCGTCGCACAGACGCTGATGTGCCTCATACCTTCATGCCGCACACTACAGGCCGCACGGCATCAAACAGCATCCCAGGCGGTGCGTCATGCGGGCAGTCACATGATCCCAGCGGGCACCGCACCTCCCGAGTACTGGCCGGAGCGCTTCTTGCGGACGTCGTATAGGCGCACGCTGTGCAGCGCGACGTCCACGGCCTCGCGGATGTCGTTGCCGGAGAGCCCCTTGAGGCGCGCGTAGAAGTAGAGGTGCTCCTCGCCGGTCAGAGAGTCCCACAGCAGGTCGTGCTGCGGGCAGACGCCCATGACCTTGTAGATGCTGTTCATGTCCTGCTTGATGTCGAGGCCGCTGATGTACGCCTCCCCGCGCGTCGCCTCCAGGAAGCCGATCATCTGCACGCGGCCGGCACGGATGACGGTCGCTGCTGGCGTGAAAGCGGGGACGGAAGGTGTGCACAAGGCATGCGGTGTATGGGGTATGCGCGGGCTCGGCTGGACGCAATCGCAGCAGAATGCAGGGCACTGATGGGCATGTGTGGCTGCATGTGGTGGGGGGAGGAGCAGGTGCGGCGGCCCATGCCGAGTCCATACATGGTTACATGTGATGCTGCTGGTGTATGCGCACCATGTTGATGCTTGTGGACTTGCCTGCACCGTTGGGGCCCAGCAACCTGCATGCCACCGAGCCCTGAGATTCGTTGCTCACACACCACCACCTCCAGACCCCGCTCTGACCAGCCAGCAAATGCATCAGGGAAGCGCCTGCTCATGGCCACAGGCAGGTGACGACTGTCATCAGCCGCGGTCAGCCAGGCTGACAGCTTCAGTCAAACAGGATGCATCACGCCCGTCCTGCAGATTCCGTCGCTGCGAGGCAGTGTGCAGGAGGGCACACCCGAAGCACTCGCCACGGGAGACTTTGAGGCTCATGTTCTTCACGGCGACCTTCTTCGGGTTGCCATCCATCGGCGGGAACTCCTTGCGCAGGTCCCGCACGAGGATGGGCACCTCAGGGGAGGGCACGGTGGAGTATGCAACCTCACGCTCGCGCAGCACGTCATCCGCGAGGTGGCCGACGTCGGAGGGCAGCGCGGAGGGGTCCAGCATTCTGTGCACGTCGTCGCCGCTGTGGCTCACCTTGCTGCACACGAGGCGGCACAGTTGGCGCTGGTGCGATCATGCGCACGCATGCTGGTGCGAGGCACACGCGCTGCAGAATGGGTGCACAGTGCCGCGAGGGACGTGTGCATACGTGTCGTCACCTGGCAGGCGAGTCAATGTGCACAGGCAGACGCATGAGGGCGCATCCGCAAGTGAGTTTGCACTTGCCGGTGGCCGACGGCTAGGCGGTCGACTGGGTTGTGGAACAGGCCGAGAGTAGGTGAGGGTGATGACAGCCGCTGCGGTGCTGAGCCCTGTGAACCAGATGCATCTACAAGACACGTCAAGAGCAGCCTGGCCCATTGAGGGGTCCATATAAAAACAAAAACAAAATTCAACATATGTTAATTTGATTTAGTACTCATAAACAAAATGCAAATTAACGCACCGGTTTGGTCCCTGATATTATGTAATATTGAACCAAATATGAGGACACGGGCGCTACAATGCCAGAGTGGTAGGGGCAGTGTGGGGGGGGCGGGGGCGTACCTGCTGCGGGAGCACATAAAGGGGAAGAGCCAGTGGCGGCGGATGCCGATGCCAGAGTCCAGCACCTGCTCGAGGTACCACGCGGCCGCCATGAACACGGGCCACTGCAGCACAAACGTGATCCACACGACGAGCATTCCGTTGCCGTCCGAGTTGATGTCGCTGAAGGCCATGCCGGTCTCGTCCTTGTACGACGCTGCGAACGAGTACTGCCCGAGCTCCCACAGGCCCCTGCACGGCGAGCTGCAGAGCATCACGCACTGCGCCACATGCAGCGCCGTGCTGCTGCAGGCGGGCGCAGACGGGCAGGCATGGTCATGAGCCCTCGGCGTGTGTCGTTTCTGTGGCGGCGACACTCGCGCATGCCGACCCTGGCGAAACGCATCGGTGCGCGGTGCATGTAGCTGCTGCTGCGGCGTTGTGGGAGCTGGTGGTGGGAGCTGCGGTTTGGGGGTGCGTGGAAGAGTGGGTGTGGGCGGGGGGACGCATGGGAGCGAGGCGCACCGGTAGACACCAAAGGTGGGGATGATCTGGAGGAGCACCGCGAACCAGCGGCCCTCTGCAAAGATGTTGTCCATGAGCTGCGCGGCAAAGAGGCCGGCACCGAGCACCCAGATCCAGGTTGTGATGTTGGCGGTGCGGGCGTTCTGGAAGAAGCAGGAGATGAAAAAGGCAAATGCGACTTGCACATTGCCGTAGATGATGTAGAACACGAGCTGCACGCCGATGGTGTTGCGCTGGAAGTACCTGTACACGCGAGCAGGTTGAGGCGAAGGACAGCCACAAGCAGAGGCTGCAGCACTGCTGGACACTGTGGAGCAGTGTTGCTTGTGGTGCGGTGTATTGATACCATGCACTTGGAGCACTCAGCTCATTGGGCAGGCACAGGAATCACGGGCAGGCAGATGGGTACAACTGGTGCGAAGGTGCTTGTGGGCGGAATGAGCTGTGGTGACAGCTGTGAATGACACAGGGAGAATGACAGGCAAAGAGAGGCGCACTCGAGTTGGGCGGCGTTTCCAGCAATGATCATGATGATGATGTAGAGTATGTACTGCACGATGAAGTAGAGGTACATGACGAGGATGTACACGCCTGCACAGCAGCGCGACCCCTCAGCTGTCACCACAAACACACTCAGCCGCCTGCGAGGCGGCAGTCCCCGCCCAATGCATCAGGGAGCCCCTGCAGATCACAAGGACCGCTGCTGTTGCCAGGGAACACAGGTGCGGTGCTGCCCTGGCGCAGGGGCTCTGGAAGGTGTGGGCACACACCGTTCTCGAGGCCGTGGATCTTCATCATGGTTCGCAGCCGCTTCTGCTTCTCATACACGAGCTGCACCACCGCCCATGGCAGTGGCAGCTGCACAAGCCACACGAAGAACAGCGGCCCGATGATGGACGAGAAGTCCAGCACGAGCCCCGATGCAGGCTTGGGCATGTTCATCTGGCTCATCATGCGGTTGCCGTACTCTTCGCCCAGCCAAGCCTTGATCCACGAGTTCACGATGCGGTCGATCGGCTTGGCGATACGCTTGAGAGCGCCGATTGCCTGGCCGTCGATGGTGGTGACGTCGTTGTGCCAGATGTCCACGTCGAGTGATGCGTTGCGCGTCCCCTTGAGGTCAAACGCATTGGCATGCTGCGACCGTGTACCGCACTCGCCCTCTGCCTGCACAACACCCCATGCTCCGCAGGTTGCATCGCGCATGCACCGCCTGCCGATGGCCACGGTGCATGAGCAAGCAGACAGCCCTGTCTGCATGCGGTCGCGCGCTCCATATGATGGCCTGCCACAAGCGTGCTAGTTGCGAGCGGCGTTGATCTCAGAACGGCAGCGTCTGGTGCACACACATTCTGCCAGGCAGTTGGCTTTGGGGGGGGGGGGGGGGGACTAAATGTTTCATTATGATAGGCAAGGTCAAGAGGGACAAGCCGGCTGCGGCGCACCTCCTTCCATGTGCAGAATAGCGCTGAGTTGATGGTGTCTGTCGAGTCTACGGGCTCCACGACGCCGTCCGCGCACTGCTGCAGCCAGAAGGTGATCGGCCCCAAGTCCGCCCCAGCACCGGTGCTGAATGACTCGACCACCTGCCTCAGCACCTCGCAGCTGCTAGCCACGGTGATGGGGTCCTCCAGCAGCCCCTGGTCGAGGAACAGCGTCTGCAGCTCGTTCGAAGAGCCAAAGTCCCACGTTGCGTCCTCCAGGAACGAAAAGTCAAACGAGGCCGCAAAGAAGTTGCCATCCAGAGCCCTCTGCACAGACACCACCGCTGTGAGCGCCGGCCTCTCGCTGCTGCTGCACCCCTGGCTGCTGCCTTCCATGAGCCGGCGCACGTCGACAAAATGAGCCGCAAACCAATTGCACAAGCAGGCCCTGCGCTTTTTTATGCGGCCGTTTGACCACAGTTGTGACACGAGCGTCTCGAACAAGAGATGCAACACGTGCGGCGATCCCCGGTCAAGACAGAGCAGCTCACCTGGAGGTCATCAGAGGCCGAGGCGCTCTGGACAAGCCTCGACAGGTTCGGCTGCCGCACGAGAGACTGCATGATGGTGGTGGGCAAGTCAGAGGTGCCTTCGCTGGTGTAGAGGAAGGACACGATGCTCCCCGGCGGCGCCTCAAAGTCCTCGTCATTGTAGTCATCGGTGTCGTCTTCATCTGCCTCCTGAGCGACAGGCAGAGCGTTGTTCAGCTCGTAGAGTGGCGGGAAGCGGGACGGCGAGCTGATCGGGCACCATGCGATCTCTTCGAAATCTGGACAGGGCGAGAAGGTTGAGGAAGCTGAGGCCTGGCAGCCGGAGCGTGGTGTGCTACCGGTGGGGTGGCTGCGGATCACGAGCTATCCGGGTAGCCTGTGTATGCAACTTGGGTTCACGGTGTGCCCTGATCGCACAGGCTACTGTTCAGGGCAATGTCACGGATGTTGTGGCAGGCCTGGAGGAGGACAGGTCACGAGCACAATTGCCTTTGACAAGTGTGTTTAAATCGCAGTAGTGAATAGCCGCTGTGGTGGCGTGCGGTGTTGCCGAGTCCTTGCGCCATATGGGATTGTGAGTAGCTGGGAAGCACCTGAGAACTGGGTTCCGCAGTTGTCTTCGTTTTCATCGAGGCAGTCCAGGCCTAGAGCTGCATCGTTACACGTCTCCAAGTCTGTGATGATAGTTCCGTTGTCAGTCTGACAACGGATGCACTCACAGCCACACTGCAATACAGGACCGGCCTGTCAGGTGCCTGGCGGGGGTGCAGACAAAGGTGGTACCACCATGGACGGTTGGCGCTGCGTATTGATGACGCAGCAGAGAATGCATGGACGAGCCATTTCTCACTGACTACAGAACAAATGACCACATTTTCATACCGAGGCCATGCTCACATGTCACATGTAGGACGACATAGCATGCCGTGCTGCTGTTGCATCCCAGGCTTGTGTGAGACCTGCACCGTTGCCAGGAAAAAATGTGTTTTGATGGGACCAAGATGCTGTGGTGTGCACAACTGTCCGGTCACCTTTGACACCTGATCACAGGGACATGATGGGTACGTTTGCTGAGAACAGCAGGGGAACTGATGTGGCATAGTGGGAGCAGGAGCACCTTTGCATCCCCAGCGATAATGTTGTCAAGGAGCGTCTGAAGCACGCCTAGCAGGGCGCATATGATGATGGGTGCGCAAAGGATTAATACATTGCTGCAGATGTTCTTGCGTTGGTAGGCCCAGGACTTGCGCAGCAAGGCGTTCACCTGGCGCGCTTGCACCTGCAAACACTGACTCCGCTCTAGCACATGCATACCAGAATGAAGACTATCCATTACATTGGACGTGTAACCATGCTGGTTGATGCGGTAGAGCTGTGCTGAATCTGTCTAAAATCAGGTACCAGCCTGTAGACGTTGGCCGAGCTTGGATAGGCCCAGGTGTACACTGACACAAGCAGAGCCCATGGCAGTTTCGATACTGCCTGAGTGCTGTATGAATAAGGTACTCATAAAGTGGTCTGTCGTGGCGCGGGTCCGGTGATGGGTGACGGATCATGGTAGGTACAGTGATCTCTCTCGAGCAGAGCCAGCTATCAGGGCCAGAGGAAAGGATATAGGAGGTCAGCAACGTGTCCCGGACAGCCTATGCAAGGGCAGAATCGGACCATGCTCACGCGAGCAACGTTTCAGAAGCTGCAGCTCTTGAATTTTGTCCGCGGGATGTTGACTCCTTGTGACAGTCCTGGATTCACAAGATAGCGTTGGTCAGCAGCAGCCATGCCGGCTGATTTTACCATCAACATGATTCATAATTGAAAGATCGGTGCTGAGTCGATAACTCGTTTATAGCAACTACGGGCGCATCACCGTGTTGGTGGGTCAGTCATTGGTAACGCTGGTTGCTGCGCACGAATGACGAATGCTCGACATACACCGCGCGACAAGAGCGTTGTCAGTAGCATATGTCCTATGTTGGCTCATCTTTGAATCAAGCCTGCCATCGGCATTCTGATGACGTGCGGCAAGCGCAGCACAGCTTGTCGAGGCAGCGGGCCTGCAGCGGGGCAGGATGGCCGCAAGGCTGGGACGCGACGTAATTCCACAAGACATGTCAACACTGAGGCAACGCACCCCCTTCTTATAGAGCTCTATGGATGGCAAATCTGGCCACGTTGAGTGTTCGCTGGATACACTGAAGCCCAAAGTGTTGTGAAATCTTTCACACAATTTGTCCACAAGTGTGCCTCCACTTGTCAACTAGCGAAGAGCGGCATATATTAGGATACGTATATCGACTATATATGGGGCGTAAGGGCTACATGCAGACTCAAACGCGACTCGTCCGATCCAGTCAAGGCGCCCGGACCGGTTACGGCATCTGTAGGATAACCCGTTCGTGCCATGGACAGGCTTCCGCATGCATGTGTGGTGCCCTGCCAATTTGAACAGAGCGTTGGAAACGCGCCCATGGCATCGGTAAGCAGACCTATTCGTCTGTCGTAGCTAAAGCATGTGCAAGTATATCATGTCTCGCAACGTACATATTGATCACTGGCTGGAAATGCGCCAGAAGCTCAACGTTCAGCTTGCGCAAGCTGTGCTTGCAAACTTGACCGTGCCTGGAGGTCCCCTTGTGCACAGCTTGCTGGCATGATTCACACGATGTCCACGCGATGCCGCGGCCGGCACTGAGCGATGACGAGTCGCTGGTTCGGCATACACATGTCAAAGTTCTGCTTTCCTGCTGTTGCCCTCGCTGCCGGGCTCTTGCGTTCATCTCCGTGTAACACATGTCAAAGTTCTGGGTTTACCCACGGCGACAATATTATCTGCTAAGCCTGCATGGTGTGGGCAGACCAAGTCCCAACTGCTGGCCTTGACATCCTGACCAGCACATACCGGAGCGTCTCGACTTGATTTTGTCTTGCACGGCGCATGGTCCACGTGGACGATTACCCCGGAACGTGCTACCTGCTCCGCACGTTCCTGTATTCCAAAGCCAGCAGCCATCCCAATCACCGTCAACTGTCCGAACCTCGCCGATCTCATCATGCGACAAGTATAGCAGCAGTCACAATTTTAGGTTAGAGATGCGAGCCGTTTCCGGTAGCCGCTGACATACCCCCCTCAGGCCAAAGTGATTACTCCGAGCTACACTGGGGGGTTATGTCCGACTGCATCAGCCAGTTCATGCTACGTCCAGATGTGCTGCACACCTGCTCTCGCTGTAGATTCCAAATACACGTTGTGCTTACTCTCCAACGCTGCAGCACGCTCGTCCATAGACCCTGCAGGCATGAGGTGCCCAGAGTTCACTGCAGCAGCTCTGTGTGGCCTGACTGTGGTGGCGTTCATGGCTGAGGCCTGGCATACCGTGACGGGGCCTGGCATCCCACCAGTGCCGGGCCTCCATGGGGTTCAGGCTTCCACTGCAGCCATTGCAGCTCCCTTCTGGCTCCTGCGCTGCTGCCTGATGGCCCCAGCACTCTCGGTGCTCCACATGTTCTTCGCCTTGCACTATCAACGTTGGGCCTACCTCGACCATGCTGTTGCCGCCACGGCTGCACCAACGCTGACAACACCCATGCGGTGGCCATGCCGGCAGGGCGCCTGGACAGAGCTGACCACGCTCACAGCCACGTGGTCTGCCACCAGCACGCGGCTGATCTGCACAGCATGCGGGCGCACTGATGTCGCCATCATGATGTTGTCCACACATGGACGTGCAACTGACATGGCCTAGTCACATGGGGCATCATCTGTGCTGCATGCGGCCAGTACAATCCACACCAGGAAGCCGATCGAGTGTTGCGGAGAATTGGTATAGACTTCTGCCACCCGCGTGCAAGGGGCGCACGAGGAGGAGCAGCAGGAATCGAGTCCGGGAGACTGTCTGGATCTGGACCGAGCTCAACCCATGCGAGGATGGTAGACCACGGCAGCGGCGGTCGCGTAGACATATCACGAACAGCAGCGTTGGGGTCATGCCACAGGAGGCACTGTTTCGGGACAGTGCTGCACTGCTTTGGGAGCCATGAGGCCTACTCTACAGGGATGTGACGTCCATACGCGACATCATGTAGCATTCCCCTTACAAGTAGTGCAGCTCCACAGGGGGGGGCTGTACATAGCCTGGCTGGCAGCCCATTGCCAAGTACCTGCTGGCAATGGGCTGCAAAGTATCTGATGGAACTTCCCCTGCCCAACACCCAAACGGCCACCGGCACATACACTGTCGACCAAGCACGCGCCCCTGCAGGGGCTTGGAGCCAGTGCATGCAGGCGATTGCACAGCCCTCGCCTGCGGAGGGCGGAGACGGGCTGGGCAGAGAGAACGTCACAGGCTGGTCCCGCCATGACCTCATGCCACGACCTCATGGTGTAGTGCTTCCGCCCGTGGTGGCCA
>JALKAD010000124.1:219056-231136 GCA_024500015.1 Ulva compressa | reverse complement strand
AGCGCCGACATGCTGGCGCTGCTGCTGGGCGCGCAGGACAAGCGGCTGCAGGAGCGCGTGTTTCTGCCGCAGGCGGAGTGGACGCACCGGCTGGAGGACGACGGCGTCTGCCGGTTCCAGGTGCGCGGCATCGCCACCACGCTTTTCGAACTGGGGCGCGTATGCAACCTATGCATGCATGGGCTAGGGTGGGGGTGCCACGCCGACCCAGCTGCATGCATTCAGGGCGCCTGGACGCTGGCGGCGGGTCGGTAGTTGTGGGTAGTTGAGTGGGCTGTGTGAGTGCCAGTGCGCCCACTGTGCACGTGCTGCCTGCAGCGTGCTGCATGCTTTGTGAGGTTCGTGCGCTTGTGGCTCGGCATGCCTGGCCGGGCGTCAGGGTGCAAGGTGCGGCCATTGCAACTCCGTCAAGCCCTGCTTGTGTCCTGAGCCCTGTTTGTGTCTCTTGTTTGCCTTGGCTGAGCACCCTCCCCGCGTCGCCCACCTCTCCGAGCACAGAACACACGTGCGAGAGAGGATCCGGGGAGTGTTAATGTTGTGGAGGCAGTTTTGCCCAGGCTGTCACTTCACAGGGTGCGGGCGTGCAGACGGGGGCGCCGTTGCTGCACACGGCGGCGCGGGCGGCGCAGCCGCAGTCGATGGACGTCGCGACGCTGAAGCAGCTGCTGAAGGCCGTGGTGGAAGGCGACCCGCTGCGGCGGCTCGACATCCGCGAGGCCGCCGGCTCCACCGCGCTGCACCTCGCGGCGCGCCACCGCCACTGGCGTGTCGGCACCGCGCTGCTGGACACCGCGCTGTGGGGCGCGGCCGCGCTGCGCGACCTCGTGACCGCGCAGGACCCCCAGGGCCACAGCGCGCTGCATGTGTGCGCGGAGGTGGACGAGCACACCATCGCCGAGGCGGTGCGCTGCTGTGCTGTGCTTCGTGCTGTGCCGTGGGTGCTGGTCGGCCCCTGCCGCTGGGACTGTGATGTGTGCTGTGTGCCATGCGAGGCTGCGTGGCCAGAGCCGGGCTGGGATGGCCGCTGCGGCTGGGGATTCCGTGGACGTGCTGTTCAGCCGAGCTGCAGCCGTGCACGCAGCACGCGAGTGCTTGGGTGCAATGGGAGGGCAGCACAGAGAGCTGCGGCGGTCGGTGCTAGTGTGGCCGACGCCGCGGCGTGATGTGCCCACCGGCGAAGTCTCCGGTCGTGCCCGATCGCACAGCTTTGTCAGCGCACGAGACATGGGTGCCAGTCTGAGTGGCAACTGGGGTGGGTTTCACTGAAGTAGGGGTAGTCCATGCATGTCGGAGGTCCACGGAAACGCCGTATTGGCGTGCCCGCACACGCTGCAGCTGTTGAGCGGGGCAGTCGCGCGGTGCAGGTGCTGGCGCTGGGATATGACGGAGTGTGCACCCAGCGCAACGAGCGGCTCGAGACGCCGCTGGTCACCGCGGCGCGCTGCGGCAGTGAGTCCGTCATCGCAGCGCTGCTGCGGCACGGGGGCCCGGGCGGCGGCGGCGGCGACCGCGGCCGCGTCGAGGTTGTGGACGTGCTGGCGCCGGACAGCCGGGGGCGCACCGCGCTGCATTGGGCCGCGGAGCTAGGGCACGGCGCCGGCGTGCTGGGCAGCCTGCTGGGCACGCTGCCGAAAGCGCCGGACCAGCCGGCCGGCACGCTGTGCGCTGCGACGCTCTTCGAGTGCGCTGCCACACCCTCGCATGTTTGTGTCTCCGCACGCTCATCCACGCACACCTCCTGCCTGACTGTGGGTCGCATGGTCATCCCTTGCATCGGACGATCTAACCGGTCGATTTCACAGCCTGTCCGTGCTGACATATGTTGTCCGCTAGCACACAACTGTGCTCCGACGAAGGTCGGCGGACAGGCATCGGACAGTGCGTGCTGTCGCAGCCAGCAGGGCAGCTGTCGCACGGTCGAATGAAACTGGACCGGGTCGGTGGACTCACAGCGCGGGCGCAGTTGCAGGGTGAAGGATGCGCTATGGCACGCTCGCGACGAGCAGGGCCGGCTGGCGCTGCACCTGGCCGCGCAGCGCGGGCACTGGGGGTCCGTGGAGCTGCTGCTCAGCCGCCACGAGCCGGACCTGCGCAGCATTGGCCACGACGGCCGCCGCCTCGTCGACATGCTGCGCGACACGCCCGCCGCGGACACAGCATGCGTGCGGCAAGTGATCGCGGACGAAGCGTACAACGAGCTCCTAGCTGGTGCGCATTTGCAACGTCCGCCTGAGTCCGTGCATGCTGCGTGCTGCGTGCTATGCTGGGCGTCGGGTGGCGCAGTCTGGCAGCGATGTGGGCTGCACAGGGAGCCCACGGCAGGCACACAGGGGCACATTGCGTCATGCTTTACAAGCGTGTTTCGAGCGTGTTGCAGCATGTTGATGGCGGTGGTGGTGATGTGCAGAGGCCAGCAAAGCGCAGGCGACGAGCAAGAAGCGTGCGAAGCGCAAGGCACGAAAGAAGAAAGCCCAGAAGGCGCTTGCGGCAGAGGAGGCGGCGGGCAGCAGTGATGAGGAGGAGGCTGTGGCGACTCCCCCCGCCTCGCATGGACGTGAGGCAGCGAGAGCGGCCGCAGCGGGGCTGCAGGCAGCGCACAGCCGGGGGGGTGCGGCGGAGGGGTCCGGGGCGGGGCTGGACGCAGAGGCGGCGACGGCAGCAGCGGTGGCCGCAATTGCGCAGTCGGGGTCGGCGGCGGCGGCGCATGATTCGCCGCTGATGGCGATGCTGGGGGCATTGGAGGGCCCGGCAGAGGAGGAGTGGCAGCAGGTGCGCGTGCGGTCGCAGAAGCACACACACAGCACGGCGCCCAGGGTGCGTGAGGGCAGCAGCAGGAGCGACTCGGCGCGAGCGCCAGCCGCAGGGCCTGCGCATGGCGCAGCGCCGGACAGCCCCGTGCCCGTGCCTGGGGGCGGCGCGGCGGCTGCTGTGGCGCCGGTGCGCACGGCGCGGACGCAGCAGGGGCAGCGGAAGCCGGGGCCGAGGGTGGCCGGCACTTCGGGGATGCGTCGGCTGCCACGGTGGGGCGCAGCAGCCCGGCGCATGCTCCACGTGTGCAACCGCGGCCGGCTGCGGCACCGGCGGCCGCCGCTGTGGCGCCAGAGTGGGACCGCAGTGGGGTGGCGGTGCGCGCGTGGGGCGGGGATGACTGGCCAGAGCTGCCGGGCCCACCAGGCGCCGCTGCGTCGGGGCTGAGCGAGCAGACCGCGGCGGGTGCTGGTGCGGCACCATCGCTGGGAATGGACTCGGCGCAAAGCGCGAGGCCCGCCAGCATCCCGGCGCTGGCCCTGCATGCTGGCATGCCTCACGAGCTGTCTCCACCGTTCAGCGTGACCGGGGATGACGGCGCAGCGCAAGTGCCGGTCATGACGGCCATGGGTGGTGACGAGGACGGCGGTCTGCCGCGGGCCCCCCTGCCAGACAGCGGCACCGGCCTGGCCGCGCTGCCCGGCTGGAGCTCGTTCGGGTTGGCGGGGTTGGATTCAATGCCGCTTGGGAGCCCGAGCATAGCACGGCCCAGCATTCCAGGGCTGGCCGCACAGCCGGCGTGGCAGCCGGGTGCGGTGGGCGACTCGGCGTGGGCGCCGCTGCAGCAGCCTAGCCTAGCGTGGCCACAGGCGCCGCTGTCCGGGGGCCACCATGCTGAGGCGGGGGGTAGCGTGCTGGGCGACGTGGTGGACCTGCACGTGCCGGCCGCCAAGTCGCTGGGGGCGCGGGTGAGTGAGGCACTCAATGCCGGGCGTGGTGGAATGCCCGGCGAGGGTGATCTGCAGCCGGACTTCGAGAGCATCGTGCGGCAGGCGGGGGTTGATGACGATGATGCGGCGCCCGCAGGCGCAGGGGCCCCTGTGCGCGAAACGAATGAGGCTAGCAGGCTGCCAGAGTGGGCTGCGGCGGATCTGCAGCGCACAGCGCGGGGGTCCCTTGCCGGCGGCCGGTTTTCAATGTTTTAGGATTTCGATTGGCCGGGGAGAGAGCCCCAGGCATCGTGTACGTTACACATGACTACGGAGTATGCGGCACATTTCAGTTTAAGTTGGTACCGAAGAATTGGCTATCGAATTTCCGAAGTGCCTGTAAGGCGTCTATCTTGTCACCGCTGCAGCGCGCTGTATCAAATCATTCTTGTCCCATGTCACCTATAGCCCTGCGTGGCCACAAGGGCCAATGTACCTGGCAAAACGCTGGCTGGAACCCGAGATGCCCTATTGCAGCAGCCAGGACCAAGTCTCACCCTCTGAACGCTGCCTAGATGTGCACACCAGTAAGGCACTCGCCACTCGTGGCGGCATGTCTACAGGGGCGCCGTCTCCTGCTGATCATCACGGAAGCGCCCTCGCGGTGCCTGGCCAAACGGCCCCGTGTCAGCATACGCGGCGCCACGCTTGGGGAGAACGTGCAGCGACGTGCGCATGCGCCGGCGCACCGACGACGTCACAGATGCACTCACACTGTACCCGGGGCTAGGCGGCACGCCCATCATCGAATCCTCCCCACCCAGTCCTCCCACTTTGGGCATCGCATGGATAGACCGCGAGTAGCCTGTGCGACTGTACGTCGAGTAATTCCCAATACTGGACGTCGGCGAGGGCGGCCCAACGTCCGTCTGCCGCGACACGGCATGCACGGAGCGCGGGGCGCCAGACGGAGGGGGGCTCCACGAGGCCCCCTCGGACATGACCGGGATCGGAGACGGCCCGAGCGGCGGCTTGGTGGCGGCCGGTGACTGCGCATGCACCGGCCGCGGCTTGACGCGGCCCAGCGTCGGTGACGCGCTCACGACGGCTGGCCCGACGGTGCTATCTGCCGGCGGCGGGGATCCGCCATCGGAGGGCACGTACAGGTTGCTGTCGACCGGCGCATCTGGGTACGGCACGGAGCTTGGCCCCTCCAGCGCGGCCTCGGTGGAGCTGGCCGGGCCTCCCGGCGAGCGGGGGATGCGGGACATGGACATGACCGGCATTGGCAGCCGCTTCGTGTTGCCAGAGGAGCGCATCGACTCTGTCGGCAGCGCAGGTGCGGCGGCGGCAGCAGCCGCGGGGGGGGGGCTGAACGGCGGCACCCTGGACTCCGCCTCATCGGAGAGCTTGAAGGGTGTACTGTCCGCAGCCGTGGGCGCGTCGACGGGCGGCGCGGCCGCATGGCTGTCATCGTCTGTGAGTTTGACCGGCGGGCCGGCCGGTGCGGGCACGGGGGCGTCGGCTGGCGGCAGGCTTGCGGTGACGGCCTCCTGGTCGGTGTCGCCGGCGGACATGGCCGGCAGGAACTCCTCATCTGGGGAGCTGTCGGCGGCGGCGCCGTTGGGCGGCGGGAGGGCGAGGAAGGTGGGTGCGTCGGCCGCGAGGACGTCGGCGAGGGGCACAGCGCCCGGCAGCGGGGAGGCGCCGTTGGCGGCGGGGAAGGCGGTCACGGAGCCGGTGCGGTCGTCTGACATGACGGACTCGTCATCCTTGGTGATCGTGAACTCGAGGTAGGTGTCGAGGGAGCCGTTGGTGCCGGCGGCGGCGGAGAGCTTGGGGCTGGCGCTGAGGGCCTTTGCGACGCTCTCGGTGTAACTGCAGCAGTGGGCGGTGTGGATGCCGCCTGGGTGGTGTTTGAGGCCTCATGAGGGTGGGGTGCTTGTCTGGAACAGGCATGAGTCATATGAGTCACGACAGTGTTTATGCCCGTGGGTGGGCGCTTGTGTGTGACGACCATGGGGCAAGTCTGCAGTGTCACCCTATCAAGGACACCCTGACTGACCACACAGTCGAAGCGTTACGAGGGAATGAGTTCAGCCTGAGTGGGAGGTTGTCCATTGCAAAAGTGCTCCTGGCAGACATGCATGCATGGGAGCACATGCTGCACTGACAACCACTGGCAGCGCAGCGTGCCTGACCGCACTGCAAACATGCCTAGCGCTGCCATGATGTGGCGAGCATAGTCTGGATGGGGTGGCAGCGCAGCAAGCACACATCACACATCTGACTGCCGAGTGCGCACGATTGTACAGCGTCCGACTGCTGCAGAGCAAGCATCGCTCTTTCAGAGGCGCCGGGCTCTGGGGTTACCCCTGTAGCCACCAAAGAATCTTTCACCGGGTCGACTGCCAGGGTCGTGCACGCCGCAGCCGGCAGAGGCGCGGGCTGCGCCACCCTGACGCCTGCTTGCGCACATAGCTGCTGCGAGCAGTAGTCGCACGTTCGCAGCACCTCCACCGCCGACTGGGCGCCCCGCGGCGCCGTCGTCGCGCTGCGTGCGGTCGACAGCACGAGCGCCGAGCTGCGCGGCAGCGACGCCGCCGGGGTGCGCGCGGTGGTCGCCGCGAATAACCCTGAGGCTGCTGCGAGCTGCGGTGGCGAGTGTGGGAGCTTCGAATCGAGCTGCGAGGCGAGGGCGTCCTGCAGCTGCGTGAGCGGCCCCGGCTTGAGCGGCGCCGGCGAGAGCGCGACGGCCTCCGCTGCTGTGCGTGCTGCGACTGTCTGCAGCACAAGATGCGCTGCCGGGTCCTCCGGCGGCGGCGTGGGCAGCGTGGAGAGCCGGGCCAGCTCTGTGATCAATACGGTCGGCACGTGCTCCACAGGGTGCCCACCCTCCTGCAGCACACAGCACCACGCTGCAGCAGTGCCTCGGCAGACGAACGACTGCCGATCCGCGTCAAGCCGGAAAGTGGCCCCAACACAGCGGCACACGCACAGCGTACCACCCACTGGACGCCATGGAACCACTGGGCTGCCTGTACATACACGTACATGCACGTGCTGTGAACCGGCTCAGCATGCGCAGCATGCTCACATGTGCATGCATGGGTCGGTGCAGTAGGGGCCGGCATGCCTAGGCACAGAAGGGCAGGTACAGCATTGGAGGTGGGGGGGCCGTACGGCAGAGAGCGCGCGCACGGCAAGGTGCGCGGCCCGCACGCTGCGCGATGCGGGTTCCGGCGCAGCGGTGGAGGCGGTCTGCAGAGCGCCGGCCAGGGACTCGAGGATGAGCGCGGGGTCCGGACGCTGCCAGGCGAGGCTGCGCATGCACTCGCCAACATGGGCCTCGACGGAGGCGGTGTCGGCGCTGAGGGGGGCGTCCGACGCGGGCAGCAGCGGCGCCTGCACGCGCGCGGGGCGGGTCCGGTGATGATGTGGCGCAAGGTAATTCACACGATGCCGCAAACAGGAGCCACTGTTTCGGTGAGGGGTGCGGACAGTTGCACAGGTGGCGATGATGGATGGGAAATTGATCAAACTGGTGGAGCACAGCCCGCATGGCGGTCTGTCTGACATCATCACCGGGCGGAGGGGGGGCAGCAGATGGCATGGTGCCCCACGCCCCCGCCAAAACACTTCAGCAATAGGCTCAAAGCCGTAGCGCTGCTGGGGCCTGGCAAAGACCACAGCGGGCCACAGGCAGTCGGCACGACGGGGGCTGCAGGCGGGTGTGCACCTCACTGCGTGCATGTTCATGGGACTGGGGGTGCGGTGCATGTGCGCCCGTGTATGGCTGTGGGGCCCATGCCATGGGCGCTGGTGTGACACAGGTAGGGTACAGGGGTGCAGGGGCGGACCGTTGCGGCGACTGCGCGCGCGAGTGCGGGTGCTGCGAGGGCATCCGGGACGGCTGGTGCGTCCTGCTCCGCGACGCGCAGCACCGCTGGGACGTCGTCCTGGTGGAGGGCGCTGTCTGAGAGCAGCCGGTAGAGGCCCGACACGAGGAGGATGTGCGTGTCTGCTTCGACGCAGCCGGAGCGCAGGATCTGCAGCGTGCGCTCGTGCTTGCTTGTGGACTGCCAGGCTCGGGTGGTGCTGAGGTGGCGGAGGCCGTTGGAGATCACCTGCAGCGGGCTGCCGGGTCTGCTGCGGCATCCCGGAGGCCGTGCCGAGACCGGCCAGTGGACTTGCACCGGCGGTCAGGAACGTAAGATGCCGGCATGAGGCTGCGGCTGGCGAGTGTGGCGTGTGGGGGTGCACGGGCAGTTTGGGGGCTGGTGTGGGCTTGAGCACCTGTTCTCCAACTGTCACATCGGTGGACATCAGCAGCAGTTCGTGTATCACTTGCTCGGAGAGGGCACAGGTATCGCTGGTCGTGTACTTGTCGCCCAGTCCCAGGCTGTGGATGAACTGCACATCGAGTGCACGGTCGCCAGGCTGCTCCTTGCTCATGTTGACCCATTCCAGGGCCTGCTGCTCTATCACGTCCAGATGCTGGCATGGGATGGTCTGTTCACGCGTGAACGCGACGTATTCCCTCAACACGCGCAGCGCAGCGCCGTTCCTCTCTACGAACCTGGCATCTGGATTCAACAGCTGGTGCCTGTACACAAGTCCCGCGTGACGAGTCAACTGAACGGACGTCAACAGAGGCATGCGACACATACATAGATTGACCCAGCCTCGCCCATGTCTGTGAGATGCGTACGCGACGTCGATGTACTGCGCCAGGAGCTGGGCGTAGTCAGACGAGTTCTGCGCCTTCAAGAAGTGAGCGAGCAGCTCCAGACCCAGCACACATCGAGCCTGATCATCTGCGGAATCTCCTTTGTAGGCGAGCAGAGTCGGGATGACTGCATCTCCGTTGGTCGCAATTTCTTTCGCAAACAAAGCGCAATCTCCTTCCTTCGCATGCTCCAGCAGCGCGATGTAGCCATGCACAGCAATCTGTATGCAAACAAACTCAGATATGGCATGCAGTTATGCATCACTTGCAGATAACGACCATGTCCAGCGCTCCGCGGACGCGCGCGCTTCTGTACGCACTCCTGTGTCTCACCGCGCACCTTGACGTTGCCCAGCTCTTTTACTTTAGCATGGTCCTTGCATACACGTCGCCACAATCGTCGAGATACTTTTGGAGAACGCTGCACATTCTCTTCCACGTACTCTTGCAAGGAACCAATGCTCCTTACGGTCCCAGCATCTAACGGACTGGTCCATGGCGGAGCGGAGGTGACAAACACGGCGGGAACTAGCAGATTATAGCGCTTCTTCGGTTGCACGCTGGCACCTTTGACGCACAAATTTCCGAAGCAGCCCATTGTTCTTCGGGACGGCCACCCCACTCAACTAAAGGCCGTACAGGCGTGATCGCACACGCAGCCTTCTGTTCAACCTGATTTGCACATTTTTATCACTGCCAAGCAGCGGATGTCTCAGGCTCACGCAAGATATCCTTCGCAATTGCTTCCAGTCTTCTCATGCATGTTTAGTACAGTTTGATGCATACGCATTCGGTATTCCGTGTTTAAGCCCTAGTAGACAGGACATGAAACCGTGACTACACGTCAGAATCAGTATAAGAGTAGTCTTAGATTGGTCTGTACACTGGCGCACGCCAACAGAGCACTGCAGTGAGACCACGTTAATGGTGGCTAAGGGGCGCATGAAGATCTTGATCGAGCGTCAGCAAGGCGCAGGTGAGTCCGTTCGACTTGTGGGAGTCCCGTCCGTTCGATATCCAGCATTGAGTGCGGCAATGCCGCCGGTGGCGGACTGGGGCACGGAGGTCCTCAACGACACCTTCATCCCCGACGACCTTGCCGGGATCGTACAAGGTGGCACCGGTCGTGCATGAGATTTATGGCAGACTAGGGCCACGTACAATGGAGTAACTCAACCAGCTGGCAGATTCAGTGGTTGGGAAGGTGGATAAGCGGGCGAAAGCTCTCGCCGAAGAGCCCCTGGATCGAGCTGTCGTTGCGGGAGGTCAGCGCGGCGACGGTGAAAGGAAACGGGTTTGTGATCGGAAATACCATGTCCTTCGTCGCACGGCTCACGGGAATGTTACACTCTGACAGATCAAGGCCTCAGCAGCGCCAGGGGAACAAAACAATCAAACCAAACAAACAATCACAAGCAGCACGGCCACCATCCGTACCAGCATGATCCACACCCATCCGGAACAGAACCAGCAGCGCACACACACACGCAACGCACGGAGCGAGGGCAACACCGCGCAGCCTATGTACATGACACGCACAGGCACCAGGTGTTGGGGACCACGGCGCCCAGCCGGCGCCAAGCCAACTACAGCAGCCCAGCACGCACGACATCGCGCAGGTCCAAGGCCACGGGCGGCGGCAGTGGCCGCTAGCCCCAGGCTACCTGCAGCTGGTGCCGTAGTCACCTCCACTGAACGCTGCGGTCCGAGCTGCGGCCGGGGACAGGCCAGGGCGAGAGGTGGAGGAGGGGGGGAGAGAGAGGGGCCTCGCGAAAGTGCAGCTCGTGCCTGGCCGGATCACACCTGATGGGCATCCGGTTTGCGGGGCGGGCAGTGCTGCCTGGCCAGAATGGCCCGTCGGACAGTCTGCAGGCGGCCGCTGGCCGCTGCGCCGGGCCGGGGGCCGCGGTTGCTGAGGCAGTAGCCTGCCCCACGTCTGTGTGTGCGCGCCCGCCTCTGTTTGCCCACGTGTGGCCGCGGGCTGCCGAGCTGCCATCGCGGGGCTGGTCCGCCCCGCACTGGGGGTTGTGCGCCCCTGGGCTCGATTGGGGGCTGCATGGCGGGGGAGTTGGGCGTGGGAGTTCTGGGGTGGGGCTGGGTGTGGTGGTGCTGGTGCTGGGGTGAGTCGGAGGGTGGGGTGTGAGGGTGGAGGCGGCCAGGCCTGCTGGCGGACGGTGGTGCGTGGTGCGGGCGGTTGGAGTGCGTGGCTTTGGCGTGGTTGGTTTGTGTCGATTCGCTGTGGCTTTGCACCTGTGCATGTTGCTGCTGCCTGCTTGCAGGGGTTTGGTCACGTGCTTCCTTGCTGTTGCCCTCGCTGCTGGGCTCGTGCGTTAATCTCCGTGTAATACCTGATGGGCAGCATGTGAACATGAGTCCAGGGGATCGTTGTACATACGCTTGGTGCACTGGCTCGGAGCCCCTTGTTGTACATATACGTCTGTGGTGTGATGGCATCTGACACATGTTAAGGCACTATCCCTGCTGTCCGGATCTACAACGGGATAGTGGGTCTGTCGTGAGAGACCGGCCAAGGTTGCTGCAGGACACAGTGCGTCGCCGCACCCCTGCGACTCTCGGTCCTGATGACAAGCTGACATTACATTCAGACATGTAGCCGACGGCGGGCAAAACTCGGACGCTTGATGAGAGTTTGCACGGATCCTCAGGACTTTTTGGCCATGACCTATGTCTCCAGCTTCCAAAACAATAGGTACAGCTGGTTGACCGCTGACAACTGTCCGTGCCTCCATTTACATCACATAAAGGAAGCAGCAGCATTCAAGAAAAATGCAATATCTCACAGTGCACTCAGCATGTTGCGCTCTGCACATGGTGAAGCGAGATATCTAATTTGCCAGTGAATCATGTTGAGTGCCAGGTCTACAACCTGCCCTGCTTGCTCACAAGTGGCACACATATGCCCCTATCTCGCTCTGGTTGCCCAGTGCATGCTGTCCCAGCTGCCAAGGCTGATGTCACACGCACCTGCGAGGGCCATGTCCACTCACCCAGCATCTTGGTGCCTGCAACAGTGCCTGATCGCTCAGCTAGCTGTGCCAAGCGATGATGCAACACGCGTTATGCGAGTGATGACGCGAGCCGTACCCCAAAGTCTCATTGCGCAGCCCAGCCACTTTCCCATCTTCTTTCCCCTTCCAAGGAGTCTGATGAGTGTCGCGAAGAGGTGCCCTGACTTGCACCCTTGAGCTGGCTGTCAGCTCTGTACGATGCTCCCCCGTTGTGTCGTGCTCCTGCAAGCAGCGCACATGCTGACACTTCCTTACAGCATTGCAGGACCAGTGCATACAAGACACTGCAGCATGCAATAACTCAGGCTCGGATCCAGCCATGATGTCATGAAGCACACTTGCAAACTGTGTGGTGTGATTGTGGCCGTTCCGTGAATGCCTTTTGAACTGGCATTTACTGTCTTTTTCTCATTCTCACAGTCGGCCTTGCAAGCATCTACTGCCTCCTGCAAATGCCACAACCGCAGGCTCTTCTCGGCATCATGTCTGTGTTCCGTACACGGCAGTTCAGGAACTGGCCTGGCAGCACAACACGACCGGGGATTACCTGCAGACGGTCCAGCCGTGTCTCCATGCTCCGAACTGAGCCTGCTACGTGCTCCTCTGCAGCGGCTGTGCATTCGCTGCATGCAGACTGCAACTGAA
>JALKAD010000124.1:196899-214440 GCA_024500015.1 Ulva compressa | reverse complement strand
AGCTGCTTACGGAGCTGTGTCCTCTCCTGATCAAGCCTTTCAATGTCTTTGATGGCCTCTGCGACCGCAGCCTTTGTTGCTGCAGATTCCTGCTCGACCCTCTCCCGAGACTGCGCCTCTTGCTGTAGAGCCTCCGCGGCGTGTTGCCTCTCATGCTGCAGCTGCTCTTTCAGTTCTCTCCTTCATGACAAGGACATGATGAACCAAATACGCTACGTCAATCGATAGTGTCCGTGGCCGTGCGTGCAAATCCAAGTTGTGGCAAGCCAAATCGTGTGTTGCACATGAGCATACCTCTCTTCATCTGTCCGAAGTAACAAAGACTGCGCTTCGCGCAAGCCCCGTTTCAGTTCGTCCTGTGCATTGCGCAGTTTGTCAGCTTGGGACGCAGACACAGCACTCCGGCGCCCCTCATCTGACAGATTCTCCTGAAGCTGCTCGATGTCGGTGTGGGCTTGGCACAGAGCGTTGTGCAGCTGCTGAACATCTGTTTCAATGGCAGATTGAAGGTCCATGTTGCATTCTCTAAGCTGGTTGCATTCAGCCACTGACTCCTCCAGCTGGGCTGACAGACGCTGGATGATGCTCTCCCTCTGCTGTACAGCATCGTCCAAGGTCTGCTTCGTCATGTTGAGCTCCTTTACTTTAGAAATTTCACATTCTTTGAACCCCGAGATCTCTTTGCTCATCAATGTGGCGTCCTGTTGGCATCGATGCAGGGCCTCCTTGGTGCTGGCTAGATCCTGGTGGGCGTTGTCCAGTTCCTGCGTCAACCGACGCTCCTTCTCACCATACTGTTCCCGCTCAAGCCTCAGCATTCGCTCTGATTTGGTGGCAGCCGTCAGCTCTTGCTCTACCTGAACGCCTTGGTCCGCTCCATGGTATGTCTGCCAACATGCGTGCTGAACTGCACGTAGCAAGATCCAAAGCCAAGCTCAACAGGCAGGAAGTCACCTTGTTGCAGCACGTTCGAAGTTGTGCGTTCTCGTGTCGCAGTTGTGCAGCATCGTCCTGCTGACGTTGCAGCCGCGATTGCAACGCTTCCAGGTGCCGGGCATGGTCTCGGTTCCATAAACCGTCGATGACTTCAGCAGCCCTTTGCTCCGCATGCGGCATGGATGCTTTGTGTGATGCTAGCGTGTGCAGCAAAGGATCGCCTTCCAGCACTTCCTGCATCGCTTGGCTTCTATAGAAGCCTGCAGTGCCCGAGTCCTCTGCAGGAAGCACTGCACCAGATGCTGGCTGGGATGCATCCAATAAGCCAATCATTAGCAATAATGTGAACTTACATGGCTGCGGGCCATCGCGTGAGTCGTCCGGCACAGCGCGCGCTTACGGACCAAACGAGCTTCAGTTACTCGGACGTGACAAAAGCCAGAGCACAGCCAGCTCAAGTTCACGAGACGCCTGTATACAAGATAGTGCATTTGGTATGTAGCGCTGTGTAAGCTCCGGTCGCCAATGGGCCCAGCCCCGCGGCGTCCGTTGTTAGCGGCAATGCATGGGCAATCATACACAAGCACAAGCGCTTTGCAAGCATGCTTGGCCAGGCGTTTCGCGAAGCTGTGAACGTACACATGGACGAGTGGGAACAGATGTGGATGTATGGACGCATGGATTGGGAGATGCTTTTACGCACAGCGGGACTTTCGACATCATCTCACAAACACTCCGACTAGCTACGGGCAGCCCTGGAGCGGAAGGATTCCACATGCCCAGAGCTGCACCACTCATAATAGGTGATATTCTCAACCTTCGTATGCGCTCATGCCCCCGATATAAAACCCCAAACGCCTCCTGCCTTCTTTTCGCGTTCAGCAAGCATCTGCTTGTATCTCCTGCACTCTAGCTCTAGCTCATCCATGCCTTGCAAGCGTGTCTTGAGCTCGGACACCTCTACTTCAAGCCTGAACGCTTTGTCCTTCTCTGTCGCTAACGCCGCTTGCAAGGTTTTTACTTCGCCTTCTGCCTGTGCATGCGATGTCTGCAGCTGCGCAAGCTCATCACGGGTGAGTGCAAGCTCCTGCTGCATGCCTTCCTTTGCCCGGGCTGCTTCCTCCAACAGTGCAGCAGCTGTCTTCTGAATAGCTTCTGCATTCTCGGCCGCTTTCGGCGACGTTGCATGGTTGTGAGGAGAGGCTGGCTGGATCTCAGACGTTCTGCACGAGGCATCCTGTGACTGGGCGCACAGCGAGGTTCACTGCCACAAAACGCAAGCACTACAGCATGGTCACGGTGTCGCACACCAACAAGAGACTCCAAGGACGCACCTATCAAAGGCCACAGCGGCCGTGTCTGCAGCTGTGGGCGAAGCGGCCCTCCTGGAAGGCTTGAAAGCTGACACGGCATTGTGATACACCCCGTTGTATCCACCAAAAGCCACGAGTGCGCCATACGCTGGTGCTGCTACAAGGGTTGCACCCTCGCAAGCCAGGGCAGCCCGCCGGTCAAAGGATGCCACCCGCTCCCATTCCAGCTCCGAAACTCCCAGCCTGACCAGGTCAAGCATGTACATGTCCGGGCATCCTGCTGTGTTGTTGCCTCCACCAAGAACGTACCATCGGTTACCAAGCAGCGCCGAGCAGCACCCGGCACGAGGAGACGGACGCTGTCCGCCTATCGCAGGCTTGTCCCACATATTGGTCACTGTGTCCAGGACCCAGACGTCATTGTGGCACTTTCCTACTGCGCCACCTCCGAAGATAATGAAGTATCTGCACACGCACATTTTCAACGTAGATCCAGCCGGCAGAGTGCAATCAGACCAAATCTACATCACGACACCATGACACGCACACTGCCAAGACGTGCTGACGTCAGCATCACAGTGCAGATGATGCGCAATCAGCAGCGATCTCCTGACAGTCATAGTACGGTGTGGGGCAGACCTGTCCTGGTACGGTGTGGCCGCCAGGGCAGTGCGAGGCTCCGGGCCCTTCTTGCCATCGGCCGGCAGCTCCAGTTCCGACCACTCGTTGGTCATGAGGTCCAGCACCTTGACGCCCTGCTGCAGCCGCAGCCGGGCACCCTCCCCTCCAAACACATACGCCTGCAGCACTGGCCACCGTCATACACGAAATACATGCATCTTCTGGAGGGCATCTTGTCGCAACCTGCCGCTGTCACGGGTGCAACAGGTTCATGACGACAGCCCCTTAGCAGGGGCGAATCAGAGAACTGCCACACTACACAAAGCACAGCAGTGCGACACGTATCACAACACAACACGGTGCAATCCCAATCGGTAGCAACAGGCACGTGTGCCCGCACAGCACATATTTGACTGGCTCAACGCCCACAAGGCGCAGGTCCTCTACACTCGGTGACTGGGCACGTCCATGAGCTACATAAGAGAAATCGACACAGCAGGAAGGTCAGCGCGACGTGCCTTGTCGCCAATAATGCCCGCTACATGGCTACCGCGGGCAGCTGGGACCGCCCCGGAGCAGGGTAGAACACCCCACGTCTGCCGTGCTGGATCCAGCACTCGGACGATCAGTGGCGCAGACGGGTTGTTCTTCTGGGCCTTTGTGTGGCCTCCAATCAACAGCGCGCGCCCCCTGTGAGGCAGTGCCACTGCAGCCGCACAGGCTGGGAACATGGGCACCCAACTGCTGCCGGCAGCTTCTTCAGGAGCACTGCCATTGGACTCCTGAGAGTACGCGGTTGAGACGTTCGTCCACGCCAAAGTCTCCAGATTCAGCTGCCACACATCTGAGAGGTACCGCCCGCCTGCTGCACGTTCGCCAATTCTTTGGTAAACGTCAGGGCGCATTTCCAAATTGGTCAAGGACACCAGGCATGCGCGCACTTGTGCGCTGAGTTTGCAGGGCAGAATGTGAGGTGGCGTACTGGTATTACCACCAAAAAGGTACATGTTGCTGCCAACAAGGCAGCAGCTGTGCTCAAATCGGGGGTGCGGGTGCTTCTCAGCAACTTCCACCCATGGAGAGCGCCAGACATCATCTGCAGGGATGCTTCGCAGCCCAGGTGCAGCACTGGCCTGTTGCGCGGGCGGATCGCTGGGTTCCGATTGCACTCCAAACGCATACCAGTTTGGCTACAGCAACAGCACCAGAAGTCAGCGGGGCAGGAACGTCGCCATGATGCATGAGTGGACAGAATGTACTTGCGCAGTTTGCAAACATGGCCACACCTCATCTTCCTCGAGAGTTTTGACAAACAGGCGCATCGCTTCAGTCTTGTCCATGTCATGCAAGCCAGTCCAAGCTTGCCATTTGGCCTTGGCAGTGATGTCCCAGCTGTTTGGCTGGGGCTCTTCGCAGGCACCATGAGCTGCTTGTGAGCTGAGCGCATACAGAAGCAGCTGTGTTTCGTGGGTCTGCATCCACTGACCGCTCACTCTATTGAGCCGAAATTGATGAGATGTAGCAAGCAGTGCTGAAGGACAACTCTCACCAAGGGCAAAGATACGGACCGCAGACGGTGTACAAACCATGTTCACGCAGATGTATACTTGGTTGACCAAATCGTCGCGCATAAACGTTTTATACTCACCGGCTGTATTGCTTCTTTCGGCCAGTTATAGTAAAATTCTAACGCTGTGTGGTACTTGTCCGGGTACGGCAATTGGCAAGGGACCTGCAAAAGCGGGCGGTGAGAATCATGCTCGTCCGCAGGTACGCATCGAGATTCGCTCTGAACGAGCTGCAGCGGTCTGTCTTGAAATGAGACCAAACTAGCACTAATTTGTCGCTTATGTGGCAGTGATCGCATATGTGGAGTGCCTCATGCTGGTCCGCATGGCAACGTCGATGCATATCGAAATCGCACCGTCATTGCTGCCAATCCCGAAGTGTCCGAGAACAGGGATGTCGAAAGGGAGCACGGCTGTTAAAGCGGGCTAGGACTGCAGCGGATCAAGTTGTGAGAGCAGTACACGCGTCAGAAACAACTTCCCACCTGCGTGGATCCCAAGCATGTCCTGCCCTCAGTCCAAAACAGCTCATCCACCTGAGTCCTCTCAAGTAACTCGTGCAATATGCACGATATATGTGCATTCTCACTGAGCAACTGCGGATATCGGACATGCAACGTTTGCGCATTTCGAGATAGCGAGTTTTCCGGAGTCAGCATCTGCAACACGCAGCGCGCCTCTGCGCGTACAAGATCCATAGCACGGTGCAGGAAACAGTCAGCCATCATGTGAGCTAGCCCGCACCGTTTACATATAAACAGCCATCAGGTGTGGCAGCGTGCACTGTTTACATACATACCGTCTGCTTCAACTTATGCGAAGTCGTTGCGTACGTGAACAAGCGATGCACAGCTCTCGATCATCGCCTGTAGCTCTTCTAAAACAGGCTGCCAACCAGCTCTCTGTTACGCCGAGCTTCGAACACTTCTGAGTGTTGTTCCGCCTCAGAAATTGGGCGCACAGTTCATGAGCTCGCTGCGGGTGAGTTTGCGTTTCTGCACCAACTTGCCTTAGAGTTGTCGGTTCGGCCAGGGCAAGCACTTGGACGTTGAGCATGTGTTACCGCCTCCTGTACATCAATGACCACTCAAAGCCATGCAGTCCATATTCGTGATTGCCGAACCAGCACGAGAAGATCTGAAACGGCGCGTTCACAGGGCTGCACCTCAACAGACGGCCCCGGAGATCGAAAATCGCGTTTGCTGTTTGGAATATGCGTTGCAATCATGTTTCCAGGAGAAGCCGGCGGATGATCAAGAAGTACAAGCCTGTGGCATAGGTGTGATAGGAGCGCACAGCCCTCGATGTGAAGCCAGTATCTGGCAAACTCATGTGTTACATAACGTCCAGGCGATGAACTGCTTGAGATCTTTGAAGAGTTCATCCTCGATACAAGGGCTTATGCGGAATATTGTGCACCGTTCAGAGGTTTTTTGAACTATAAACCGTCAGGGAGCGTAACTGCCCCCATGACAGGAGAGCCGGTGTCAGACTGGATGGCTAGCCAGCTCGAGATTCAGGGAGACCCACTCACCATTGATTCGGTGTCAAAGCGCTTGCCAGGGAGGCCTGCTTCATACCGGCTGCAAGCTGACGATAGGGACGAGCTAGTGCGGAGGATATGTGCAAGGAAGCAGTGGCGCCCAACACTTGTCAGAATCTGGGTGGGCGAGATGGAACGGTTTTTGGCCATCAAGGCGTTCATGGATGATTCCGACGCGTCCAAGGTCTCCCCTTCCGGTATGAGCCATAGCATGCAATGCCGCTACGTCTTGAGGCGGCTTGCTTGTGAATCCCTCGTACCCATATCCTGTATGTGCGAGGCATCATTGTCCAATGTAATCCGCACTGCTCCAAGTGCACGATTTAGTGTCTGAGACTGACGTAAGGCCAGCACCCGCACCAGGCACCGGGAATTGCCTGGCACATGTACAGTAGCATCTCTTGCCTAGCATTGCGGATACCTCCCTCTCAGACAGAATTACGGCTTCGCAAGTCTGGTCCGGAAGTGATGGACTGTTGGTTTGCAGGGTATGTTGATGCCATGTGGCACGAAATCATTCTGGTACGGATCTCCTCTTGCACCCTTGTGCTGCACCATGCTAGAATGTGTGCTCATGCAACGGAACCATTCACACCTCGTTCTCTCAGCATGATATTCCGGCCTGGTTCTCTCAGCATGCTTATCTGAGATGCTGCATGGCCAGATGTGTTGATTGTATGTGTGTGGCTGCACACACTGTGGGTCACCAGCTTGCACTCAGAGCTGATCTGGCCATAATGTGATGATTCTGGATTATTACGCATACGCAAATCAAACACATCAACTCACATCTCAGCGACCAGGCAGGCTCTGCCCGCCATAGACGCGGTTCCAGACAACGGCATGCGCTTTGGGCCGCTGCATTTAATATATGTTCACTGCTAAATTTGTAAGTGGAATGGGTTGCGTGCAGGACACGCGGATGTATAACAGCCATTGCCATACTCTTCTGGGGAAATTCATTCACCACAACCCTGATGGCGCAATGGAGCATAACCGGGCTGGCCGCTATGGATGCACACTAGCTTGCTACAGGCAACTTTTTAAGCGGGAGCCATGCAGCATCGCTTGGGAGACGGAAGAGGAAGCGGCCTCGCAGGGATAGGCAATGTGGTCAGTATCGCGGCGTATCAGACAGACGGACAGCTCATTTGTGAGCCCGACGTGCCATGCACAGGTGCGCACATCTCAAAAGCGCAAAAATGTTTGTGGGTGTGCGCGTGTGCCCAATTGCTTGCTTTTTAATGTAGCAGCCCAGGCATGGCAACATGGGTCACGTACTCCAGAGTGTGCACTGTTGCACCTGGGGGTGGCGGAGCGAGCTTGCGCATGGTGTATAGCCTATTGCATCTGCAGGGCGCTGTCGATGCATGTGCTTATGTCTTGAAGTGCCTGTGTTTGGCTGTGCAGTGTTGATGCGGATCGGCAGCACTGCAGGGGCATGAACGATTATGTGGGCAAGCCTAGCAGCAGCAGAAGCAGACTTGGGACCCATAGCTCTACTGCCGGGATGCTGATGCTCGTGATTGCAGAGGCATCGACTGCTGACAACACAATTTCGGTTTCCATGCCCGTTGCGCTGTGACCCTGCCTGAGGTATGTGTGGGATTTGCCCAGTGCGTTTAGCACGTACTGCTGCAGCTGTGCACCGCATGCTGTCAGCTCGAGCTAGCTCGGCAACAGGGTGTCCCGGTGGCCATAGATGGTTCTATCCTGATATAAATACAATCGCACAAACGCAGCTGCCGCGCGCTGGCGCGACAAGCCCGCGCGGCCGCGCCCCTCCGCGCTAGACTGGTCGGGCGCGCGCTGCTGCCGGGCCTTCCTGTCCCCACGGACGGCCTACCGGCGCTGACGGGCCATCGCGCATAGGCTTGCGTCGTGGCCTCCCCCCCCCCCCCCCTCGCCCATTGCGCCTGCAGCCCCCCCCCTTCCGCCCATTGCGCCCTGCAGCCCCCCCCCCCCCCCCCCCCCTGCCAAGTCCCCTCCTCTCCCTCTTCCCTCCTGCCCGCGCACCTCCGCCATTTCTCCTCTGCCCCCCTTCCCGGACACCGCTCGTACTGCCGGGCTGTGGCTGCAGCCCCTGGGACTGGTGCCTCGCGGCCTCGGAGATGGCCGTAGCGCGCGGCTGCGCGCCCGTGTAGACCGCTAGTGTCGAGTCGGCGCCCGCCAGTGGGCCCGGAGCATGCTGACTGTGTTTGGTGTGCGCGTCGACTGTGTGGTACTGCGTGGTGCTGCGCTCGGTTCATGCGTTGTTTGTGTGTGTATGCGTGTGTTTGCTTTCGTGCCGGCGCAAGTTAGAACGAATTCGTTCTGGCATTAGCTTGTGCGGAGAGTAGCCTTGGTGCTTGCGGTGGCCTGTCTGACTGTTTGCGTGTTGCCTGGTCTGTTGCCTCGGCGCTGCTGGGTCCTAGATCTATCACTGTGTAACACAAACGCAGCTGCAGCGCATTGCAGCGCATTGCTTGCAAATCTGCATGGGCTGACGACGCGTCGAGGGCGCCTCGAATTGTCGACATTCGGTCGCGCGCGGGTGCACCTAACTACTTCGGTGTCTTGCGGGCCACTGAGCGCTTGAAACTTCATGAAATGCTTAAATGTACGTCTGCATGCACATGTCGATGTGTATCGGCATATTGATTCACACAACTGCGGACGATGCTGTCTCCTGCCTTACGTCCGGGTTACGCCACACCGCGTGTGGAGCCCGACACGCGGAGACTTTTTCAGACGTTTTCAGACAACGATTTCTCTATGCTCTTGTTGCGGCGTTTTGAGCTCATGAACAGTTTGTCAGGTGAATTGTGCTGCATTAGGAGGGAGCCGTGTTCGTCGGTGTGTGTGGCGTGGCGTAACAGTCCGGCTTCATCACAAACAGTAGCCATGTTCGCCAATGTGTAAAACCGACTCTCTCCGTCATGACTGACAACGCGTCGCCGGCTGAACTTTCTGTGGACCTCAGAGCGGCGTTAAATCTTCCGACAGGCGCTCCACCACCGTGGCACGCGCGCTTGGTTGCGTTTGGGATTCCCATTGATTATCGGAGCATCGAACCTGAGCCGGAAAGCCTCCAGCAGGTGAGACACTGCATCGTCTTGCCAACAAAGGGGCCGTATATCGACAGCAACATCACGCATGTTCTCAGGTCGAGCAGGCGGTGCCGTTGATCGAGACCCACCTCAGCACAAACTCACAGCCTGGGGTGTCCATAAATGAACACATCACTGGAACCGAGGCGTTTCGCGTCCGTTTAGGCCCCAAGTATGCGCCTTTGTTCAGCGGACACCAGCATATTGCTGCCTCACACACCTCGCCAGACGCGACGACCGCATTGCAGACGTGGTATCCAGATAGCTCACATGCCTGTGGCTTCAAAAGTGAACTGCAGACTCGTGGTGCCGGTGTCCAGCAGGGGCGCGACAACCCTCAACCCGCAATGCAAGCCAGGCCGAGAGCAGATGCCCCTGGAAACGGTGGTGACACTACTTATTCTGCTCCAGCTCTCGCGCATGATTCCAGCCGGAGGTCAGATAATGGGCAAATGGCTCACATGGTCGCCCCCCAGCACCTCAACACTGATGGCGCAGCTCCTCCGGATCCAGACCTTCCGCCACACCACAGCTCAAGCACCTTGCCAATTGATTGTACATCTCGTATGCGGGGAAGTGGGAGTTCTCCGCACACGTATGTGAAGCACGACCAACGCCAGAAGCGCTCGCACGCTGAACAACAGTGCCGGTCACCAGAACGCTCTCGCAAGCGGTCCAGGGGGACGGCCGCTGCGAGCCCCAGACCAAGGTCACAAACTGCCAGAGGCGTTATGAGGCAGGAGCACCCCAGAGATAGCATAGACCGCCCTGCACCTGATGATACTGCTTCTTGCGACCCTCGTCGCCGTTCCCAGAAGCACACGCACCGCGCAGACCACCATCCAGGCCGATCTCCTGGACAAGGCATGCCACAACTTGAGCCTGCGGGCGATGATGACGTTGTCTATGTTGGCATGAAGCAGAAAGGCGTACATGCTGTGATGAACCTGATCAGTGATGATGAAGAAGAAGATCATGCTGATGCAGATGATCTGTTTGCATACCGAGCACGTCACGCGCCTCCGTCCAGTGGTGAACGTCTTCCCAGTGTTGCTGCAGCGCTACCGATTGTGGAGACTGTGCGACATGATGGCACAGGCCCTGATGGCGCAGGTGCATGGAACGAGTCAACGGCTGCTGCTCCACAGCTGCAAACGTTTACCCAGGCCGAGGATGTTTCCGCAGCTCCACCTGCTGCGACTGCTGCGATGTCGTCCATACTGAACCGGGTTTCTTTTGCGAATTCACACCAGGACGGACCGGCAGGAACTGGAAGGGGCGATTTGGGGCAAGATGGTGGTGCGGGGCCAATCATTGAGACGGTCGAAGGAGCTGATGATTACAGGGAAGGTGAAGCAGCGCCTGGGCCGCAGAAAAAGCGTTCAGAGCAGGAGGAGGCACGCCGGGATTCCCACACAAGAGCCAATCATTCCTCTGACCCAAAGGAGGAGGGACGGTCGATTCAGCGCCGCCACCACTCATCAGAGAAGCGGTCCAGCACACACTCTACGCACAAGCTTAAGGATGCGCATGAGCCTGCAGCTCAGGGAGCCATGCAGGAAGGTGCTGCCCGACGTCCCTCCCACAAGAATCACAGGCATGACAGGTCGCCCCGTTCTAGAGAGAGGAGGCACACAGACCACGCGGAGCGCGGACGCGCGCGCACCTCCCCGTCAGAACGCCGTGATCGCCTCCGGAAACATGATTCCAAACATGACCGCAGCCCCCGCAAGCCGCGCCGCCGCTCTAGATCTCCGACTGAACCTGATCCTCGGGACATGGATCAGCGGTCGCGCAAGCACAGTCACATGGAGCCACGCAGCGCTGTGCGTGGTAGCTCTTCTGGCAAGAAGCGGGATGTTCAGAAGAGCCCCGCCACGGGGAGCCGGGCTGCAGCTGCAGCGAAGCCGCGCCGCGACCCATCTCCAGCAGGCAAGCCTGTGCGGGTCAAAACAGAGGGTGGGAAATCGCCGCATGCACGCCGGCGCCGTGTGAGTCCAGATCCAGCAAGGGGTGACCATGACGGGACTGCGGAGCAGCACCCAGGAGATGCGGACGCCAGGGTCAGCAGCGCGAAGCAGAAGGGCAGTGACCTGAGCAACGGTGACGGCCGCAGCAAGCGCAAGCCAGACAAGGTGACTGACAGTGACAAGCAAGAAAAGCACAAAGTAGGCAATTTGGCTGACGGTAAGGATTTGAGAGCCCAGTTGAATCGCAGGGGCAGCCTCCGAGGGCACTCTGCGGATGGCAAGGAGGTCGGTGAGCATGAGTTGGTGGACGGAAAACCCCGTGCCGATTCCGCGGTCGCTCGTGGAGGAGGTCCAAATGCATCAGAGCAGGACATGCGAGGTGGGTTCCTGCCACGCCGCCCGGGTCGACTGGGGCAGAGGCAGCCAGGATCGCCTGTGCGTGGTCATGCCAGTGTGGGGCAGTTCCTGCCACGCCGGAACAGCGCATCTGTGCCGGCGGCGCAGAATGACACTGCACGACGAGCTGACGTGGCTCATGAGTCCATGCGTGGCGCAGGAGACGGGGCCGGGTTCCGGTTTCGCAGTGAAAGCGCTCCTGAGCAATCAGGGCCTGGGAGTCATCCAGCAGCAGCTGGGCGGTTCTTGCCGCGGCACCAGAGCACACCTGTGCACCACACAATGGGCGCGTCGATCGCCAGTGCGGCGGTGGGGCCTGTGCCAGCCTCTAAAGCTCAAGATAACCGGACGCAGCTAAGCGTAACTGTCAGCAAACCGCCAGAACAGCAGCTGTCGACACAGCAGGCTGCAGCAGCTGCAGAACGCGTGCGCGAGGGGCCAAAGGACCCTGGGGTGGCTGGTTCACTGGGGGGGAGCAGACATGACCTGAAAGCAGGTCCGCGGCAGGTGTGATACCGGATCTCCAAGCTGTATCAAAGCCCTTTGCCTGCGGTGTGATGTGGCTGCGAATTCTGTGGCAGTACATGTTTTGCGTACCTGTGCAGCTGGCACGCGTTCAAGGCAGGCCCTCGCAGCCGCCAGTGCCTGGTTTGCACAGCACGTTCGCAGTGAGGCAACCCCCCCCAACTGACCAGTTGTGGCAGTGTGGCTGCTACAAAGGGTGGGTCAGATTATAGCAGTGTGATGCTGGTCGGCGAATGCTTGTTGATCAGGTGTCCCAGGCCATGCACACCTTGAGAGTGTCCAGAACGGGTCACAATGTTGTCTGTGGCACCCGCAGGACCCAGTTCCGAGCAGAAGCGTGGCCGTGGTGAAACATCTTGAACCCAAAGGTGAGGACGATGTGTGGTGGACTCCAGACCCGGACTCTACCAGGCGTGCAGGCTTCGTGTCCCCAATTGAGTATCCAGGGATCAATGCACCACTAAAGGGCGTTGACAAATTTCGATGCAAATCCCAGTGGATGCAGGCTGAAATTCTGCCAGTGCAGCTGACAAACACACTCCTACGGGGGCGGTATCATGCAAGGGTTAAGCTGTTTTTTGCACAGTCACTGTAGGTGCTGCCACTCCACAGCAGAAGAACTGTGTCCATGTTTCAGGTCATACATGCAACTGTGATCTTTCGTCATATGCAACAGTAAAGTGCAACCGTGATCAGTCGTCGACATGGTCCACCTGTGATGTTTCGACTACTTGGTGTAAAAATTATGGCTTCATGCATGCATCAATGCAACAGCCTCGGGCAGATTGAAGGCATGAGGCGAGTCGTGCCCACGCCAATGTTTCAAGGACAATGCTTGTTCCACAGCTGAGAGCACTGGCTCCATAACAATGCAACAGTCTAATACTACACTGTCGAGCAGCAGTATTGAAAGCTCGGTAGCAATTCGCAAGCTGTGCTCTGAATGGCTCTTCGTGATGATATGGTGACCTGTGTTTCCGCCAGGCTTGCGTGAATGGCGCGCAAGGCGACTGGCACCAGTCCAATCACAAGCCGGAGCATAGCCTACTCTAGATTGACGAAGACATGAAGCCACGTTTATCTCGTACAGGTTTGCGCTGCAGTATGAACGAAAACGCAGAGACTGAAAGAATGAGTGGGTCAAGCCGCAGGGGTGGAGGCAGGTCCTAGCAGGCTTGGCAGCTCGAAGCCTGGGAAGTGTGCTAGTTCGGGGGATAACAGATCTGCCCAAAAGCAGATTGCTCCGGCAAGTCCCTCGAACATGGACATGGGCCTGTCTGGGATCATCAGCAGCTCTTGCTTAACCTGCACAGGGCCCCACATGCTGCAACGCTGCCACTAGCAACACCCACGGACATGCATGTTCATCAGTCAAGCAGAAACGTCAGGCACTGCCCAGCAAGTCAAGCACTGCCCAGAACGTCACACCTGAACAGCAAAGATGCCAAAAGACAGCGCCTGCTCGTAGAACTGGGGTCCAGCGGTGGCCCGGTGTGCTGCGAGGAAGGCATACCCATTACCAGGAATGCCGTGGCACAGGCCAATGCCCTTTTTGAGCAGGCCCCGCTGCCACACTACGCTCAGGCTTCTGCAAACACATCGACCTGAGCTTCTGAGGGTGTCTCAATCCGAGTCAACCTCCGAGCACAGCAACTTCGATCGTCAAGGCAATCACATCTGGCAGAGGTCGCACCGCTGCATGAACTGGTCAAAGTCATGCGGGTACGCAGACCCAAACACAGAGCTCATCATAGCCAGCATCATGGCCATTCCTGGCGCCCCATGGCACCAATGCACCAGCCTGCAAACCCACAGACGATGCATTTGCAATTCACCAGTGGGACTGAGAGAGGTACCTTGGCCTGACACAGGTGCCTTGCCAGCTTGCAGGTCAACACTGCACAGCGCCGATGCCCAGCTGCCCAGAGCCAAGGCCGACATGGGGTTGGTGCAAGAACCAGGCTTTGTGCAGCCGTAGGGCATGGGGCGCACTCGTCTCGTGAACTACCAAACGACGATGGAAGGTTGCCCGAATCATGAACGAGCTGCGTTGCGACGTTTCCAGCGCTGGCGCGAATCCACATCTCTATGTCACTGCCGTTTGGCATTTTCTGCACATGGTGCATCGACATCGCTAGCACCTGCACGAGTCTTGCACGCTTGAGGTCAGCCTGAGGTGGCACCGCAGCTGTGATGGGGCCAGGAGGCGTGCCGTTGCGTGATGGCATACGTAGTGTGGCGTGTGTAAAGGATGGTCGCGCACATGCAGCACCCCCACGACGCCATGTGCTGCCCCAAGATAGGCCTTTCCATGCCACTTATACATCAGACAAGGGTTTGGAACCGCCATGCCCTGATGGCGCATCCGCCGAGCCGTGTCCTGGCCTTCACTGATGATGTCTTGGATCAGTGTCTGCACCGCAGTTGTTCATGCAGGGTCTTACATCAAGCTCGTGTGGACATGCACATGTGAAGAATAGGTGTTTGAGGGCAATGGACGCACACGGCGCGCCTGGCCAAATCTGGCAGCAGATGTGGCTTAAGGTGTGCATGGAAAGCCAGGCAGGTGAAGACGCACCTGGAACAAATCCGCAGGCATTGTTACGTGCGGGCAGAGCCGTTCTGCGAACAAAAGAGCATACAGCAACCCTGTGTGCCAGACAAACTGATCAGCTCCCAGACTGCGTGTCTGTGGTGGCAGTGTGTATCTCGGTGCACACCTGCTCGCCCATACAGCACTTCACACTCACTGGCCGGTAGCGCTGCTGCAGCACTGGCGACATAAGCTGTTAATGCTTCAGCACACTGTTGTGCTTCCTGCAACATCACACGCAGAGCTTGCGGATCAGCGGACGGCAGAGCATAGCAGACTGATGTAGACCGTGGGCATTGGCCAGAGCACCACATCTGATGCATACGCACCGCAATTGATCATAGCTGCGGTGCTGGCCATACGCAATCGACGGCCAATTCCTCAGACACGACTGAAGCACACCTGGTGTCTGGCGAGCGCTGACAGGATTGCACATCGCAGAGCCAGCGGCCCTGCGTAGCCCTCTAAGAATGTACACCGCCCGGGAAACTGACTGGTTGCAGTGATCGCTGTATCACATATTGTCAACGCCAAACGATACAGCTCTTCCGCAGTCACCGGAGAGTTTCGCTTGTTGGTGTCAGACGTGGTGGGCTTCTGGCTGTTCCTGGGGCGTAGAATAACAACATGGCGGGGGATTTGTAGAGACCCATGCTGCACATGGCGAGCCAGATGGAAGAACATGTAAGCGAAGCCTGCGGAGCCGACGTAGACCGTGCCAGATGGAGCAATGCCATTTGGGGAGACGGTCAGTGAGCTTCGGACGTGCTGCAAACGGAGAGCTTAAACGCCAAGGAGCTGATGCGACCCAGTGCTGACAGTTCCACACACCAAGAAAGCAGACGTCAGAATCAGAAATCGTATGGGCCAGCCAGGTTCGTGTCGCAACAACTGCCAGGGTCGCACATCAATTCCTTCTAAAATGGCCCGAGCAATACCCTTACGGGCTTCCACTTCATCGATCGCAGCCGGTTCAGTAAACGTATTCCGAAAACATCTAGCGCTACTCATGCTTGATCAAGTCTTGCGCGGCGGTATGCCAGAACGGAGCTTGCGGTGAGCATGCGGACGCTGGTTGAGCTTGCCGACGCTCATCAAGAACTGAAGAGGCAACCGGCGACAGAGTTTCTCGTAGACGAGCACAAGCTGAATTCTCTCACGCAAAACCCCATCTCCGCAGGCTGTCATGCAGTCGTATGCAACTCCATTGTTGCTATGTTACAGGCGGACGCTGACAGGAACTCTGCATCGAATGCTTGCGAGAAAGCGACAGCATGATGCATAGCTGTCGCTTCGCATCGAACCGTGTCAGCGCTGACGCTGGAGCATCTGGCGCAAGCCAGCGCAGCGCCGTGCGCATGCATAGGACCCATAGTGTGCACCGGCCCATTTGTTGGTTTCAGCGAGCAACGGCCATTACTGCATGCACATGGCCAGCTGAGAACGCAGCTGGGATTTATTGTTACGAAGTGGGATCATTTGACACAATCGGGCGTTTGGCATGCGCACAAGCATCACGACGCTGGACACCCGCCAGATTGCGGAATGCGCCAACAGATGCGATGCTGCTCAGGAGGATCAACTAGAGAATGTCCCTTGGCACATTTATGATGTACATGTTACTGGTAATCATGCACGCCATCGAATGGATTCGCGATTCCGTTGTCGTGCATGTTCTGCTCACGTCTGCCCTGCGCACGCGCATATGACGCGAGGTTCGCGGTCAAGTGCTCCATTTCCCAAGCAGAGCTGAAACAGCCAGTGCTGCTTGCGGTACACATATGCCAATCTTTTGATTTGTCACACAACCAGTTTGCGGCGGTGCCGGGGGGTTTCGCCCTTACTCACTGTGAAAAGGCCTACAGAGGTGGGGTGATATTACAAAATGGGAAGACAAATCGCTCCTTTCCAGCGATTGCAGCTAGCTACACAATCATTAAACGACGTCCAAGTGTCAAGCCGCGCGTGGCCTAGCTCCCTACGTCGTACGTGTGGTGGACGTCGGTGGTATCGAGTGTCAAGCAGATGCCGCAGACGACAAGCTTAGTCCGCATATGCATTTGACAGGGGATGGGCGCGAGCTGCGCATGCCTCCTTCAGCGAAGGATGGCTGCATCCGGAGTCCAGATTTTCGGACGGACGCTCGCAATCTTGCAAACGCAAAGCCACTGCCCAAATTCCCACGCAGACCGCAGCGGGCCCAGGTCGCATCCGCGCTGGCGTCTGCGCTGCCGGCTGACAAGGCCATGACAAGTTTCATGTTGTTTATGGAACTTCCGTGGTCCGCATGAAACACGATTATCAGTTGCGTCGACCTGTGTGTGATTGATCATGGGCCTGCGGACACTTGCGCGACGCCACGCTCATCACAAGTACAGGGAGAGGCACGTTCCGTTTGGGCAGAGCCGTTGCGCTGCCAATGAGCCGCAGGGTTGCCTTTTGACGTTTCGAGGGCGCCCGGCATTCAACGCTACAGAACGCACAAATGCTCTCAATGCACATGGAGTGATCACAAGTCGGCACTGCACAGGCCTATTTGGGGCCCACAGCATGCAGCAGTGCCTTATGCCTTGTGAATCACGCGTACGCACCAGGTGGTCGCTAGCGGGATGACTGTGCGGCTGAATGCGGCCACCATGGCAGCGACCTCGTCCAGCATGGTCTCCATATAAGCCTTGCTGGTGCCAGCTGGGAGTCAACGCGTTGCAACGGCTCGACAGGAAGTCCGCACAGCGCGCAGCGCGCTGCAGCGTATGGCAATCCGGAAATCCACGGAGCTCCGTCCGGACGCGTCCAGTGGCCTAGACTCCGGCATGCATGAAACTAGCCATGATCATAAAGCCGCCAGCGCACTTGGCCATGCATCGGGCCCATGGTGGGAGCGATCGCGATGGACTTGCGTTTGTACCCTGGGCAATTGAGAAGTCGCGGGATCGAAACAGTGAACTGCCTGCTGCCAGCTGGCAGCATGCAGCACAAGAGCGCGG
>JALKAD010000124.1:109435-141301 GCA_024500015.1 Ulva compressa | reverse complement strand
GCAAAGGGTAAAGGCTGCAGATGTGTCGAAGGGTGTGTGTGAATGTGCCGAAAACTGAGGAAGTGGCAGAAGCAGAAACGGCAGACGTACAGACGTAGAGAGTGAGATACGAAGCTGTAAACTGCAGCATGACATGGGTGCAGCATGTCCACAACTGGGGACCATGGCCAGAGTCCAACGTTGGTACCAACACGGTCATTTTTTTGCTATGGGTGTCCTCCTGCATCCACCTGGCAAGTGTTGCAGCAACTCAGAGCGAGTCAGCAGACTACTGAAACATGCCCACCCGTTTCGCCCTTTTGGCCTGTGGGACCTATGTGTTGCATTGGTATCCTGTAGCGCCCACCTGTGGTTGAGACAGGATAGCCTTACACCCCGCACCCTGCAGCCACTTCGCCCCACCCCTCTTTCACTGCCCCAATTCCCCAGATCCACTAGTGTCCCCAGGGCTAGCCTCGTCCGACCGACCGTAGCCTGTCGAGCACATGCGATGCAGCTGGAGCCCAGCTGACTGGATGACAGCTCATCACATGCACGGGCGCAGTGGTACATGCTTCAAACAAGTGACAGCTTTTCGTTTCTCAATTGAAAGTCAATTGAACATCTGCTGCACGACAACTCCCCTTGACACGGTCACCAGCCCGCTGTGGTGGACGTCTCAGACGAGTTCTGGCAAGAGTCACCTCTGTGCTATGTCTTCAAACACAATCTGAGCTGAAGGCCCACCCAGCCCAGGCGCGCCTGAACTTGCCGACTACAGCCTAGGCTAGCCTGCTTCGATATGGCCACAAGTGCACCAGTACTAGTATGCTCTTCGAACGGTCAGGACTGCTTGAACATCAGCACCGTATGTGTTGTCGAAGCTCAGGTAGATGCTGAGTGTCCAGCGAGGCTGTCTGGATCTCATAGTGTTGGAATATTCAGGCGTGATCAACGTACGTTGGTCCAAGCGACGGCTCTGTTGGTGCCCGCGCGGTGAGCCAACAGCGACCGCATGCGCAGCTGCCGCTATCTGACGGAGTTTGCACAAATCAAATGCAGTATGCAATGCTGCTTTCCTTTTCAAGCAACTGAGCGATGTCGGCACTACCTCGCTTCCGAGGATCCTGCCGCAGTGCCACCGCTGGCTGCGCGCAACTAGCGCAGCTAGGAGCCGCGGAAAAACAATACTACAGCACCTGTAATAAGCGTTTTTGTTCTCCCGCAAGGCTCTCAAGTATTGTTTGACTCTCTGTGTTGAAACGTGATATGAGTGCAGTCACTGCTGTACGCGTGCCACACGTGGCAGTATGGGTGATGCACTGCGTCATGGTAGGTGTGCCGAATTTAGACGCAAGGCCGTTGCAAACCCAGCTGGGCCCGGCCCCGCGCGCCCCTGTGCAGGAGTCAGAACGGCGCCCGCGCAACCGTTTCTCGCGCGGCTGACGCCTAACATTCATGAACACATCCTGTTCCAGAGAAATCTATTGAACAGAATTAGCTCTTATGCCCCAATATGCACACGGTTTGGGTTCCTTAGGATGGCTCCCAACGTGACGCACTGGCTGTGAACTGCCTGATTTTTGCGTTGCAAGGCCTTGCAAGGATATTCATGAATAATCAGCTACCGCACGCTAGTTTGTGTTCTGCCACCTTGTGGAGCATAACTCTGTAACGTATCTCACCGCACGCTAGTTTAAACAGTGTCGCGGCATGTCGCCCGCCGTCGCACGTGGTCACAACGTCCCACGATGTTTCGCAGCGCGCATGCAGTCTGCGCAGGCAGTTTGCGCAGGCTAGAAAAAGGTAGTTTGCGCAGGCTTGGCGGAAGGTCACGTGTACGGAGATCAACGCAAGAGCCCGGCAGCGAGGGCAACAACAAGCAAGCAAGCAACTGAACCCCAGCAAGCGAGAGATACGTTACAGAGGTATGCTCCACAAGGTGATAGAACACAGAGGAAAGAAAGCAGGGCAAAACTCCTGCTAGCTCTGGATCTTGCTGCGTTGTGCTTACCACGCGGCCGTGGTTAGCTGATCACAGGGCGTGCTCACCAGCTGCTCGTGTTCGAGCTCACACGATGGGAGACTACACACAGTACAACGGAGGGGGAGGGCTGGTGCGCCCTGCGCTGTGGGGGGCGTAAGCCCCCAGGCTCTCACGGGCGGGGGGCCCGTGGTGGAGTGCTCGAGTGGGGCCGTCTGTAGTGGGGGTGCTGGGTGGACGGTAGTACGCAGTGTGGCTGGTGGTTGCTGTGTGCGGCTGTGGCGTGGGTGCCGTGGTGGTGCGGTGCGGGAGTGTGCGTGTGTGTGGATGCGTGGGTGTGGTTGTGTCGGCTGTGTCGGCTCGTCGTGGCTTTTCACCTGAGACAGTTGCTGCGTGTTGCTGTTGTCTGCTTTCGGGGGTTTTGGCCGTCTGCTTTCCTGCTGTTGCCCCCGCTGCCGGGCTCTTGCGTTCATCTCCGTGTAACACACAGTACAACTCACATATACACAGACATCAGCTGCCGCATGAAGCATGGGCTGCAAGTTCACAGTCAAAGTTGAGCGCGCGCGCACTTTGCTCACGACGTGTGCATGCATATATATGCTCTGCTCGGCTGGGGCCCATGGGGAGATCTATCTGTGCAACGCGTACGGCTGCCAGTGCTTGATTAATATTGGCTGCAGGTTGTGACAGCGCATTCTTTCACACCGTGCAGATCACCAATGACAACATGAAGGCAGGCATCAAGACGTCACTGCACGCAAGGCAGGCCCTCGAGGATCAGGGGGACTGGTCAACGTTGACCATAAAAAAACGCTAAAACACGCATCCAACAACAGAGGGGAAGTGCGATTTCGAAGGACGTAGATCTGACAGAGGTGGGGGCTACGGGGTGATTCGCGGTGCGCACGGTTCGCTACACGGTATGGCTTGCACCCGGGTCCAGACGGTGTCGCGAAACTATGGCCTTTAAACAGTCCGCCCTCCCCGGCCCCGGTAGAGGTCGGGGAGCCAGGTGGCATGTGAGGCGTCGCTAAGTCAGAGGGCGAGGCCCTTGGGAGTGGACCCCCCCCCCAGGGGGTGGGGGGCTTGGAGTGGGGAGCAGAGGGCAGCTGCAGTGCAGCGTGGGCAAACGGGGTGACATTAATGCACGGCCACACGACCACATGCTGTGCTACGGGCAAAGTCCTTTCGATGTATAGATATATTGGGGTTTGTTGTTGCCTGCGCAGCGCTGAGGAGACGAAGGGGTAGAGCTGCGACTTGCGCAGCTGGTGAAGACAGAGAGTGACAGCCTGACGCAGCAGTGATTGGGGTATCGGCGCTTGCGCGTCCGCAACAAACGAAATGTAGGCAAGCTTGCACAAGTGACGATGATCAGCCTGTAAACCGAAGGACGAGCGGAGTACATGTGTGTTAGTTCGTCGATCCTCTTTCGGACACTAGTACTCGTGCTCATATGACCACCGCTAAGCGCTTTCCTCAAACACTGTACGCGATAATCGGCATGTGAGCAGGGCCTTATGATCATGTATGTCCATGGCATTCGTTTGATGACTGCAGGCGCTGTCCGCAGTTTTGAGTCCATACCGTGTCAGGACGATCCAACATGATCAAAGCCATTGCATGACAGTCGTGCATCGATAAACACAGGCCGCTAGCCGAACCCGCATTGCACATGAATGATGATTCAGTTGGCAAGTGATTGTGCGGGTTACAATCGTATTCCACGACGCTCGGTGCGCCAGGCCCGCATGGCCGCTCCCCTCTGCGCCAGGCTGGCCGGGAGGGCGCTCCTGCCGGGCCTGGCGGCCCCCACTGACGACCTGCCAGAGCTGACGTGCCATTGCGCATAGGCCGCCGCCCATGGCCTATCCCCCTCGGCCCCTGGCGCGCAATACAGCCAGCCCCCATTCCCCCCGCGCAATGATATCGTCAGCCCCCCAACCCCCCCCCTCGCCTCCGCCTCCCGCCCCGGCCCATCTCCAGCCAATGCCCTGGCTGCGATGTTGACAGGCAGCAGCTTCGGCACTGTGGGGTCCGAGGCTATGGCGGTCGCGCATGCATGGCCGCGGCCCAGTGCGGCATCGTGTGATGCCCGTGGCCGTGCTGGCTGCTGTGGCAGGCTCTGCGTCAACTTCGCGCCAGCTTTGGGGGGAGGGGGGGTACCCGGCGCCTGGTGCCTGTGAGTGGACTGCGCCATGCTACGCTGGGTCGGCGTGTTGTGTGCTCGAGCTGCCGGTCGTGTTCTTTGTGCGTGCGGTTCATGCTAATATGCTGGGTGACCATGCTGCTTGCGGTTGTTTGTTTTGCTCTGTGCTTTCTTTCCTCGGCGCTGCTGGGGCGTGCATCTATTACAGTGTAATACCAACATATTCTATCCCACTTCAATCGATCATCGATGACCACAACATTGGCTTCCAACATTTCGCGCACGGATACTATGCTCTGAAGCCCTCTGGACACATGCGCGGACAGGCCTCCGAGGTGGCCACCTTCGATCACACTCCCCCCACCTCAGCATTGCAGCTCATTGCCCCATGGACTGTGCCAGAGTCCCGCGTGGCGCCACCCACACTTTGTCTGTCCGAATCCGGGCACTCCATCATTACGCAGCGAACAATCGCCTCACCTGCATGGTGACTCGGCTGTGCCACACGGGCTTGCGTTGCGCGCTTGCAATGGCGGCCGTGCCTGAGGAATGACTTGCCGCCCTGGGCCGGGTTACATGCTGGGTGGGAGGGCGTTCGCCCGCTGGCGGGCCATGTGTCTTGCGCTGCGCTTGATGATGGTCTACTGTGGGTTGTCAGTTTTCTTGTCCTTGCCCGCAGTGGTGGCGTGGCCGATGCCCAGCTTGGTCTGGTGTGAGGCCACATGCGACAAATGCAAAGGCCCGCTACGTCCCATAGGAGAGAGCCAGGTGAGAGGGGCCATTGATTCATCTGCAGAGCTTTGGTCATCATGGGCATGGCCTGCAGCAAATACTTCAATTGCTGTCTGCTGCTTACACTGGTCCGCAGGCGCGTCCGAAGCGGGTGACATCACAAGGGGTCTTCACGGTGTCCCTGCGACCAATGTTCCCTGTAGCGGCCAGAGTGATGGAAAGTGTGACTGCTGTCAATCCTGCATGAGTGCAGCCGGCGTTGCCTGTCGCGACATGTGGTCCGGGTTGTGGCCATTTTTCGTCGTGAGCCTGAACTGTTGTGTGGGGGTGCGAGAAGCATGTGGTGGACGTGCTGATCACTACAGCCTCTGTAGTATAGAGTGAACCTTGTCTCTGATGCAAGGCTATCTCTCACGGGCCTGACATTCCAATATCAATGTAACTGCACCGATTAGTAACCGACTTGCCATCGATTCAGCCGCCGCAGCTGTGTGTGAGACATGCTGCCATGCAGATTTGCGAGCGTGTGTTGTGTTCGGTAAATGAAATGCCCTGGACATGTGTGGTGACATAGGTAGCTGATCCTGTGCCAGGGGGCATAAGCACCAACTACGGCCATGACCTCCGAGTCAGCCACCTTTTCAAGGTGCCAGCTCTGTCCAGTTGAGGTGTGGGTTGCAAAATTGCATCGCATGTGCCGCAGCTATAGCAGGACTGCAAGGGCACAGCAGTCGTATTCAGACGCATGTCAAGATGTTCGATCAAAGCAGCTCAGTTGCAAGTCGCACGCATGCGCAGTTGTTGTGGCAGCTTGCTGATTGTTACGATGTGACGGTGGCATGACTCAGCGATGGGAGGGTGCTGGCAGCTGCACGCAGCCCACACCACGGGTGCACCATTGCAGGGCCCCCTGGACCCTCCTACATGGGACGCATGACCACTCAGGCTAGAGGTTTGCCCGGTCTGCGTGGTCCCTAAAACACTGCATGGCCTGACTGCAGATCACATGCCAAACATGCCACATGGCTGTTAGGAAAGCCTGAGTACCAACGACAGCATGCCAACACATGCTGGACAGGAAGCCATGTAAGTTGTCGGCATGCTCCAGGTCTGGTTGTGCTGGACATGCATGCTGCTGCTCATGCTCTTGTGCCACACCTGCCTTAATCAGTCCAGATCCAGAAACTGTAAGTTACAAGATTACTGGCTACTGCGCCGCTGGAGAAGGAATGCACTGCGATGGTTCGACAACAGCAGCGTCCATGTTCACATTGCGCCTTCCAATGTTTGTCGTGTGTAGTGCAAGGAAAATCCTGACCTGGCTCAAATATAGCATAGCCACAAACAAATCATGAAGACGCTGTCACCCTTGTCCGGCCACATTTGAGATACGCCCAGGGTAGCATGCACGGTGGCTTGCCACGTCCCACTTGCTATTGTCTGCAAATTCCATTGTCAGAGAAGAGGTCCGCATCACATGGTCTGCGGCCATTCCAGAAGCACTGAGACTCTTCCAATTTCCCACAAGGCTCAGTTTCAGCTGGCACACACACAGCAGTGGATGGCTGAACGACAAGCGGACTGGTGCATGCCAAGCCGATGCATGCCGTGCTCCCAAGGACCCCGCATGGCTCTGGCGCGCCACCTCTCACGCTATCCACACAGATCATAAGAGGGAATGCGGGCGACAAAAGCTGGCTGCATAGTGACTGCTGGCCAATACATACTGGAAACCCTCGAATCCCACAAGGTACCTGCCTGGCGGTTGCACAGATGTTTTCATCGGCCCTGCATACACACAAATCTAGGGCTGCACAGCCACCAAAACGCAATTACATGATGCTACACAGCTCCAGACAGATTCAGTAGTGCAGGGACTCCATAGGCCCCTCTTGGAGCTCACACCTGAGGACAAGGCCACCTTCACAGTCCGGTCCATCTGTGCATGGAGCATGCCCAAGCAAGCCGCATTTGATTGCTGTGGGCTGCTGTGGAACACAGATACCCTCAGGCAGCACCATGAACAGGCCATCGTTGCAATGCGGTGCATCATTGCATAATAGCTCTCCAAGACCACCACAGCTGTCGCCATCTGGATACTGTGTCGCTGCATAGACACAACGCTGTATCACATCACTGCATTCCAATCGCTGCGAAACAGTCAATTGCGAGCTACAGAGAGATATCACTGCAATTGTGCACAGCCTTTGGTGCACGTACTGGGTTGCTTGCTTGTGCACATGACTCGTTCAGACTCAATCACCACAAACAGGCCCTTTCCACAGATTGGCTGTCCTGAGCACGCCTCGGCCCCATCAGTTCCACACCCAACAGGTGCGTTGCCACTGACTGGTGCCCTTCCCTGCCCAGCGCCGCTCTGGTCTTCGATGTCCCGGGGCACGCCTTCTTCCTGGCACACCCCAGCCGTGGCCTTCAAGCCAGCATTGCAAGGCGGTCCAAGGGCAGGACGATCACAAACTGCCTGTTTAGCAGCACCACACTCGACGCATTCAGTCTTCCATTGCCTTAGCAAGCCATTGCAAGGAGAGCCGCTTATGCACACAAACTGGCCTGCACCTCCACAGGCACTGCAGACTCCTTCAGCAGCGGCGATCGTGCGGCCGATGCATGGATTGAGGCTGTTTCTGCACCACGGCTGTCCAGCAGTACCGCAGCCTGCAGGGTCTGCTGACTGGTCAATGGTCCGTCCGTCTCGGCCACTGAACGTTGGCTTGGTGCAGATGCTTGGCTTGTCCTCATCAAACACAGCAACCAGCTTGCCAGTGCACAGCTTGAAGCGGTTGATGCAGGGGGGCTGATTGTTCCTGCCACATTGTACGCATGATAGACCATCCTCAGATGGGGTAGACAGGCCGGAACAAGGTCGTGCGGGTCTGCCGTCAGGTCCCACTTCATCACCAACGTCACATGGTGGCCGGCCCACCTTGCCGCAGGTCGCAGGATTGGCCAATTCGGAACAGTAGGCCTCTGCCACCGGGCTGCGAAGCTCGAGGTCTTCATCCACTTGAACCCCAATGATGGACAGCCCAGCATCGCAGGGTGTGTCGAGTGGGTCTTCCTGGCTGCAGACATCGCCGTCACAACACACCAGCTGGTTCTCACCTCCGCATGTGACGCACACCTCAGATGATTGGCTCACAGCCAGGCGATAGCCACATGGTGGTTCATCAGGACATGGAACAGCACCCTCGTCATCTCCACACGGGTGACAGATGCCATCTTCGTCAGCAAGCAGCCTGTCTCCACAGCCAGGCTCCTCCACGCACCGCAGCTCACCAAGCTCACCGCAGGCAAGTGAACCTCCTGGCAAGTCTATGCCACCGGGACCCGACTGGTCGCTGATCGCATCCTCTGGGCAATGCTTTTGCAGAGCACAGCCCGAGTCAGGGCAAACACAGACAGGTTCCTGCCCTGGTTCCTGATGCTCCTCAAGCCCTGCGTCGCATCGGTCCTGCTTGAGGCCATCACATGGCGCCTGGCTGGCAGCCCCACACTCGATGCACATCTTTCCGTGTTTGGAAGTGTTTGACCGGCCCAGACAAACGCCGTCACAGGAGTCCTGCCCTACAAACCCACATTGCCCTGCCACCTCTTGTGATGTGCAGATTGAACGCTGCCCAACCACAACCAGCCTGATGTCCTCAGCTTTAACAGATGTCCTGAAGAGTCGGTCGTCACATGGGGCATCACTGAGGTTGTCGCTGCATGGCGGTTCTCCCTCACTACCACAGTTTTCACAGGTGTCCAAAGTGATACCTTCCACCTCAGCAACCCTTCGGCCTTTGCAGGCAGGGTGCGACTCGCACGGCACAGCGCCGGCCTTGTGCCCACACTGCTCGCATCGCCCGCTCTCCCCAACAACAAGAGTGTTTCTGCAGAGCGGCGGAGAGGGGCAGGGCTTTGCACCCCGCCGACCACAACGAAACGACTGGTCCTCGATAGCACCTCCTGTGACAGTTCGTGACAATATCGGCTGACGTGTGTGACACTGGGCAATTACGAACAAGTAGTTAACAGCGGCCATGAGAGACAGTGCATGTCTCACCTCTGACACACGTGGGGTTCCGAATGCACATGGATGTGATTGGGTCGACCTCAAGGCACTCATCACATGGCTGGTCTCCGGGGAAGGAGCAAGGAGGTCCACTCTCAAAGCCACAGTATGGCCGCACAGGGCAAGGTGCGGACGTGATCTCAGCTGCACATGTCCCTACAGATGCGTCCAGAAACAGGCCACACTGACAAGGCCTCACTAGTGGTGCAGAGCATGGCTCAGCCCCAAGAACGCCACAGAGTACTGCACGTCCAGAGTCATCTGAATTCTGGCTTGCGGTCTCTTCTGCATTGCCTCCTGGAAAAAGGAATGTCTCCAGTGCTGCGCTGTCATTGGATCGAACTCCCTTGGCACATTGCAGTGCCAGCTGGAGGTAACAACTCAAAGCGCATTTCAAGTTAATACATCTGCCCTGCAATTCAATCTTAGACAGAAGCAATACCTGGAGCTATCTGCGCTGTGGGAGACTCCTCTGAGGGACCCCCTGCATCAAGGCACCCTTGCGGGTCATTTCCGCACAGCCCGTCCGGTCCCACCATAAAGCCGCAGTCACAGCCGCTGCCACACGGAATGTTGCCATTTCCACCGCACGTGCCTGCAGTAGAGTGCTTGCATCAGCTTTGCAAATTGCAGCCTCAGCAGGTTGTGCACATCATATCAGAGTAGCTCACCGGGCTTCTCGGGCGTTTTAGCCACTGACTGATCTGACACGACTACTGATGGAGACGAAGGCTGTTTCACTGGTGGTGGAGGTGAAGGATTTGTCTGTTTCATGGGTGGTGGTGACGAAGATACAGTCTGTGGCATTGAGGTGGGCACAGCTGTCAGAGGCGCCGGCAGGTCATTGTCAGTCGCAAGCGAGAATGTCTTGACACAGACTGCCTCTATACAGAAGAATCTCTCATTTCAAATGTGCAAGGCAGGCTCACCATTTGTCAAGAGCGCCCTGAAGCGCACCACCAGTCGTTTGCAGTACGACGAAAGTCAGTCCTTTGACGCACCCATCTTCACAGGGGACCTTCAGATGACTTCCACATCCCTTTACGGTGCCGTTCAAGTCTGTGTAGTCCAGCATGCAAAGGAACACTGCATGCATACTCGGAACTCGCTTCGCAAACACCAGGCTGTCAAGGGTGATCCACCTACACGAGTCCAATGAGGACATCGAGCACCTTCACAACGCACCTGGAATGTGAGTTACAAGGCCGTCGTCACACTGCCATGTCGGTCCCTGCGAAGAAGGCTCCATGCAGGGCGGGTCGTTCAGGCCTCCACAAATTGGCGACCCAGATCCACTCACGGGAATCACTGCAACAGCACACAGGTCACTGATCTGCTGTGCAGGTATATACCAGCATGAATAAAAGTCAATGAGGGTGATAGTCGTACAGTCTGGGAAAAACTCTTCCTTTACGTATGTGTACTCGGGCACAACACAGCGGTCTTGCTCCGCATAGCATGTGAATCCGCTTGTGCAAAGGCTACCAAGCGTGGCGCAGCATGGTTGCCATTCAAGTCCGCAGGGTCGACACTGGATGCTGACGTCTGACCTTCCTGCACAAGTATCAGCTCAGCAGTGCTCTTGTTACAACAGGACCTGATGGTGTCTGGCGGTTTCGCTCAAAAAAAGCCGCACGTGTTGTGGGAATGAGGCCTCCTTCTTCGCAGTAGGGTGATGTTGGACATGGCTGCGCAAAAGGTGCGCCACATGGCTCGCAACGTGGTTGCGGCTCACGTGCAATACAGCTGAGATCTGGATCTGTGCATACATTGCCAGAAGTGCAGCAAGGCTGGAATGCCCTGCCACAGTCCGGAGTTGCACTCTGTCCCAATCTTCGGCCAGACCGCTCTAACCTTGACAAGAGCGCAACTGGTATGTTGCGTGACTCCAGCGCAGATGCTTCAAATGTTGCCCAGGACAGCAACGAGCAGAAGATATACATGCTTCTCAACGTTATCGCGCTGCCACGTACCATGATGATCCCCGATTCTGCATGATTGATGAGTTTACGCAGTGGCGTTTTTCGCTGGTTTAGGCTTTGTGACACAGATCCAGGCGCACTCCAACACTATGCGATACACACCCGACCGAACTCCAACACATATCACAGAAACATAGACTGAGGCTCAAAGAGAACCACTACGCTGTGTCATTCCATCTGTCACAATCCGCGCGGTGCGCGATGCCAACGCGTTGCAGGCACCAAAGGTTCATGTGCTACGGCAGCCAACCACCGGTAGCATTGTCGCTATCCCTGCCCAGTTGCACAAGTCCAATGCAGTACATCATGGCACTGGTTACAATCTGTGCACAACCTCAGCACTCGGGTCGGACTGCAGTAGCGGAGTTCGGAGGCCCATGAGTCGCACCGGATCCGATGGTCAACACCTTCTGATTTGCTTAGTATTTAGATTTTACAAGAAGTTCTGTGCTTCAGCTCAACATAGGATCAGTGCTGTGCCAATTCGCGAAAGTGTGCCAAGACGTATGGGATGCGCAATGACGTGGTTGCTGCTTGACTGACGTATATGGTCGGAGTCAAGACGTCTCGCTTCATTACAAGGTTACTGCCTGCACAAGGGCTTGCAGGTCGTTTTGATAGAGCTCTCAGAGTCGTGTCTTTCTGAGGGGCATCCGAGCTCGGCCGAGGGGCATCCGGGTGGCGAAGGGGCAAAAGCACATGCATGATGCTCTAGCAAGGCAGCGACATGGCAACCGTGCTCTTGATTGGCTGACCAAGGACACGCGCGGGGCTGTTAGCATTGCGCTGCCCGGTAAAACCATTCAAATCTTACCTGCTGAAAATGCAGTCCTCGTGGACGATCCTTGCACTTAGCGATGTGAAGCCTGTTTTGACTGCGCTTTGCAGTGTACCGCCAGTGCCAAAGCTTTTTAGCAGCAGTCTCCATGCGTAATTCTCGTTACCGGCGAGTTTGACTGCGGCTGTCCGTTGTTAGATAAACATGAGCGAGCAAGACCAACTCGCGCAGTTCCGTCGTGCCGTTCGTGCCATATACGAGTCTCACAATAACGAGGAAAGGGTCAGAGCAGAGGAGTGGCTCGAGACATGGAGAGCGCAATCCTCAGCCTGGCAGGCTGCTGCTGCGATTCTCGACGACTCCGGCAGCACTGAAGACGAACGTTTCATGGCTGCACAAACTTTGCGCACAAAGGTAGACATCGCAACAGTGCTGTTATTGCTGCAATGGGTGCTATGTGATCTGTACCCTTTATAATGTGGCTGTGCCGGAAACGCGCAGCTGTTCTGGCCCAGGAGCAGGGGACACGTCGGCGATGAACACCACCTTCCGCTTGCTTTTTCTACAGCAGAATTACAACATACACGAGTGCTGCTGTAGACTCAAAGAGATTTTGAGGAGCTCCCGGCTGAGGCCGTGTCTGGGCTACAGAACACCCTTGTGACACTGCTGATCAGGTATGGCGATGGTTTCAAGCCGATACGTACGCAGCTATGCGTGGCAATTGCGTCTCTTGCCGTTCACATTCCGGCTGCCACGTTTGGAGATGCGGGGGTAATTGGATGGTTGTATAACAAACTCAATTCAGAAACTGACCCTTCCGTCGCGGTTGTGTGTCTTCTGGAGCTCCTCCTCACATTGCCTCAGGTGCTAATCTTCAAACTTAAGCATACTGATTACGTTCTCACTCAGGTGGACCTCCCAGCAGGCCTGAAACTGCAGGAAGTTATGAGCACTCGAGTCGCGGTTAGGCCTGAACGAAGACGTCAGGCTGAGCAAGAAATGACAGGAGTGTTTGAAGCAGCTTTATCGGCGTTACACGGTGCTTTGACTCATTCAGGAGATGCAGTGCTGCCAAGTGTTCTAGCAGCTTTAGCGCAGTGGTTGAGTCTTACACGCGCCCGCAGCGTCTCTTGCGAAACCTTGCAACAACATCCATTGATACGGAAGGCCCTAGACAGCTTGGTCAATCCAGCAGTTTTCGACGCCGCAGTAGATGCAGTCGATGAACTGATTTGGTGCACTGTTGATAGAAGAGCGAACTTTCCTCGTATCAGAGGGGAGATGATGCCACTGATTCAGGTGGGTCATTTGGAACCCTGATTCTACCATGTACTGGTATACCCATTCCTGTGTCCAGATCCATGCATCAGGGGTACATAGTCCATGCATGTTTGTGCAGGAGCTAGTAGGCCGAATCATGGCGCTGAGGCCGAGATTCCATGTTGCTCTGTTGCGTGCGATCAATGAAGACGCCGGCAAAGATTCAGATGAAGGACTCAGCCCAGAGGCCAAGCAAACGCCACATGATGATGAAGAGACGGTTCGATGTATGGTCAGGCTCTTCTTGGACATAGCTGATGCCTATCAAGTCCTAATCGCCCAGGGTTCTGAGGAGGTGAGCTTGTTGTCCGCAAATTTGCTCTGTCCTTACTCCTGACAATTGCATAACATATGTTGTCTGTCAGCTTCACAGGCTACTTACGTGCAGACTGTCACCCCTCTAGAAGGCTGCCTGGAGATCTGCTCTCATCCTGTGTGGGACACTTTCACCATGGCATTGGGCACCATCAGCAAGATCGCTCAAAGGGTGGCCGAGTCCCCCCCGACAGTGCCTGCGTGCTCAGAGCGAATCAAAAACTTCCACTTTTCCTTTGTATCAGCACTGGGCAAACGTGTCAGGTCAGTTGCTGCATCACTGCAGTTTTTAGGGTGGTTCGGCCGAAGATGTAAGCAGTGTCATAGTCTGTTGTTTTATGTAGGTTTGCGGATGATCTTGAGCAGCAGAAGAACGAGGCTAGGCGACAATTCAAGATGATTCGATATGAGATTGAGGATGTTCTGCGGGATATTGTGGCTGTCTTGGGCCCCAGTGCTGTTTTGGAGGTGCTTGCAGGGCAGCTAGGAGAAGCTCTAACATCTGCGACAGGACCGAGCGCAACAGTGTCAAGCTGGAAGGATGCAGAGGCTGCATACTTCTGTATGATGTGCTTATCCGACAATCCTCCCCCTCATGGTGACTCGACACTCGTACAGGTGCGTGCCTGCTCAGTCAGTATTTTGCGCCATGTCGATGTGTTCTCAGCAGGAAACCATGAAGGTTTGCGATGCCTGGTTCTTCAAGGTCGCAGTTGCAGCCCTGTTTAACATGACCTCTGTGGAATCGAAATGGCCGAATCAGTGCCTGCACATGGGAGTGCCTCGATGAGGCACAGTAGTTCCCCTGCAGGTCCTCAGAACGGTGGACACATGTGCCGACCACGAGAGAATTCAGTTCACAGTTTGCATGCTAATCTGTAAGTTCAGCTGTTGGCTGGCAAACTCTGCTGTTGAAGATCCTTCCATGGCTCAGCTCGTTCCGCTCTTGTTCAAGCACTCGATCCTGAGTCTGAACAAGCATGTCTCGGCTGGGGGCGCTAGCCTAGCTTTCGCTGCTCTCTGCCGAGACTCGGCCCCCAGCATTGCGGCGCACTGCAGCGCAGAGTTGATGGACACGTTTGAGAGTGCCGCAAGCATCGAGAGTGCAACTTGGCGTCGTCGTGCCGGTTCAATTACCATGTCGACAATGCCGCTTGAAGAGGAGGACGTCTGCAGCATTGTTGAAGGCACAGCAACAGTGCTCGCTCATGCTGCTGCAAACGGTTCTCAAGAGGTATGTATCAAACCGTTATACACTGTGACGCATTACTTACTTGTACACCCTTTTTGTCTGGAAGCTCTGCGGGGCTTTGTCATGGGGCGAGCCATCACTGCATTGCCAGCTGTAGCAGCTTGGGTAGCCCTCATGTCACAGTGAGGTGGCACCGGGGCGCTCACTTCGCTCTCAGCTGTGATGCGGCAGCATTGCCATACGCATGTCTCAAAGTATGTTGCGATTGCAGGCGGAGCAGAGCCTGGTTCGGTGTATGGATAAGCTGATGCAGCCAGTCGCATTGCTTGTCCAAGCATGCACATCACATGGAGGGTTCCCCCCCGATGACAAGAGGATACATGCGACCGTCACAGACGGCACGCAGAGACTGGCAACGTTCTGCCAGCACCTCCAGGGCTGCCCGGCATTTGTGGGAACACATCTGCCACGCCTCTGGGACTTTGTGGCCAGTGTAATTTCCTTGGCACAACAGGAGGAAGCGATCGTGGAGAGTAGCTTAAAAGTTATCATGTGCGCGTGCCACAGGCATCCTGTTGTTGTAGGTTGAACACATGTGTTCCTTCACAGATTGCCAACAGCGTGGTGCTGTGTGTTGCTGTAGCATTCTACGCTCAACAGACAGCATAAATTGAATACATCATGTATCCACACAATCTAAACGTGTGAACATGTGATTGGGGATGCATCGACACTCCCACTGAATGTACGGAAGATGTCATGGCTGTTCCAGTGCTCTACACTCGATGACCTTCTGTTTGTGTGCAGAAAAGCGATTGGCTCAGCAAAGGGGCAGCGTGCGGAGTTGTGGCTACAGCGGATCCTGGAAAGCCTTCCACATGCATACGAGCAGTCCCACTTCTCGGGCTACCTGTACCTTGCCTCACACATCGTACGCGCGTGTGGCACGGAGGGATCACCCCACAGACCGCTGGTTGCAAACGCAGTGACACCGATGATCCAAGAGGCCTGCTCGCGGCTGGCATCTCTGGGAGCATGCAACCGCAGGCCCCATGACACGGACGATTTGTTCTTGATGGCATACAAAGGTCTTGCACATGCACCATCACTGTTCCTGGGGCAGGCGGTGCTTTCAAACTTACTACGTGTCGCTGCCGTGGGCATGCTGGTGCAACATCAACATGCTTTCCAGTCGATACAATCATTCATGTGGCGACTGCTTGATGCGCAGACTCTATCGGCCGCGCCTGACCGGGAGCAGACACAAGCAATGCTCAAGGTGCGCCAATGCCGGTAATGCATGCTGTTTGCTCCATCTGTAGAGCTTTTTCGTGATGGAGTTCTCATTCGATCCCATAAGAATCCCATGATCGGGTGGCCATGCGCTCCCATCACGATTTTGTGCGCGAAGCGGAGCACCTGGTTTCGCACACTTGATGAGCTATGATTGCAGGAGCTCCTGGTGAACTACGGTCCAACTCTACTGCGGCTGGAGCTGGCAGCGGTGGTTGGGTTGGTCTCAGAGAATCGGATCCCAGACATTGCTGGGACTCTGTTGCAGATCATGCTCGCGACATCCCAAGCTGGTGTTCAATGGCTAACTGATGCTGTATCAGTGATCCCGGAGGCGTGTGCAACAATTATAGACAAACAGAGCTTTGTTCAGCGTGTGGGGCAGGCCTGCACGGTCAATACCGCGAGCCCGCAAGAGATGGAACAGTCAATCTGGTGTGGCACCTATTTGCATGCTGTGGCCAGCTGTGGCCAGCTGTGGCCACTGATTCCGTCAATGCCAGGCACACATGCATGTGAACACAGCAGGACAAACACAATGCTCATGTGCAGGTCTGTCAATGAAGCACTGTGGGAGCTCTCAAGGACATGCCGTCGCACGCCACGGGTGAGGACCTTAGCTGAAAAGGCGCTAGCTCCACAGCAGCTGTGGCCTGATCTAGGACTGGCATGATGTTGCGTGATGCTAGATTCGGGCTGATTATGATTGAATAGTTTCCGTGGCCATTGCTGGGGAGCACGGAATTCTGAATTGAATGCGCATCATATATCACTGCTTTGTCGGGGGCACGTCAGAATGTCATAATTTCTTCGTATAGATAGGCACCGTTCATGGCTGCCACTGCCGGTGTCCGAGTGTCGTGCGCTTCCAGACATGCACAACATGCCAGAGGGTCGAGCCGCATGTAGAACTCGATGAAACATGTACGTGTCTGTTACCATGTGGGGCAGTGTCTCCGCTTGGACCTCCATCTGTTTCTCAGTGACATGCTGTCTTCATAATGACACCCAAAAGCCTTCTTCTCAACAAGAACGTGGAAGTGTGTCAACATCCGACAGTGAGCTATGCTTGAGTATGCCCATCAGTAATAGCCTCTTGCAACGAAAACAGCCTTCTGGCACCCTGTTGTGGATCAAGACCCACTCCTGGACCCATCGGTGTGTGGGACTGTATAGGTACATGGTTCAGCACTATATGTCATGCCACCGCCATTGGGGAGCCTACGGCCTGTGCCCTGCGGCAAGTATGCACCACAGTCATTCAATTTACATCTACAGCGTGCACCATACTCAAGTCATGTATGGTGATCGAAAAGACTTGATCAACTGGTTGCCGGCCCGGTCATATGATTCATCTACAACGTCTTCCTCATCTGAAGTCAGGCCGGTGTCGGTATGCTAAGGCACTGACTGTCTGACGTCAAATGCCGCATGTGGTTGTATGCATCCAAGGGTTCAGCACAAACGTTCACGCGAAGTTTCAAATAATCCTGTTTCATGTGCGTGGCACGGTTTCATAATGCATACTTGCAGCGATTCCTGTCTTACACCCCTTTCCTGTCATTTGCAATTGAAGATGTGACATATTGCAGTCGAGGCACAGTACTACTGTCCAGAAAACGGGCGATCTGTTTGTCAGTCTCTGCATTCCCACAGCATCCTCACATCGCATCTTTGCAGGGGAAGTTTGCAGCAGAAACTATACTGTACAAGTGGTTGCACGGCCACTTGAATCATCTGGATGGCAGCATACTTCCTGCCAACTTGGTCCCCAGACTCACAACGCGGACATAGAAACTGCCCCCGGGCACATATGCATTTGGTAATTCATTCGAAAATTTCCGCCTCGCACCCTCTGGTGCTCATGGAGTTCTATGCGAATAGTGTGTAAGCAACGCCGCTCAGAGTCCCCTGACTGCAGCTGCACGCATTCACAAATGCAGAAGACACGGCACTGGCCTGCCATGACAGCATTGATGCCTGAGCACTCACTAGGAATGCGCCCAACGCATTATTGCATGGTGATACCAAAGGGTGTCCGGCGCTGGCCGCACAGCGGCAGCGTCGGCACAGGCCCGCTTTAGTCAAGTGTAAGCTGCAACGCTGCCAAAGCAGTCTGCGACATACCAGCAGTACCTCCGCTTGGCTGCTGTGTTTCTGTACAGCGTGGGGCTGAATGTGGCCCTAGACCTGCACAGCACCTGGCTGCCCATATGCTCCTTCCTGTGAAGCTCCAACACCGGCTGACTCTCGTGCCTCCGGCGAGACATCGGCCAGCGGCACGCCCGCCTGTGGCACACCTGCCTGCGGCACGCCCGGCTGCGGCACGCCCGGCTGAAGCTGTGGCGGGGACTGCTGGTACTGAGGTACTCCTGGCTGTGCTTGTGCCGGCGGGGCGCCTGGCGAGGGTGCATAACCTGCCTGTGCATAGTTTGCGCCTGCCGGGGAGCCATCATATGCTGCTGGCGGCGTGGGATGGGCATTGATGACGTATCCCCCTTGAGCGTGGCCAGGAGGAGGCTGACCTGCTCCAGCACCGTCCTTCTCCTGCATGTAGCCCTGCCTGTGAGCCCCACGCCGGCTAGAAGGTCGAGTGCCTCTAGGTGATCTGGAATACACATGCCTGGAACTGCGCACTCACCCCACGCGCTAAAACACATGTTGTCATTGTCGGTGTACTCACAAACGGGCTGAGCGTGCGCTGCAGGTCAGCCATCTGGCATGTGGCCGCCGACCTATTTTCGTTGGCCATGTTCAGTCATCGTGAACCGACCATGCTTACCCAGGCTGTTCGGTTGCCGTGGCGTATGCATGCATGGTGACGACAGACAGTCTGGGAGCTCATTCATTGAGCCTTCAGATTCACACACATGACTTTAGAAGGGGCGGATGGCAGGGGAGCGTATAAGTAGGGGCCACACCTGCTTGGTGTTTGTGGCTGGCAGTGCGTCTACGGCGGCAAACCAGACCGTGAGTGCCAGAGTGACCATGCCCAGCATGATCGCGCCAGCCAGAATTGCGTTTGCGCGCGAAATACCATCATCCTACAGCAGCATCGCTGCGTTATAAGCGGTGCCGACCTGCCCGCACGGGCAGTGCAACAGCCGGTACTGCACCGCAGGCTGCCATAGCTCAGGCACATGCTGCGCGGTCCAGGACAAATGCGCAGCCCAGCCATTCCGGCAAAGAGGGGGCTGCTAGTGAAGGCTTGGCTACCTGGGCTTGCAGGGGCAACTGGCAGACAGGGTAGCAGCACCACGTTGGCTGTGGCATGGGCCTTCACTCTCAGCTGTCCCAGCCAGGTGACCATATCGAAGAATGGGAAGTCACACGCGCTCACATTCACAGCTTATTTGAAGCAGAACCGCGTGCTGCTGAGTGAGGGATGGTGCGGTGTGGCAGACATGTGCATGGCACGGCCGTGTTCAGAACCACCAGAGTGTGCACAGCCCCAACTGTTTGCATGCATTGGTCACAACGCTGCACAAGGGTGTGGAACACTCCTGCTGGCGATCTCGCCGGTCTACAATGAAGGAGGCGCGGTGCTCTGGAGGCTCACAGCCAATGCAGCGCTCCAGCAGTATCGCGCTCACGTGCCCTTGCTCTGACTGATGTGGGATGCATCAGCCATGCTCAGACACACAAAAGCAGGCAAGGGGTGCAAAACAAAAGCATCACGCACAGGGGTGCCTGGCATGGAGGGGGCGCGGCACGCACCTCGAGGTTGTCTGGGCCAACAATCTTGTACGCAACATCTGCTGTGATAGTAATTTTGGTGAAGGCGACCGCGAAGAGCAGTGCAAGGGGGCGCACGATGACCGAGCGGTGCTTTAATACCGCCGCAACCCCTGCCCCAATGAGGAGCAACAATGTGAACCACACCGTCCACCTGCACAGCGTGTCTCCCATGGTCCCCCAGTGTCAGTGACCTGCAGTGACTGTGCTGCTGCGGTCGACATAGACGTGCAGGCCTGAGCAGGGCCACAGCGTGTTCCAGAGAGTGTACAGTGACAATCCAAGTTCAGCATTTGTGCACATGGCGCTCGAATGTTGAGAGAAAGAGGGAGATGGCATGGTGATGCTGCCAGTGAGCACAATCGCAGAGGTGTGTTGCCTGTGGGTGTGAAGCAGGAGACGTATGAGGGGTTCAGGTGCCACACCAGTGGTACGAGACAATCACGCCAGGGTCTTGGTAGTCTTCTTTGTCAAGCCACGCCTGGAATGCACCTGTACGCGGCCGTGGTTGGGTTCAGGCGATGGGGTTCACGGAGCTAGGATTCAGGCCGTTTTAGGCAATGATGGCCTCGTGCAGGGCCTGCCCAAAGCAAGTATGTATGTATGAAGTGGCCGCAAGCAGGAAGAAATGGGGCAGGGACAGCAGTGAGCATGCTTGTGGACAGCAGTGAGCATGCTTAAGGACAGCAGCAAGCGCTGCGGAAGCTTGCAGGGTCTGTAGAAGAGGTCTACATATGTTGCTGCTGGAGCATGGACAAACGCATGGAGGCTCTGGGAGGGAGGTAACATGTTATAACATTTGTGACACAGTTAACACAAGTTGACTCGTATGGCACCATGCGACGGACATGTGACACACAACAACTGAGGGGGTCACGCAGGCCGTCAGACAGAGAAGAAAAGAAACAGATTCGGACAGAGCAGAGCTCCTGCCAGGCTGCACAGCACACGTAAACATAATCTGCTATGTGGTCAACCGCAACATCCATATCTGCCCTGTTGATCAGTTCATGAATCAGATCTTTGCAAGCAGCTTGTGACGAGATGGGAAAGGGGGTGTGCGGACCTACACCAGCCATCAAGATCACCCAGGAGATGACGCCAAACAGCACCAAGCCACCGGTGACGGCGGCTTTCACCATATCTGAGCCAGCCATGGTACCGCTCCAACACTGCAAAGACGAGCACGTGGAGTTAAATCAGAGCCGCAACAATTCCAACCGTGCACGGCCGTGGGATGCCTGGTCAACTGCCAGCCACGCGATACGCGGTGTGAATCCGGGACGGTATTTGGACCGGCCGAGGCCGTGCCGTTGCCACCGGAACAGCGACAAGCTCTTTTCACAGCGCTAGCGACGGAAGCCAGAGCATAGAATTACAGGCTGAATACTACAAAACACCCTGCATATGCACGTGCACTCCAGTAGACCACGCGAATGCAGTTTCGGTTGAGTGGTGTGGAATCGGCACGCTCATGATCACTGACATGTACATTTGGAGCTCTGTGCGCAGGCCTTCAGGCGTCTGAAGAGTCCAGGCTAACAACTAAACTTCAAAGGGACACCACACGGAAACCTTGTACTGTAGTGACCTTGGCCTGACGATACAGACTGGTGCATCTTTCGTGCTGGCGTGGCATACTGTGTACATGTGGCTACATATCCGGCCAGAGGTAATGGCTCGGCGTTCCCGACAGTAAGAAGGCTTTACGACAGCAAAGAGCTATTGTCGAAGAATGTGTATCACCGATCGGCCTCCGGCGGCAGTCAACTTGAACAGGCTCTGGCCAGCAACGCGTCGTGATGCCAAATCGCGCACCAGGCCTGAGCCTTACCCATACTGGACTAGACACTGAGACTGTCCATGCACTATAGGTCGATACATAACTCGCAACATCGAGCGTGCAGATTTAAATCAAGGCTGTTGCGGCAACCCGCAACACGCTACACATGGGGAAACCGCAGGACGTCCTCGCCCATCTATCACAAAAAAGCTACTTAACAAAAGCCATATCAGAGCAAATCTGTTGCGTATGGGACACATAATAGGTGCGAATCATTCACTTTCAGCCACACAGTGACTCAGCGCTACCTCGGTATCGGAAAGCGTGCAGGCCTGAGCAACCGGCATGGTTTCCACATCTTGCCACATGGATTCACTGCGGCATGGGATTGCAGTGATAGGCTATGCAAGAGGTAGTCTCACCGGGACGAAGGCTGTGCAAGATGAGTAGTGACTTGCGCCTATCATGCGGAAGCGCTTCCATGCAATAGACAATCGCAGGCCACTGCGCACGAACCAAGCAACATGAACTGAATGTAAGAGCATGCTGGTAGTGGCACACCTTGCCCGTAAGATGAGAACTTGCTGCTACAACCTTTGTTCAACTGTGCCCTCGCCGCGATGTGTATACAGCATCATATGTCGTTTTTGCATACGGCGTGTTATACTTCGACAATATGTGCAGAGCTAGCGACCCGGAGCTTTACCTGCACAAGGCCTGGCCAGGGCCCTGTGCACCGCGGCTGAAGCTAGCTCACACCTGGCCACAATCGCGTCGCCGGAAATTCGAGGGCTTACAAATCGTAAGCGGGCATCCTGGGTGCAGCACAGGGCCGCGCGCAGTCCATAATTTTGAAAACGGTGATGACCCTCATGAACTGAGTCCATGTGTTTGAGGCCAGTCCCTGCAGTTTTTCATGTGTGATCTGTGAACAACCATTCCAACATTCGCGTTTCGGCGCTCGGTTTGTCACCATCCGATCCTGTCCCAAGCTGCTGCGCATGCAAAGGAAGTTGTTGAATACCAGGCTTCTTGTTTGTGTCGGCGTTCCGTTAATTGCTGCCTGCGTCGTACAGATCGGCCAGAGCTCTCTGCAAATCAGACCGCGATCGCATGCGACCCGCTTTTGTCAGACGGAGGCGAGCAGCAGCTGGGGATAGCCACTGCGTGCCGGCTGAGGATCCCTCCCTCAGTATGCTGTGAAATCTGTAAGCACTGGCTGGAAACCCCGCTCTTCGAATGGGTTCGTGGTGAGCAACAGATGCGGGCGTGCGCTTGCCATAAGCGCTGCCCATGACATCAGCGTTGAAGGGTTGTGCAGCTACACGCACATGCCCTCAGTAGGCCAACGCATGCGCCCCACTTCGTCACAGTCAGCTGCACTTCTCGAGCACCGGGCAATCCTCGTGGCGGCGCAACTGTGAACATGTTTATCCCTGCAGAGCTCTGCATACGTCAGGCTGCACTGCTGCTTGCTTGCGCTTGTGGATCACCATCCCTGAGATAATGCGAGTAAATCGTGGATCAACTTGTCCTCTCCGTGCCGGTGGATGTGGCGTATGCCCACCTTGGATGACGCATCATAGATCTCAAATCACAGGGACATTGGACAATCGCATGTGATATCAACATGAATTGACACCCGACTCGCAGCATTGACCGTATATTTGTTCCCTTGGCAGCATCGTCAGCAGCTTGGCAGCAGCCCAAACCGGAGCGAGTGCCTGTCTGCTAGACCTGGCTGCGCAGCCTACGCCCGTCCCGCTGCTGTTCCAGTGCCACTGTTGTGGCAGATCGCTGGCCTGCTCGCACATGCCGCATGTAACCCCCAAGGCATCAGCCTAGCAGCTCCCTGGCAGGGAGCCAACAGTGGCCTTCCGACACATGCAGCCGCTGCAGGTGCTGCCTTCACTCCGCATTCCCGCCTCGCACTCGGCCAAACACTCGCATTTGCTGCTGTGCAAATTTGCTGCTACGACCGCCCAACCCGCTGCGTGTGATCCGAAGGTCACTACTCCTCTCTGTCTGCCTCTCACCCCACCCCAGCTCCAGCCGCTCTCTGCTACTCGCTGTGGCATCCATGTGGGTGCCCCAGCATGCGCTGCTGAGACAGAGCGTGAGGGCCCGGACGGCATGGTGCTGCGTGCGGCGCGCCAAGGGGCTGCTGACAGCTGACTCGATCTCTGTTTAACATGCATGCAGACTTACCCCAGGTGGCTGCATGCTGCAGGAGTACATGCCACATCTTCGAGCGGAAGCACTGCTATGCTTCAAGACTGTTCGGCCACGTAGCCACGGTCTGCGATCCCAGCTTGGCTGTGACACATGAATGTCAGGCCGCGACCAGGCAGGTTCAATGCCACAGCCTGGATGTGACACATTATTGTCAGGCTGCGGTTGGGCAGGCTCACACCCACAACACCCACACCACCAAGCTCACGCGTAGGGAGCATCTGGCAGGGAGCACCTGACGATTCAGTTTGCAGCCGGATGTGGGCAGCAAAGGTTGGAGCACTGGTGCGGCAACGACTGCATCCCGCTGTACAGCGCCCGCTGCAGCCTGCCTAAACTCTGCTGCACTGTGGTTGTGCAGGTGGTAGTCCACACAGCGGAAGGGGGGTTCGTGATTAGCAGACAGCTGCAGCGGTCGTGCACTGGCTGATCCCTGTTTGCATGCAGGGGGATGTTGTTACTCCCACTACATGTTGCGTGCTGCACTGTGTCGAGGAGATGGTCGCATGGCAGCCTCCAACGTCACGCCTCCGAAATTCGGTAATATGCCAGACAGTGTGGACGCATAAGCCACGTGACGTTCCCTGCACGTGATTGGCTTTTTGTTGGCTAGGACTGCCCAACCCCAGATTGTGCCCTCCACAAGCCATCTGGTCGTAAAATGACAAGTGTTGTGTGATTCGGGGCTACGTACATTGGATGTTGCCATGAATCGTACCTGTGTGTTCTACCACCTTGTGGAGCTTACCTCTGTAACGTATCTCAGTACGTACATTGGATGTTGGACATTTACAAACTTGCATGACCGGGATGTATACAGTGCACTGCAGTGGCCCACTGATCGCAGCTTCGGATTGAAATTTCGATCCCTTCTGCACACGCCTGGTGGCTGCGATTATTGCCGGTGCGGCTATGCAGGTGGCAGAGGTGTGTTGGACACCGCCGGCGGTGGTGGCGCCTGCCTGGTTGCTGCTGTGGTGGCGGGTGGGCACGTGGTGTGCTGGCTTGTAAATGAAAGTGTGCTGCCCGGTGCCTCATGCTGACGGCACGGCTACTATGTCCGGAGTGGCGCTTAGTTCCTTATCCCGCCCTTGCATGCGGGTTGCCGTGGCCGATGCCCATCCGTGTGTAGCATGATGCACGACTGTGTTTTCTCTCTTTGCGCCTTCATCTGTGGCATGAGATACGCCTTTTTGCGCCTTCATCTGTGGCCACCATCGAACGTTGCACCGCAAATGTCGTACGGTGGATGCGGTGGCTGCGCCCCTGGGAACACACTGCTAATCCAATTGCAAACAGCTAGCATGGCCCTGCCGCCACCACCGCCCCTGCGACCAAGATTTGTGGCCTGGCACCAGTGCATGCACATGGGTGCTCAAAACCTCACCCCGCACATGCATGTGGCTACTGATGTTCAGTGGCCTGTGTTATATCCTCTTCTGCCCTGTGCATGATCGTGCTACGGCCGTTCGGCATGCCTGAAACCAACATTTTTTGCGGTCGGCAAAGGGAGTAGTTCAAAGACGCTGTCTCGCTGAAGGCCACAATGGCCATGACAGCCAGATGTGGCATCTTCTCAAACTGTGCTGCATCTCAATGCACCTCTATGCAAGAGACGCGGGTCGATGTGAGATATGTCACATCATGGTTAGGGTTACAGTTCTTGAAAATGTGGCAGAGCAAGATGGGCGACCAGGTGCTCCAGCAGACGTGCGGCGCCGCCATGGGTGGCTACATCAACCCCACCATGGCGATGCTGGTCTGCATTGCCGCTGAACTGCGCATGCACGCCCGTCTCCGCCCCCAGCTAACGCGCTGCTTTGCCGGTTTCCGGTACGTCGACGACGGCGTCATCATTGTTTGCGCAGAGACGCACGCGACGTATGCGGCCATCAAAGCAGCCGTCTACGCAGCATACCCGACTGGTATGGTCTGCGAGGAGACCGCCGATGGCAATGTCATTGACATTCTCAAACATCACGTCGTCATCGACCCACAGCACATCCACCTGCTCTTTCGCCCCAAGAATTTCCCCGCGCTGCTGATGAACACAGCCCTGCCGCGGTTGACGTACTTCCCGCGCGTGGTGCGGACTGGCCGGGTGTATCTCCGCGCCTGGATCATGGGCACATGTGCCCGCCTCCGTGACAACACATCCGCCACACTCAACGGCCTCCTCCACGCCGTGGGCTTCCTGGCTGTTTGGCTCGAGGCCGAGCACCTCGGGTACAGTGCCACAGCCACGCGGCGGGCCATCCTCGCCCACCAACCGGGCCTACTTGAGGACGGGTTCCACCGGGATAGGGATGCATTTCTGCGAGTTCTCGCAGCTGCCACATGATGGCCAGGTCTGGGCTTCACCCCTTTGCCTGCCTCTCCGGCTTGTTCGTTGTTTGTACACAGTATGGATTCTCGCTGGCCTGTGTGCCCGGGAATCGTGTGCTTTGTGCCAAGCTGAGGCCGCTGTATGCTGGCTCCGCTTTCTTCCAGCACCCTCGGCTCACGTCTGAGCTGTGGGTTGGGCACTGCTGTCTACATGCATAAGACTTTGTGTGACATTGTCTATTATCTACGGGCCTGGACACTAAAATCGTGTAGCTGCTGCTGCATGTGTCCCCGGATAAGATGCGGCCGTGCATGCATGAGTTGCATGCGTGCTGCGTGCATTGCTTGCACCTGCAAGCCACGTGGACATTGCCAGTCCCGGTATCCAGACTCATGTTGTTCTCAATCTAGTGATGGAAAAAAGCAGGTTGAGACAGTTGCACCCTCGAGGACTACATTAGGGGCCCTACGCTCGTGATCGCCGTTGACTGCTGAGCTACACACGATCCGTCTGATGAGGCCCTTGGCACCGGCCGAAACTAGGGAGCCTGTGTTAGTTCTGTAACCAGCAGCATCCAGTGTATCTTCTACCTCCTTGACAGTACAAGATGGCATGCAATAGAGATGCACGGTACCATATGCTGCAGGCTGCACATGCATACACAGAGTGCGCCAGGATCTTGTAGATTTAGGACGCTCTCCATCGACCAGAACTTTGGTGTGTCCAGAACTCTAGGAACCACCGAGCCAGCTGGGCATGCCTGTCAAGCACCAACGCATACCGATTAGTCAGCCTGGGTCGGATGACAGTTTTGCGTTCGATCAGTCGAGGTGGGGGACACCAGCACCGCAGCACGCACGAACCTCGCGCGGACTGTCGGCCATCCCGCGGGATCCCGGCGTGCCGGACCGGTACCAGTAACATGTGCTATGCCTTGTGCACGCATTGCGGATGCTGAATGAGACGAGCCCGGCCGTCGTGTGAGACATCTGAGCCCCTGATCTCATCTGGGCCCAGCGTCGAAGCACATAAACGCCGATACATACCTGCTACAAGGACATCTATAGGAGGGCTGGCCTTGGCCGGACTGCGAGGAAGGCATGATCCTCATGTGCGCGGACATGCGCGATTGCGGAACGCCCTCTGTCGCCGGCACGCCGGCTGTAGCTATAGCTAGCGAGATGGATTGCCCACTGCACATACGTTGGGTCGAAGCAAAGAGAATTCTGGTGGGCGAGACATAGCCGTCGTCTAGCTCTAGGCGCACTTCGACTTTTGATGCATCCGCTTGCACTTGCTGCCCAAACTGCTCTATAGATACGGCATGGGCACAAGGTGCACCCCTTATCGCTCAAACATGGAAATGACAGTAGATATTAGCATGCATTCGTCCTGCACGGCTGGACGCTCATGAGCGCTCATGAGAGCTCAGTGCCTGCATAATTTCCGCGAGCCATACGCGCTTACTGTGTTGCAAGGCCCATCACCGCAGCACTGTGGGACCGGCTAAACAGATCCGACCTTGTATAAGTACATGACGTCGTCTACCTGCAACGTTGCAACAGTCTCGGCAACGTCCCACACACCTGTGCATCGGTATTTGATGGACCTCATCAATGCCAGCGCGCTGCAGCGCTCGACCACAATCAGGCGATTGGAGCAGTTAAACAAGCCCTGTGACTCTCCAAAAAAATTATGTCAAACCACGCGGCAACAGCTTCTTTTAGTGCACGTGCCACTTGTTCTCTCCTGTGCATGTTGCCCCATTGCTCACGGGCAGTCGCAATACTACGTTTGTGCACACAAGAGCTACTCAACATCAATAAAAAAAATCCAGGCTAACAGTGCGTGTTGAATTCTCAACTCTTGTGGGTCCTGTTGTAGGGAATTTGGCTGGAACGCAGCTTCGACGTGCACAACGTCAAACAGCTGCAAACGAATGCATGCACAGCGCGCGCGCAGCGCATCGATCGACCTCTGCGCATCGCACAACCGATGCATGGTCACGCGATGCTGCATGCTGTGCTGGCTATGGCCGCGCTCCTGCCTACTGTTTTGCCCTGGTATCGTGGTGCGCTGTTTGACGTGGTGTAGCATGAAACTGTCATTCACACATTATTCCGTAGCACATTCAAACTCGACGTACATACGTCTGACCGCACTCTCGCGCGTGGGTGGTGCTGCGAGTAAGATCAGTCATGCCTACCTGGAGACTCTCGTTCCGTGGAACCTTTCGCCATATTTGATGCTCTTGTCTACTGTCATAGCAGACTAGGCTATCTGAGGTTAGGCTCTGTTGCTTTGGTGGTTCAGGAGCTTGGTTTCCGTCTCACCAATTAATCTCGCCGTGCGGGGTGCAAACAGCGCGAAACAAACATTCCACTTCGTTACATTGTGACCACAATGAACACAGCATGTCCTCTGACATACCGATCGTTCACAGCGTTTCTCGTGTTGCGATGCAGGAAGCACGACGGGTCGACGGTATGGCCATCCGAGACGTGATCACAGTCAGTGCCCTCATCTTTGGCATTTGCAGCTGGGCAGTATTGTTAGGAGGACTAGCATCTGTCCATGGTACCATCGCGGACAGTGCCAAGACGTTGGAGGAGTTCAACACGTTCGCATTCTCATGGTTCCTTGTTTGCGGATTCTTATGGTCATGGGTCGTTACCATGGTCTGTTATCTGGTTGGGATCATGCCTTCCGCAGCTAAGTTCATGACGCCAATCTTGTCCATCCTGATTGCTTGGTTTGGCGTTGAAATTCAGAAGGTTCTGGCCTGGGTGATCAAGGTGAGAGCTTCATCATGCCTGTCATAAAAGCCAGACATTGCCACCCCAAACAGAAATGCCATCCCGATGAATTTGTGAGGATGCACAGGTTCAGCACTGTGGTGCCAATCGCTTTGGCCTGGCATGTTGTGGCCATGCTGCACGCTCTTGAGCATGCCATGTGCGGTGAAAATGTAGTACACATTGCAATCGGTCAACATTCAACTGTGATCCGCTCTTGATGAGTGCTGGAGCAGAGTGGGTATGCTTGGCAAGTCCTCATAAGAATGCCTAGTCTTCTTTGTGTTGCAAGCAGACCCACAGATTTTCCACTGCACATACAAAGGGAATGGTTCTTGCGCGCACTCTGTTACATTGTGCAGGCTCACGAGCTCAGTTGGATGGAAGGGAAGTCGTTGATATGGGCTGTAGGAACGATTGCATGCTCAGTCGCTCTTGCTATTATGGTACGATACATGCATGGTCATGTGGATGTGTCAGTCGTCTTGACACTTGGAATCAGCTCTGAAAACAATTCACCGTGTACACTATGTTCACTGTGCATTGTAGGTGCTGCTCCTGTCTACGTGGGAAGACCCGAACTTGGCCAAAGCGGCAAAGGTCTGCTACCTGCTTGCTTGCTTGCAGTATACAGGTGTATACCTTGCTACGGAGTGCTAAACACCATTCCAGGAAGACGATCCAAATGTGACACACTGTGATTCGTACATCTGTTACAGGAGCATCAGCATCCCTCTGGGAACAGTGTGCCATTCCTGAATGTTTTTGGAGCAGATGAAACCTCTCTCTCACCAGGGGAGTCAGGCAGGCAATCGATGACACCGTACGGGCGAGGATCAGTGCAGCAAGAGGGTGTAGAAATGGCTCATTCGCAGGACACTATTGGAGGGGAGGAAGTCACCTTCAAACTCGGTTCAACAAATAAACTGTAGGTCGAGCGAGTACACACATGTGGGTTAATTTCATGGCACAGGAATGTCTGTATTACATTGCTACAGCTTCATTGTTTGTAAGAACTCGCTTTTTCGAGGCTGCGCCGATGCTGACAACTGTTCATCTTCGACATCAAGGCACAAACTGTGCGATTTTCAGCATCCGCTAATAATCGGTTGGCCAGATAAGCGGCTAACATGCAGGCAGTGTGTGTCTTTGTCGAAGTCTATCCGGATTTGGAGTCCTTGGATTTGACCCTGCACACGCGGGACTCCAGTAAGTTGTATTGCGGCCCGGCACTCACACCTGCGACCGGCACCGAAGCTACGGCGCGCACTTAGAGCCTCCCGACGCAGCCAGATATGACTTGAACTCGGAGGATCCAGTGTCGTATATCATTTTCAGGCGTAGGTGAATGAAACGAGCACGCGTGACCGCCTATCTCGAGCACGAAATTGCGGGGCGACGAGGAGATATAAATATAGACAACTAGAATAACATACCAGGCATGAAGTATCAAATTGTCAAAATTCAGCAGCGGCAGGCCGTCATCAGACGAACCACCCGCGGACCGTTCTGCGGTGCGTGTCGCCAGACAATGCCATGTAGAACGTTCTAGAGGCTGCGCGCAAACCGCGCAAACCAACGTCGGCATGCTCGTCCGAACGATCACTTCGTACGCAAAACAATGCAATCACGGATAGAAGCGCTACAAATTCATCTGGAACAACCAGTCATGGAGACAGGCCATCGGTGTAAGCCGCGGCAATCACGAGCCAGCTGCAGCGCGGTCCGGTCCGCACCTGCTCAACTCGGTGGTGCTGGGGGCGGTGCCGGCGGGGGCGCTGGCGGCTGAGAAACGGGCGGCTGCATGGATCCTGCGGGAAAGACAGGAGGCGGAGGTACAGGTGGGGTCCGGAGCATGGGCGGCCGTGGCAAGCCGCCTGGTGGTGCCGGGGGAGGCATGCTTGGCGGAACAGGTGGCGGCCGAGGTAGACCGCCCGCAGGGGGCGGAGGAGCTCCCGGCGGAATAGGAGGAGGCGCCCCTGGGGGACCACCTTCAATTTGGCCTGACTTGAACGCAAGATTCAGCGAGTACACCTTGGCATCTTCGTCCCAGTGTGAAAAGAACTTGCCATCGCTCTTGTCGACCTCGAGACTTGGGATCTTGAAGGCGATGACTTCGTATGGCTCCACAGCAAACAGCAAGTACTGATAACGGCGATCCGCGGCTTCTTTCCGTTGCTCATAAGCTGACATGAAGCGGTGCCGGGGTGCCTCGCCCTCTTGATGCTCCGGGAAATCTATCTGCAAACTATCTAACCGTCCTGCCATGCACTGGGTCGGTGATTCTGGTGCACAGCGGGATCAATGGGTACGGACAATGCTGGCAGATCAATCAGAGCAGGACTCCCACCTGGAACAGCAAATGGCGCTGTTTCTGGTGTTGGTCGTACAGCTTCGTGACGCGGTAACCTGGCTTGCCTATTTTGACCGTCTTGCGAGGCTCTACGCTGGTCTTGGGCGCTGGCTTGATGGGCGCCTCTTTGGCTTCACGTGCAGCACGCTTTGCCAAATTCTGTTGATGCCTTTTGCCCTACAAGCACGGATGGCTGCTGAAATGTGGTGATTGCATCATGCCACACCCTCACTCAAAGCAGGAGGGGGGGAAAACGAAAACAAAAAGCGATCATGTACCCAAGCATGCAAGTTTGGCATGCCAATACCCAGCAAATCACAGAGGTGATGCATGTAGTATGGTGGCAGCACCTGTGTGTGAGCCAGGTAATTCCCTTCATTCGTGTGCAATGTCAAGCACAATCGACACTCATATTGACCCAGATGATTTCGCATAAAGTATGGATCCTTTGCAAGGTCGATTGTCTCAAGAGCAAGACGCCGCAAGCGTTCTCGTCTGTCAATTCCCTGCACCCATGGCAATGGTATTCAAGTCCCAATTGGTCATCGAGTTGGAAAGACGAGATTAATTACATTTCCGATTCCTCCCATGCGCACTGCAGAGTTCGATACAAGTGAAGAGTCCATAGGACCCGATGGGGGCAACATCAGAGCACATGCAGCACCTGCTGTTGATCACTGGCAACGCCAGCAGATCCAACTTTGGCTCCATGCTCACGTGCCCCGATGAAAGACATCCTCAACAAACGTAGAAGGGCGTTGCTGCAATCAGATTTTACCCTGCCAAGAGAGAAAGTGTCTCTCGGGCAGACCTGATAAGGCCAGGGCCAGCAAAATG